>JAZFAU010000100.1:0-484067 GCA_037178615.1 Dione vanillae
CCTGTTACGGATACCAGAACGAGTGGGGACTCGAACGGGTTATGTGGGACTCGCGGACCGGCAGATGTAGGCCAGTCCACATACCCACTAAAACCTCACGGTGCTCCTCCTCAACCGCCTTCGGCCGTGAGACACGGGAACCACATAGTCTTCCGTGAACCACGGCGGCGGGAGCCTTTCAGGCACGTCGCGGAGTCAGGGGCGGTGGAACACCCCCGACGGCCTTCTCAGAGTAGCGCGCGGGAGCGACCTGCGCGCGCCTACTCGGGCCAGGTGAGTAGGCGACCAGCTTCCCCAAGCTGACCGCCCTCTGGCCGATTAGGGCGGGAGGCGGCGATCGTGTGCCGCCCTCCGGCGACCCGGTCTCTTGCGGCGGATGGCGAGATTGGCGGATGCCTCCCTCGCCCGTTCCGCTGCCTCCTTCTCGAGCACCACTGCCTCGCAGAAGGAGGAGACCGCGTCCCACGACGTCTCGCAACCGGCCATGGCTTTGACCACGGCCGGAAGAGAGAGGTCGTCCCCTATGACGTCGCGCAAAGCGCGACGTTGAGACGCCCAGGCACTGCACACCTCCAACGTGTGCTGGGCCGTCTCCTCGAGGCAGTCGTCGCAGTGGTGGCAGCGAGCGTCGGGCTCCCTCCCAGCGACCCGACACAGGTATCTCCCGAAGCAACCGTGCCCCGTGAGTACCTGCGTGGTGCGGAAGGTTAGGACGCCGTGACGCCTCGCCAACCACTGGCGGAAGACAGGACGAACTGCCTCGATAGTCCTCTGGCCGGCGGATGGTGTTGCCAGCCGGGACTCCCACGCCTCCAATGCGGCTTCCCGCTCCTCCACCTGTGGTGCTGACCTTGCCGGATCCCCGGACGCTGGGCCCCGACGTCGACAATAGATCGACGCTAGGGAAATAGCGTCCAGGTCCCACGGCAGGACTCCAGCCAGCACGCACGCCACCTCACCGGAAATGGTCCGGTACCCGCGTATCGCCCGGATGGCCATCACCCTCTGCGCCCTTCGCAGCAGGGTGACGTTGTGCCGATCCAGAGCGTCCGCCCATACGGGGGCACCGTAGAGGGCCATCGACCTGACCACTCCGGTGTACAGCCGTCGGCTCGAGGCGCTCGGCCCATTCACATTGGGCAAGAGGCGCGCCAAGGCCGACGCTGTTTTCAACAGCTTCGGGGCCAAGGTGGAAAAGTGGCCCCGAAAACTCCACCGACCGTCCAGAACAAGTCCGAGGTATTTCATGCTCCTTTTCACGTCGATTCGGACGCCACCGACGATGATATGGGCATCTGGTGGTGGGCCCTTCCTCGGAGCATGAAAATATAGGGCCTCGGACTTGTTCAAGGCGACTTCTAAGCCTAGCCGCTTGATGCGGCCGACGACTTCGGCCACTCCGGCCGTGGCGAGAACCGCCGCCTCCCGATAGGTCCTCTGCTGCGCCAAGACCAGCGTATCGTCGGCGTAACAGAGGACCTTTACCCCACTCAGGGTGCTGCCCCGCAGCACCCAGTCGTACCCGATGTTCCAGAGGATCGGACCCAGCACCGATCCTTGTGGAACACCGGCCGACACCCCAAACTCCTCCCAACCTCCTCCAGGAGCGGGAAAGGTCACAGACCTCCCGGACAGGTAAGCCCCGATGACGCGGCGCAGGTACGGAGGCACACGATGGTAGATAAGTGCCTCCTTAATGCAAGGCCAGGGCAGGGAGTTAAAGGCGTTGGCGATGTCTAAAGACACCGCGATAACCCCCTCGCCCCTGGCAACCGCATTCTGCGCATGGGACTTCACCTCGAGTATGGCATTCACCGTCGACCGCCCCCTGCGAAAGCCATACTGCTGGTCCGAGAGGTCCGGACCTGTCCCCTCCAAATGGTGTTGTAGCCTCATGGCTACAACACGCTCGAAGAGCTTGGCGATCTCGCTCAAGAGCACGATGGGCCTGTAGGCGGAGGCTGAATCCGCCGGGCGACCCTCCTTCTTGATGAGGACTAACCTGCCTGTCTTCCACCGCTGTGGAATTATGGCTTGAGCCAGACAGACAGAGAATAGCCCTCGCACTCTAGGCCCCAGGGTGTTCAGGGCCAGAGTTAAGGCCCGGCCGGGAACGCCATCCAACCCAGGGGCGGTGCTCTTGTGCCGAGATCGGCGAATAGCCTCTTCGAGCTCTTCCTCCTCCACCTGTGGTGTGACACTGTCGTCCTCCTCCTCCTCACGCGCTGCAGGGCGGGCCATCGAAGGTGGTGAAAAATTGGCCCGCTGCGGGAACAGCGACGACAGCACTCCTCGGAGGATATCCGGTCGGAGTGTCTGCGTCAGGGGTGGAGACCAAGCCCGTAGCTTACCGAGCACCATACGGTAAGGCGTGCCGTACGGGTCTTGGTCTATTCCCGCCACCATCTGATCGTGCGATTCGCCCTTCGCACGACCGATTTCCTCCTGCAGCTGCGTCCTCGCCTCGACATAGACGCGGTACAAACGGTCTTCCTCCTGCTCTTCCTTTTGTACCCGTCTGCGATAGTGGCTGTACTGGCGTCTCGCGGCAACGCAGATGTTACGCAGTTGCGCGATCTCCTCCGACCACCAGTACACCTGTCGCCGTTGCGGACGACGCCTGGAACGGGGCATTGACGCGTCACAGATACGCGTCATCGCCCTCTGCGCCCAGGTGGCAGCGTCTTCTGCAGACGCCAAGCTCTGGGGCAGCCAGGCTTCCACTATCGCGGCCTCCTCCAACAACTGCCTGTCGAGGCGACTCAATTGCCACCGCGGTCCGCACTCTAGCGAGGTCGGACTGGGAGTTGGCGGCTCCGCTGGATGTGTGGATAGATCGTAACGGATGTAGAGATGGTCCGAGAGAGTCTCCACATCTTCCAGCACTCGCCAACCCCGAACACGGCGGGCTAGGGCCGGGCTCGCGAACGAAACGTCCACCACGGACCCGCCCAGCCTTCGCACACACGTGTTGGTCGTCCCCCGATTGAGGACAGACAAACCGGTGGCAATCACCCACTCCGACAGTGTCACACCACGCACCTCCGTCGTTGCAGAGCCCCACACGCTGGACTTTGCGTTCAGGTCTCCTGCGACCAAGACCTCCGCCGGACGTAGTCGCTCTACTATTTCCCCCAGTCGGATGAGAAACTCCTCGAACTCCGCTAGAGTTCGATTGGGGGAGAAGTAGACGCCGACGATGGCTAGGTCGCCGACAAGTGCCGCAACGCATCCCGCACCCTTCTCGACTCGTGAGAAAGGCGGGGAGCCCGCAGCAACCCGGGTGATGAGTGCTACCACCCCGGTGTTGTCGACGACCCAGTCGTCCCTGGCGGGAACGCTGTAGGGCTCCGCAACAACCGCCACGTGTATCGACCACTGCGCCAGGCTTTGGACCCATAAGTCTTGGGCTCTGGCGCAGTGGTTGATGTTCGCCTGTAATATATGCACACCCATTACTGGGTGTGCATTGGCTGAACCTCCGCACCCTGGTTTTGGGCTTCAGGAGGAGCCTGGCTTTTAGCCTTAGCAGCCCCTTTCCCCCCGCGCCTGCGCTTAAATTGGGCGCAGATCTTCGCGCAAGCAGCGCTGCCTGCCAGATGTTGGGCAGGTCTTTGCGCTTCCTCACACGCCGGACAGCGTGGTGAGTCAGAGAACGCTGCTTGCTTGTGCCCAGGTCGCCCGCACCTGAAAAATTGGGAGCTGCGGTCCACCTCACTCCCGCATTTTGCTGCCACGTGCCCCACTTCGTGACAGCGGAAACAGCGCAGTGCCCGAGGTTGCAACAGTTGTACCCGTGCGGAAACAAAGCCCACCAAGAGTCGCGTACCGCTGCCCTTCTTCGCTGCCATTATAGGGCAGCGGACCCACGCTACGCCAAGGCCATTGCGGTCTTGTCGGATCTCTCCCACCTTTACAGATCCGACATCGCAGCCGCCCACTCGACCAACTGCCTGCGCCACCTCCTCGGAAGTGGCAGAGTCGTCTAGACCACTGACGCGTAACTCTGCACACTTCGTTGGTCTCGCAACCCGAACCTCATTGGCGTTCAGTACCCCACGTAGGCACTGAGCCAGGGCATCCGCCTTGTCTCCACTCTGGCCGCCAGGTAGCTCCAGAACCCTGGCACCAGTAGAGGCGACCCTGAGTCGCATGTCCTTAATGCCGAGGTTTTCCAAATTAACCTCCTGCTTAATTTGGTTAAGGACATCACGATAGGTCAACTCCTTGCTAACCGCAGCTGGCTGCAAAGTCAGCGTTACCGCCGCTGAACGAGGTGGCCGTAACTTGGGCAGCTTGGACTTCTCCTTTATCGCTTTCGGTGCGGTCTGCTTTGCAGGCTTTGTCGCAGTTTTCTTCTTCCCCTTACGCACCACAACGTTCCACCCCTCGGTCAGGTTATCTGGGGCAGCAGGCAGTGGGCGTGGCTCTACTGGCGCAGGCTGTTGGTCTTTCTTTGCCTTAGCCGCCTTCTTTTTCCCTCCTTGCCTCTGTTTAGGCGCCGGGTTAGCAGGCGCTGTCAGAGTCGTCACTGTCTCCGCCTGGCGCTTCTTGTCTGCCGCCAAAGGAGGGCGGACTGGTTTTGCTGGGAACCTAACCTAACCTAACCTAACCTAACCTAACCTAACCTAACCTAACCTAACCTAACCTAACCTAACCTAACCTAACCTAACCTAACCTAACCTAACCTAACCTAACCTAACCTAACCTAACCTAACCTAACCTAACCTAACCTAACCTAACCTAACCTAACCTAACCTAACCTAACCTAACCTAACCTAACCTAACCTAACCTAACCTAACCTAACCTAACCTAACCTAACCTAACCTAACCTAACCTAACCTAACCTAACCTAACCTAACCTAACCTAACCTAACCTAACCTAACCTAACCTAACCTAACCTAACCTAACCTAACCTAACCTAACCTAACCTAACCTAACCTAACCTAACCTAACCTAACCTAACCTAACCTAACCTAACCTAACCTAACCTAACCTAACCTAACCTAACCTAACCTAACCTAACCTAACCTAACCTAACCTAACCTAACCTAACCTAACCTAACCTAACCTAACCTAACCTAACCTAACCTAACCTAACCTAACCTAACCTAACCTAACCTAACCTAACCTAACCGATACAATTCGAATTTTTTCAAATTGACTTTAGGTCTACAATTTGGATATATATAGTAGATCTATATACAAAAACTACATTAAATCGCTTTTTCGACGTTTTTTCTAAAATTAAAGCACTTTTTTGGAACTTTAAAAAATTTTTTGTTTTTTCTATTTTTGAACCAGTTACCTTAGTTCGATTTTCGACTTTTTGGTACTGAATCGTAGGGGTCTATTGCTCCTACGTTGCTAAATTTTTTCGAAATTTTTGGACAAATTTAAAGCGTCTTTTGACGCAATTTCAGTTGAAAAATTCGAATTTTTTGGGGTTTTTTGAACTTTTGACACACACCCCCTCACCCCTCCCGGACTTGACATACACCGTTTTATAGGTCTTCAGGAGCCCTATCCATCGACACCAAATTTTTTAAATTTGGAGCCATAGGAACCGAAAAAAGGGCCCTCCCCCCCACCCTAACTTTCATTACTTAGGTGGATTTGCATGTTTGGTGAAATTTAAAGTTGTGTGTCCCGACTTTAAATAGCTCTTTTTAGGGTTATTTATTATAGTCTACAAATTTAAGACTCTCGGCGGCTTTTTACACCGCCGAATTTAACTAGTTATAGAAGTCTTAATTACTGTATATAAAACTTTTAAAATAATTTACAATTTGCGACTTTCTAGTTAAATTTATTATACGTGCCGGAGTTTGTTTTAACTTTTTGACTCTTATTGAATTTTTAACCTGTTCTATAGTAGATTATATCTCATTATTTTATACTTTGACACGGTAGGCCTAGAGGGGAAGACTAGATTCTTGTCTTAAGAACCTTTTAGTTCCCCTCACCCTCAATTTTATAGGAATTGTTTACTTTATTGTATTTAAAGTGTATTGCGGCACTTGTAACATTTAAAAAAATTTTCTTTTAAAATCTTAAACTTTGACTTCTGAGTGGCCCTGTACACCACTCAGAAAATAATTATAGTTTTATTATCCGACGAGTCCCTCTAACATGATGTTCCACACTCCCAGAAGACCGTGCTCGAACACCACCAAAGAGAGGGTATCCCCCATACACGAGCTTTTGCCATCATCACCGCCACCATCACGGCAACTCTCTGACCCCCTTACCGCCCCTTACCGACCAACAAAACCTAGTTCTAAGTTCCCCAGCCGTACGCCTTATAGAGAGGAGAATGAAACTGAAGTCTCCGAGAGTCAACTAAATCAGTGTTACGCGAGCAGAACCGCCGAGGCCAAGGCATGCCTCCAAAAAGCCAAATACCACCTAGGCAACTCGCGTAACCTGAAGACCGATATAAGGGCGGAGGTCACAAGCGCAATAGAACGGCTGTATTTTCTAGTCAAGGAGGCAGAAGCGGATGGGCGTCAAAAGAGTAAAGGCATAGAGAAAAATAAAGCCGGGCCGCAAGCCGAGTTCAGCGGGGTCAAGCAGTCCAAGGAAGAGGAGCTCATAAAAACTTTAAATGAGCACAAAGACCTCTTAAAGAATAATGAGGCGAAGATGGAGGAGCTGCGGAAGGCCATGGAAAGACAGCCGACCCTCGCTGAGGGGATCACATATGCGAGTGTTGCAGCCAGCAATATCAAAAAGCCCAGCTTTCAGCCAACTGCGCTACACTCCGTTGTGGTCTCCTCAACGAATGTCTGTGATACAGCGGAGGAGGTGCTTGACCAAATCAGAGGAGTGGTAAAAGCTAAAGACGGATGGGTCAAAGTGGAAAAGGTCAGAAAGGTCAAAGACCAGAAAGTTATTTTAGGATGTGCATCAGAAGAGGAGCGCCAGAAAGTGAAAGAGAGACTGAAAGAAGCTGGAGATCGCCTAACTGTCGCTGATATTAAAAATAAGGACCCACTTCTGATCCTCAGGGACGTCTTTGGGTATAACTCGGACGAGGATATCCTGGGCGCCCTGAGGAAGCAGAACGAGAGACTTTTTAATGGCATCCCTGACACAGAGTTTCGGGCGGAGATCAGATTTCGCAAAAAAGCCAGAAACCCCCAAACGGCCCACGTCGTAATGAGGGTGTCCCCCGGAGTGTGGAACCGCGCGGTTGGGGCAGGGGCACTGCACATTGACCTACAAAAGGTGAGAGTGGCTGACTTTTCTCCACTCGTGCAGTGCTCACTGTGTCTGGCCTATGGGCACGGCAGGCGGTTCTGCACGCAAACCACCGCGAAGTGCAGCCACTGTGGGGGGCCCCACATGAGGATGGAATGCGAAAGCTGGCTCGCCAATGCAACGCCGTCTTGCTGCAACTGTGTGGACGCTAAACTAGAACGCGTCGACCATAACGCGTTCAGCGTAGACTGCACAGTCAGAATCAAATGGGATGCACTGGCTAGAGCGAGCATCGCGTACTGCTAAAGGTGTATCAGGCGTTTTAACCGTCTTCGTGTGCATCATGGCTCAGGCCATGGTGGTAACTAAGCTCATGATGTACAAGAAACGAAACGGAACAGCCAAAACACCCTGGCAGGAGGGCGAAGGGAGCGCTGATAGGACTAATAAGCCTGATCGAAGCAAACCCGTGGACGCAAAGAACCCTGCACTCACTGTCAGCCGCAACAAGTGGCAAAATAAGTTCTTGCCGCACCCAGAATACGTAAAAATATGGGTTATGGGTGGCAGATGCGCAAGTGGGGCAGGGAAGAAGCGCGGGAAACGGATGGCCAAGCCGGAAACGAAACTCAGTGTCAAACGAGTCAATTAGGAAACCACTCCATTGTTGAGAAAATTTTTAGTTTGAATTTGTCCGGCATATGGAGTGCCTAGAGAAAACTGGAGAGCCAAGAAAACGACAAAATGGTTGGGATGGCACGAAACTGATAGAATTGACATTGCTAAATTGAATCTAAATTGTTACTATATTTGAAAACTAAAATGTTTGAAATAAAGAAAATGTATTATATTTATTGAATTTAAACGATTTTATAGGAATTTTATTTTACCGAAATTAGTCAAAGTTATTAAGCTATTGCTACATTGTATTAAATATAGTTTTTGATAGAGCTACCCCATAAATGATAGGCGTTAACAGTTGCGAAACATGTATATTGTAAATCTAGTCAAATATAACATTCTACTAAAAACAGTAAAAAAAAATACCACAAAGATGCACAAGATCTCTGATCATGTCAGAGGGACGAGTATAAAAAAAAAAAAAAAAAAAAAAAAAAAAAAAAAAAAAAAAAAAAAAAAAAAAAAAAAAAAAAAAAAAAAAAAAAAAAAAAAAAAAAAAAAAAAAAAAAAAAAAAAAAAAAAAACCTAACCTAACCTAACCTAACCTTTTTTTTTTTTTTTTTTTTTTTTTTTAGCGTGAGGAAATCCTGTTACGGATACCAGAACGAGTGGGGACTCGAACGGGTTATGTGGGACTCGCGGACCGGCAGATGTAGGCCAGTCCACATACCCACTAAAACCTCACGGTGCTCCTCCTCAACCGCCTTCGGCCGTGAGACACGGGAACCACATAGTCTTCCGTGAACCACGGCGGCGGGAGCCTTTCAGGCACGTCGCGGAGTCAGGGGCGGTGGAACACCCCCGACGGCCTTCTCAGAGTAGCGCGCGGGAGCGACCTGCGCGCGCCTACTCGGGCCAGGTGAGTAGGCGACCAGCTTCCCCAAGCTGACCGCCCTCTGGCCGATTAGGGCGGGAGGCGGCGATCGTGTGCCGCCCTCCGGCGACCCGGTCTCTTGCGGCGGATGGCGAGATTGGCGGATGCCTCCCTCGCCCGTTCCGCTGCCTCCTTCTCGAGCACCACTGCCTCGCAGAAGGAGGAGACCGCGTCCCACGACGTCTCGCAACCGGCCATGGCTTTGACCACGGCCGGAAGAGAGAGGTCGTCCCCTATGACGTCGCGCAAAGCGCGACGTTGAGACGCCCAGGCACTGCACACCTCCAACGTGTGCTGGGCCGTCTCCTCGAGGCAGTCGTCGCAGTGGTGGCAGCGAGCGTCGGGCTCCCTCCCAGCGACCCGACACAGGTATCTCCCGAAGCAACCGTGCCCCGTGAGTACCTGCGTGGTGCGGAAGGTTAGGACGCCGTGACGCCTCGCCAACCACTGGCGGAAGACAGGACGAACTGCCTCGATAGTCCTCTGGCCGGCGGATGGTGTTGCCAGCCGGGACTCCCACGCCTCCAATGCGGCTTCCCGCTCCTCCACCTGTGGTGCTGACCTTGCCGGATCCCCGGACGCTGGGCCCCGACGTCGACAATAGATCGACGCTAGGGAAATAGCGTCCAGGTCCCACGGCAGGACTCCAGCCAGCACGCACGCCACCTCACCGGAAATGGTCCGGTACCCGCGTATCGCCCGGATGGCCATCACCCTCTGCGCCCTTCGCAGCAGGGTGACGTTGTGCCGATCCAGAGCGTCCGCCCATACGGGGGCACCGTAGAGGGCCATCGACCTGACCACTCCGGTGTACAGCCGTCGGCTCGAGGCGCTCGGCCCATTCACATTGGGCAAGAGGCGCGCCAAGGCCGACGCTGTTTTCAACAGCTTCGGGGCCAAGGTGGAAAAGTGGCCCCGAAAACTCCACCGACCGTCCAGAACAAGTCCGAGGTATTTCATGCTCCTTTTCACGTCGATTCGGACGCCACCGACGATGATATGGGCATCTGGTGGTGGGCCCTTCCTCGGAGCATGAAAATATAGGGCCTCGGACTTGTTCAAGGCGACTTCTAAGCCTAGCCGCTTGATGCGGCCGACGACTTCGGCCACTCCGGCCGTGGCGAGAACCGCCGCCTCCCGATAGGTCCTCTGCTGCGCCAAGACCAGCGTATCGTCGGCGTAACAGAGGACCTTTACCCCACTCAGGGTGCTGCCCCGCAGCACCCAGTCGTACCCGATGTTCCAGAGGATCGGACCCAGCACCGATCCTTGTGGAACACCGGCCGACACCCCAAACTCCTCCCAACCTCCTCCAGGAGCGGGAAAGGTCACAGACCTCCCGGACAGGTAAGCCCCGATGACGCGGCGCAGGTACGGAGGCACACGATGGTAGATAAGTGCCTCCTTAATGCAAGGCCAGGGCAGGGAGTTAAAGGCGTTGGCGATGTCTAAAGACACCGCGATAACCCCCTCGCCCCTGGCAACCGCATCCTGCGCATGGGACTTCACCTCGAGTATGGCATCCACCGTCGACCGCCCCCTGCGAAAGCCATACTGCTGGTCCGAGAGGTCCGGACCTGTCCCCTCCAAATGGTGTTGTAGCCTCATGGCTACAACACGCTCGAAGAGCTTGGCGATCTCGCTCAAGAGCACGATGGGCCTGTAGGCGGAGGCTGAATCCGCCGGGCGACCCTCCTTCTTGATGAGGACTAACCTGCCTGTCTTCCACCGCTGTGGAATTATGGCTTGAGCCAGACAGGCAGAGAATAGCCCCCGCACTCTAGGCCCCAGGGTGTTCAGGGCCAGAGTTAACGCCCGGCCGGGAACGCCATCCAGCCCAGGGGCGGTGCTCGTGTGCCGAGATCGGCGAATAGCCTCTTCGAGCTCTTCCTCCTCGGCTTGTGGTGTGACATTGTCGTCCTCCTCCTCCTCACGCGCTGCAGGGCGGGCCATCGAAGGTGGTGAAAAATTGGCCCGCCGCGGGAACAGCGACGACAGCACTCCTCGGAGGATATCCGGTCGGAGTGTCTGCGTCAGGGGTGGAGACCAAGCCCGTAGCTTACCGAGCACCATACGGTAAGGCGTGCCGTACGGGTCTTGGTCTATTCCCGCCACCATCTGATCGTGCGATTCGCCCTTCGCACGACCGATTTCCTCCTGCAGCTGCGTCCTCGCCTCGACATAGACGCGGTACAAACGGTCTTCCTCCTGCTCTTCCTTTTGTACCCGTCTGCGATAGTGGCTGTACTGGCGTCTCGCGGCAACGCAGATGTTACGCAGTTGCGCGATCTCCTCCGACCACCAGTACACCTGTCGCCGTTGCGGACGACGCCTGGAACGGGGCATTGACGCGTCACAGATACGCGTCATCGCCCTCTGCGCCCAGGTGGCAGCGTCTTCTGCAGACGCCAAGCTCTGGGGCAGCCAGGCTTCCACTATCGCGGCCTCCTCCAACAACTGCCTGTCGAGGCGACTCAATTGCCACCGCGGTCCGCACTCTAGCGAGGTCGGACTGGGAGTTGGCGGCTCCGCTGGATGTGTGGATATCTCGTAACGGATGTAGAGATGGTCCGAGAGAGTCTCCACATCTTCCAGCACTCGCCAACCCCGAACACGGCGGGCTAGGGCCGGGCTCGCGAACGAAACGTCCACCACGGACCCGCCCAGCCTTCGCACACACGTGTTGGTCTTCCCCCGATTGAGGACAGACAAACCGGTGGCAATCACCCACTCCGACAGTGTCACACCACGCACCTCCGTCGTTGCAGAGCCCCACACGCTGGACTTTGCGTTCAGGTCTCCTGCGACCAAGACCTCCGCCGGACGTAGTCGCTCTACTATTTCCCCCAGTCGGATGAGAAACTCCTCGAACTCCGCTAGAGTTCGATTGGGGGAGAAGTAGACGCCGACGATGGCTAGGTCGCCGACAAGTGCCGCAACGCATCCCGCACCCTTCTCGACTCGTGAGAAAGGCGGGGAGCCCGCAGCAACCCGGGTGATGAGTGCTACCACCCCGGTGGTGTCGACGACCCAGGCGTCCCGGGCGGGAACGCTGTAGGGCTCCGCAACAACCGCCACGGGTATCGACCACTGCGGCAGGCTTTGGACCAATAAGTCTTGGGCGCGGGCGCAGTGGTTGATGTTAGCCTGTAATATATGCACACCCATTACTGGGTGTGCATTGGCTGAACCTCCGCACCCTGGTTTTGGGCTTCAGGAGGAGCCTGGCTTTTAGCCTTAGCAGCCCCTTTCCCCCCGCGCCTGCGCTTAAATTGGGCGCAGATCTTCGCGTAAGCAGCGCTGCCTGCCAGATGTTGGGCAGGTCTTTGCGCTTCCTCACACGCCGGACAGCGTGGTGAGTCAGAGCACGCTGCTTGCTTGTGCTCAGGTCGACCGCACCTGAAACATTGGGAGCTGCGGTCCACCGCACTCTAGCATTTTGCTGCCACGTGCCCCACTTCGTGACAGCGGAAACAGCGCAGTGCCCGAGGTTGCAACAGTTGTACCCGTGCGGAAACAAAGCCCACCAAGAGTCGCGTACCGCTGATCTTCTTGGCTGCCATTATAGGGCAGCGGACCCACGCTACGCCAAGGCCATTGCGGTCTTGTCGGATCTCTCCCACCTTTACAGATCCGACATCGCAGCCGCCCACTCGACCAACTGCCTGCGCCACCTCCTCGGAAGTGGCAGAGTCGTCTAGACCACTGACGCGTAACTCTGCACACTTCGTTGGTCTCGCAACCCGAACCTCATTGGCGTTCAGTACCCCACGTAGGCACTGAGCCAGGGCATCCGCCTTGTCTCCACTCTGGCCGCCAGGTAGCTCCAGAACCCTGGCACCAGTAGAGGCGACCCTGAGTCGCATGTCCTTAATGCCGAGGTTTTCCAAATTAACCTCCTGCTTAATTTGGTTAAGGACATCACGATAGGTCAACTCCTTGCTAACCGCAGCTGGCTGCAAAGTCAGCGTTACCGCCGCTGAACGAGGTGGCCGTAACTTGGGCAGCTTGGACTTCTCCTTTATCGCTTTCGGTGCGGTCTGCTTTGCAGGCTTTGTCGCAGTTTTCTTCTTCCCCTTACGCACCACAACGTTCCACCCCTCGGTCAGGTTATCTGGGGCAGCAGGCAGTGGGCGTGGCTCTACTGGCGCAGGCTGTTGGTCTTTCTTTGCCTTAGCCGCCTTCTTTTTCCCTCCTTGCCTCTGTTTAGGCGCCGGGTTAGCAGGCGCTGTCAGAGTCGTCACTGTCTCCGCCTGGCGCTTCTTGTCTGCCGCCAAAGGAGGGCGGACTGGTTTTGCTGGGAGGAGCCTGTCCTCTAGCGCCGCGAATCGCGTGTTCAGTAACTTGCCCACTTGCAACATTACTGAACGCGACAGTTCCTCCTCTTTCTCCTTTGGTTTGGGATCCTTCATTGCCTGCCTGGAGCGTTCGAGGTCGATCCTCATTTGAGCCACCTCCTTTCGCAGGTCTGTCAGTTCCTGAGTTAAACGGGAGTTGACAGCCCGCAACTGCACAACCTCCTCGTTGGCTGTCCGGCTGGCCAGGATCTCAACAGCCGTGTTAATGGCTCCAGCCGCCTCCTTCAAGGCTTTCGTAAAGGTGCCCTTTAGGTTGCCGGACTTGCTGGCAACTTTGTGAATTATTGCCAGGCTGTCCGTGACCTGGTGCTGTAGGTCTTGCACCAAGGGACCGTTCAACTTGAGCCTTGTTAGCTCTGAGAGTTCTGAGAGCCTGGAGTTTGCTCTCGACTGGACAGTTTGTGCCATTTCCGTAACGTCGCCTTCTGCCTGCAGACGGAGCTCTTCTCGCCGGGCTGACGTCTTCTTAGCCTTCGGCCGCTCTTTCTCCTCCTCAGCACCTGAAGAGCCTGAGTTGCTCTTCTCGCTCCTCTGTCTCTTTCTGTACTTTCGACTCTCGATGTTGTTAGTCGAATTTGCGGACCTCATGGATATATCCGTGTCCGACTCAGATGCCGCCCAGAAACGACCTTGTGATGACGTTGATCTGGACCTTCCACTAATAATTGAGGCGCACTCTGCCAAGTCCAGCCTCTCTAAAACCACCCTCGCGCTTTTGATTTTATTGTCCCCTCCACTTACAGGCACAGAAGCCTTACTGGGGTTTAGCGAAGGCACAACCTCTTCCACTCTGCCCTCTACGGGCAACGACACCGCGCCACCCTCGTCGGGCACGCCTACTACTCCGCCCTCTTTGGGCATCGCTTCCACTCCGCCCTTCTCGGGCCTCTCCCCGTCAACACAATGATATTCTTTGCCCCCCCCAGATTCGGTGGGGCTGCACGCCGAAGCGCGAAGGGATTCTCCAGTCTCGGTGAGACTGGTACCCTCCTGGGGTAAATTAGTTTTAAGAGATATCATCATGTTATTTTGGGCTGTTCCACAGCTGGGCTTTTCTGTCGGGGTGTGCTCCCCTAGGCCGTGTGCATAACAATGCACTAAAGGTACGCCCATACCTGGCTGGTTTTGGTCCGCGTCGGGAATAAACTCCCGATCCACTCGCCCGCGAGAGCGAGTGGTTTTCCCCTATCCGCCACCCGGGGGACGCGCCCAGTAGGAGGACCAGCAACTCCCTTGGGGCTAACAATAACATCGCTAACTCTCGCGTTGTTTTAATTTTTTCAAACGTCGAACGCGAGCGTCGTGTGACGCGCCGCGATGACAACCTAACCTAACCTAACCTAACCTAACCTAACCTAACCTAACCTAACCTAACCTAACCTAACCTAACCTAACCTAACCTAACCTAACCTAACCTAACCTAACCTAACCTAACCTAACCTAACCTAACCTAACCTAACCTAACCTAACCTAACCTAACCTTTTTTTTTTTTTTTTTTTTTTTTTTTTTTTTTTTTTTTTTTTACGGGGGGAAACCTTCAAAAGGTACCCGTCGCCTTGGGAGCGACGCCGGGTTATGTGGGATTCTTACCGCACTAAAACCACCCCGGTGGCCATCCTCTGCGCGTAGCGGAGGTCTCCGGGATCTCCTAAGAACACAACCGGAGACCCCCTGCGCGTTGCCTCATCAGGCACCTCCCTGAGCTGTTGCTCTACGGCGATGCGTGGCCACCACACATCGCCGTTCTTCCCAGGGCCGCATGAATGGACGGTTCGAGCTCCCACTCTAGCCGCCCGTGACCCCGGAAGCCCCCTCTTAGTCGCCTCTTACGATCAGGCAGGGGATACCGTAGCTGTATTCTGGTCCCCAGCTACAGGGACCAGGCGGCGGGTCTATGTGCGCCCGCCGCGGCGCCTCCGAGCTCGTGCTCGAGCTGGCTCGGCGCGTTCCCTGGCCCTTTCGGCGTCTTCCTTCGCTGACATTACGTCGGAGCAGAAGGTGATCATGCCGTGCCAGGCAGATCTGCGCCGAACCATCTCGTGGACGATGGCCGCCAATCGTAGGTTCGGTCCTACGCTCTGGACGAGGACTCTCCGCTGCGGCTCCCATGCAGGGCACTCCTGCAGCGTGTGCAGTGCAGAGTCATCGTCGTGCCCACAATGGTTGCATTGGGCCGTCTCTTGTCTTCCAATCCTGTGCAGATACGCACCGAAACACCCATGTCCGGTGAGCACCTGCGTCAGGTGGAAGGTCACCCTCCCTTGGCATCTCAGCCAGCCCTCAAGGTTGGGCGAGACGGCCTCAATGACTTGCTGGCGTTGGTTCCTCGGATCCTGAAGCCGATCCTGCCAGCTCCTCAGCGCGTGCCTGTTGGCGTTCTGTCGGATTTCTTTAACCGTCTCCTCGTTGAAGTTTTCCGTCCTCTGGCGGAGGGCGCGAATCTTCTGATAGATCCTTGCGTCCCTATCCGCCAGAATGTCCAAGGGCGGGAATCGCCCGAGGACTGTGGCCGCCTCATGCGAAATGGTGCGGTAACCGCGGGCAACTCGGATCGCGATCGTACGTTGCGCAGAATTTAACTTCCGCGCGCGTCGCCGGCAGGTAGACAATTTGTCCGACCATACCGGCGCACCGTAGAGCGCGATCGAGCGTACCATCCCCGCGTAGAGGCGGCGGACTTCTTCACGTGGTCCCCCGAGGTTGGGCAGCAAACCATGCAATGCACCAGCTACCCTGTGCAATCGGGGGACGAGACGGTCAAAGTGTTCCTCGAAACACCAACGGCTGTCCAGGGTTAGGCCAAGGTACCTCATGGACCGGGGGGTTCCCCGCAGTGTTGACTTCCTCGCAGTAACCCCTGGGCAACGTAGCCTGACCACCGTAACGGAGTGGCAGGCTAACGGCAAACGAACACTGCATCTCGAAATCTTACTTTGTCTGCTTTCGAACTCGTCGTTTAGACATGTCTAAACAGTTGAGGGACGCCTCCGGGCGTTTTCTCCCAAAAGGCCCTTCTCAGGGCCAACCAAAAGGCCCTTCTCAGGGCCAACCAAAAGGCCCTTCTCAGGGCCAACCAAAAGGCCCTTCTCAGGGCCAACCCAAAGGCCCTTCTCAGGGCCAACCAAAAGGCCCTTCTCAGGGCCAACCAAAAGGCCCTTCTCAGGGCCAACCCATGTCCCGTGATGCTTCGGCATCGGGAACCAGCCGCGCGGCATCTGTGGCCAGCCTGGCTAGAGGGAGCGACTTCGGGTCGGACTATTCCGACGTGGAGTCCATAAGGAGTGGCTCGAACTGCGGCTCCACAAGCCGCCAGTCGAGGAAGAGGGCCCTCTTTAGACGAAGCTCCGGAGAATCTCCGGATACTGCGGAGCAGCCCGCCAAGCGGGTCGTCGTCCAGACGGACTTTGAGGAGAGGATCGCCTCGAAGGAAAAGCAGGCGCAGACCGCCAGAGCGAAGGCCGGCTACGGCGCCTCCAGCGTCCTCTACGCGGACCACTCCGTAGAGGAGATGGAGCGCATGGCACTGGAGGACCAGTTGGAGATCTTGGAGGTGGCATCCAAGTCCTCCAACTTGAAGGGGACCTTCCAAAAGGCCCTGAAATGCCGGGCAGCGAGTTTGCTCGGCATCGTCAAGGAGTTGGCGCAACGCACCACTTCTGATGAGACGAGGCAGCTGCAGGGCGAAGGTAGAATCGCCTGCAGAATGAGGTGTCCGGGCTGCACGCGCGCGTCGCCGAGCCATGGCTCGACCAGAGGCGTCAGCGGAAGGTCCGATACGGCTACTCTCCCCTCCAAACCTTGAGGAATCATCCGCAAGGTTGGTCACGGAGGAGAGGGCCTTAATCGGACCTGCTTCGCGGAAATGAAGACCGGATACGCCGGAGAAGCGCTTCGCCCTCCATCGCGGAGGACAAGGGCGATCCTACCGCTGCCGGGGTCCGTCAGCGAACCACAGCGCAGAATTCCGAAGGGCAAGGAAAAGGGCAGAGGCCAGGGGAAGAATTCCTCTGCACCTGCCCCGACTACCAGACGGCACGAGGTCGTTGAGAGGGATGACCCCTTCTGCCCTCCACCACCCCTTCTAACGCCACGTGGACCAAGTGACATCAAGGAAGCGGAAGGGGAAGAAGTAAGCCCCAAGCCCCCCGCAGCCAAGCCTAAGGCCAGCAAGCCTGCGCGACCAAGAGGACGAAGCCGTTACTCCTAAGACGCGGCATGTAGGGGTCACGCTGAACACAGAGGAAAGCGGAGCGCGGTGAGAACGTTACGAGTCCGTATGCGGCGGGCCCGTAAAGTGTCGACCAGCGCAAACTCGGGGCGGGCAGAGTTACGTGCCGGAAGACCCAAACGGGGGCTCGAATTTTTCGAGTTCTCCGGGTTCAGGGCGGCACACAAGGCAGACCTCTTTGCGCGAAGCTCACAGAGGCTTCGCCGGCACGGCAAAGGTCGCAAGACCTGTCAAATGCGCGGTCTGAAGTGATGACCTCGACGACTCGGTCACCAAGAGGAGGTAGTGGCTGCGAATAGCGGCGGGGGGGGTGCGCTCGTAAACAGCTATCAAGGGCGGGCCATTGACGGCAGCGGAGGCATGGGCAATATGCTGCTGAATGCCCAGTCGTGCAGCCAAGGCGTCCTGGCCAAGGGTCGCCTCCGGGTTGGCTTAGCCGGGTGGGGGTCCGGGCACTTGGACAAGCCGATGCGCTGCTTCCAAGTGCTTCGCAGTGGCCCAACCCGGGCTCTCTGTCCCTCCACTGCCGAAGCGCACGGGAACTGTGCTTCCGTTGCAGGCAAGAGGGACATAAGTCGGCCACGTGCGAGGCTACGGACTCCGCGATGCGCGTATGCGCTGCCAGTGGTCGTCCCGCCGACCACGTGGCTGAGGGAGGAAGTTGCTGCCGCCATTAAGAAGGGGAAAGCGCAGGCGAGAACCCGCCGCGCGGCCGCCGGCCGTGTAACACCAGTTACCGCGCCGGCACACCGAGGGAATGCCGATGAAAACCGAAGAACGGAGCCCATCGCATTCTCCAGGCGACCACCAACCACTGCAGAGCGGCCCAGGAATTTACTGGTCCAAACCCCTCGCAGCGTGGTTGGGGACGAGTGGCGGTTGTTGCCGAGCCGTATTCTGTCCCTAGCAGCGGGCGGGAGGACGACAACGGATCCCGTGCATGGTAGCGCGGTCTTCCCAGACTCCCTCCCCTCTCGCTTTAGAGAGGGGACCGGGAGACGTGGCCGCCGCGTGGGGTGAAGTGCCTCATGGGGTGTACATCTCCCAAACGCCTCTCACGGACTTCGAGCGCTTTCTCGAAGTCCTTTAGCCATGGTGGTCGGCAGAGTGGTGCAGCGCAGGGTTACTGGTGCGTGGGCGACCTTTAACGCCAAGTCGGTGGTGTGGGGTAACCCAACACCGATGCCCGAGGTGCGCGAGCTGGAGGCTTGGTAAGGTCGTCGGTCGTCCCTCCTCAAACAGGGGCACATCCTCAAAAAAACCCATGGTGCGCGAGAGGGGGGGGTCCATCGTGGACTTGCCTTCGCCTCCCCTTCTTGGGACGGCGCATTGTGGACTGGGCGGGTGGAGGGGTGGAGCCGCTGGTCGGACCACAGATACGCTGCGGTTCGATGTCTCCACACAGGCTCCGGGGGAACGCGCGGGTCGGTCGCACTGTCCACGGTGGGCGCTCACCGCCTGAACGGGAGGGCCGCCAAGGAGGCGGCTTTCGTGAGGACTGGCTGTCGCCTCCTGTCGACGCGCCCGGACGTGGACGCCAAGGCAGTTCCGCTAGGGGACTCCTTGACCGAGGTGTGGCAACTGCAAGCATGCCTACGGTCTCACCGGCTCCTCTTAAAACGCGCCGGTACTGGTGGTCAGAGGAGTTGCGGATCTCCGGCCGACTGTGTGGCCACCAGAGGGCCTACACAAGGAGGCCGGCGGCGGCGTACGACGCGACCTTGACAACGGGGCCGCCTCTAGCTGCCTACAAGAGGCGAAGGGCTACCCTGACGACGCGAATGGCAGAGGTCTCAGGGTAGAGCGAGGGGGAAATGTTGGCGGGTCTCAACGTTTTTTTTTTTTGGACCCGTTGGGAGGCCGTACCAAGGCGGCACGCAACAAGTTGCGTCCGTGCGGCGCCCAGTTGCTGAGAACCCTCGAGCCGGCGCTCCTGGGATGGGTGGTCCAGTCCTGTTTCCAGCGCAGGGACAACTTCAACCCCACCAGTAATGAGCCAGCCCTTGGTGGCAGCGCACGGCCGCGGAGGTCCCCACGGTGACGGAGGACGGGTGGAGGTGGGCAGCGCTCGGCCTCCGGGCCAAGAAGCGGCCCCAGGTCCGACGGGTACCCGACAAAATTGTGGCCATCGCCGACTCCAGATGGGAGGGAGGCTTCGGGACCTCTTCAGCGCGTGTCTGACGGCGAGAGGTTCCCGACAGCCTTGGAGGAGGGCAATGTGCCTCTCCGGAAGGAAGGGCGGCCGGCAGGACTCCCCATACCGGCATTCGGACCCATCGTTCTGTCGATGAGGTCGGAAATGTTCGAGAGGATCCTGCGCCAGCCTCAACTGCCACCTGCGCACAATTGGCCCGGACCTAGCGGACGCTCATGTCGGGTTTTCGAGCTGAGCGTTCGACGGTGGACGCCCTGTCCCGGACTCAGGGACGGGGGGTGAAGGAGGCGATGCGCGGGGGATGGAGTGTTGGCTGTTCGTTCGACAAGTCAACGACTTAACTCCATTCCACACTCCACCGGCTAGAGGCGCTCCGTTTTCCGGGGTTGCCCCAGTAGCGGCGGGTCTGTGGCAGACTATCTGAGCGATCAGACAGTCTGCCAACCACCAGGTCGGGCGAACCTCCCGCAGAACTGCCGTCGAGTCCGGTGGGCCCAAAGGGTTCTGTTTAGGACCGCTCCTGTGGAACATCGGATCGACTGGCTCTTGCGGGGGGAAATCTCCCATTGGTACGTCTGTCATCTGCTATGCAGAGGACACCCTCATCACGCCCGGGGGAGGGAATTTCGGGGAGGGCGGCCAGCTTGGGCCTCGGCGGGAGTTCGCTAGTGGTGGACCGAATCTCCGCATAGGCTGAAGGTGGCGCTGCCACAAGACGAGGCCGTATTATTTCCGGGGCTCGGCCAGCGGCAACCGCCCGACGCCATATATTCGTTGAGGGTGCCCGCGTTGAGGTGCAGGCCCAGATGAAATATCGGGCTGGTTGACTCCACAGAAAGGGGCGCTTCGGCGCCCACTTTGCCGAGCGTCGGATCGCGCCTGCTCAAACAGCGGGCGCACTCGCGGCCCTCCCGAACGTCGGGGTCCCGGCGATCGATGCCGGAGTCTATCGGCCGGCATACGAAAAAGTATGGCCCTGTACGGGGCTCCCATATGGGCGGACTCACTGTGCAGACGGGAGAGAACGCCGCTGCCATTCCGCAGGGTCACCAAAGGGCCAATTGCACAGCGGGTGGCTAGGGCGTACCGCACGGTGAGTTTTGCGGCGGCGTGCGTTCTGGCGGGAATCATCAGTGGGAGCTGGAGGCTGGTGTGCTCGCCAGAATGTACAGTGGACGCGGTGCAGAGGGCACTGAACCGTCGTCCGGATCCGGGGGAGCGCGGACGAAATCCGCAGGGAGCGAGGGACGCTGCATCGGCAGTGGCGGAGGGACCTCAACTCCGCGGCGGTCGGGCGCCGGCTGCTGGACGCCATCGGGCCCGTCCAGGCGTTTGGCTCGATCGGCGGCACCGGCTCCCTCTCCATGACGTCTTGTGCAGGGCTGGTCCGGGCTGGTGGCTTCGGACGTACCTGCACAGGATAGGGAGGGAGGAGGTCTCCAGCGTGCAACCATTGCGGGCGCGGTGGACACGGGGAGCCACACTTTGGAGGTGTGCCCATATTGGGCTGACCTCGTCGCGCCTGGTGGGTAGTCGGGGGCCGACTCACGCTCCCCAGCGTGGTCGCCGCCATGCTGAGCGGGGAGGAGGCATGGGCGGCGGTAGCCTCCTTCGTGAGGACGAATGTCACAGAAGGAGCGGGGAGCGCACGCGGGAGGGATGACCCTCTCGCGGCGGCCGCCCGAAGACGAAGAAGTGGCAAGAAGACGGCGGACACACGTCCGTCGCCTCGTCCATGGGGTGATCCGAAGGCGACAGGCGCGGGGGCGCCACCGCCTGCAATTTCCAGGATCACCCACTCGTCGGGCACACAAGGGCCGTGCACTACGGCCATGGTAAACGACACCTCCCCACTAGGGGGTACTGAGGGGCCTGCCGTAGGGAGGCTAGTCACGCGGGGGCCTGGGACGCTAGACTCCCAGGCCCTTCCACGCAGGTGAGGTTCGGAGGCCGAGGGGTATTTTTAGTGTTACCGGGTACGCCTTACCGGGAGTCCCCCCCCAATACCCTCTTCCCGTCCCCCGACGGGAAGGGGATGCGTAATGGCATGTTCCAGCGACAAAAAAAAAAAAAAAAAAAAAAAAAAAAAAAAAAAAAAAAAAAAAAAAAAAAAAAAAAAAAAAAAAAAAAAAAAAAAAAAAAAAAAAGAAGGGACTCATGGGACCGGGGTTCCCCGCAGTGTGACTTCTCGCAGTAACACCTGGGCAACGTAGCCTGACCACCGTAAAGGGAGGGGCAGCTAAACGGCAAAACGAACACTGCTTAGCGAAAACTTTCCATGGTGTGTCTATTCGATTTTGTTGGGACAGCAATGGCCAAACAAATTGGGGACGCCTCCGGGCGTTTTTCCCAAAAGGCCCTCTCAGGGCAATCCCAAAAGGACCTTTCAGGGCCAACCAAAAGGCCCTTTCAGGGCAACCCAACAGGCCCTTCTCAGGGCCACCCAAGGCCCGTCTCAGGGCCAACCAAAAGGCCCTTCTCAGGGCCAAACCCACGTCACCGTGATGCTCGGCATCGGGGGAACCAGTCCGCGCGGGCATCTGGGGCAAGCCTGGCAGAGGTAAGCGACCTGTCGGACTATTCCGACGTGGAGTCCATAAGGAGTGGCTCGAACTGCGGCTCCACAAGCCGCCAGTCGCGGAAGAGGGCTCGTCTTTAGACGAAGATCGGAGAATCTCCGGATACTGCGGGGCAGCCAGCCAAAGCGGGTCGTCGTCCAGACGGACTTTGAGGAGAGGATCGGCTCGAAAGAGAAGCAGGCGCGGACCGCCAGAGCGAAGGCCGGCTACGGCGCCTCCAGCGTCTCTACGCGGACCACTACCGTAGAGGGAGATGGAGCGCATGGCACTGGAGACCAGTTGGAGATCGTGGAGGTGGCATACCAAGTTCCTCACAATCTGAAGGGGACGTTCAAGAAGGCCTGAAAGGCCGGGCAGCGAGTTTGCTCGGCATCGCAAGGACTGCGCATCGCACCACCTATGGACGAAAAACGCGGCAAATGCAGGCGAAGGTGGATCGGCTGCAAAAGGAGGTCTCAGGGCTGCCGCCGCGTAGCCGCGCTAAGGGCTCGCCAGAGCGGCCGCAGAAGGTCTGCTACGGCAACTCTCCCCTCCAACCTTGAGGATATCATCGCAAGGTTGGTCACGTGAGGAGAGGGCCTTCATCAGGACCTGCCTTCGCGGCCATTGAAGACCGACTCCTGCGGAGAAGCGGCTTCGCCCTCCTCTCGCGGCGGACAAGCGAGGCCTACCGCGCCGGGTCCATCAGCGACCAAAGCGCAGAATCCGACGGGCAAGGGGAAAGGGCAAAGCAGGGGAGACAAGTCCTCTGCAACCGCCGACTACCCAGACGGCACCTGCGGTCGTCGATAGGGAAGACCGCTTCTGCCTCCACCACCCCTTCCAACGCCCTTGGACAAAGGTGGTTCAGGAAGCGGAAGGGGAAGAAGTCGGCCCCAAGGCCCCCCGCAGCCAAGCCTAAGGGCCAGCCAGCATGCGGCTACCAAGAGGAAGAAGCTCGCTTTCCTAAGACCGGCCGCGTGGGCACGTGAACAGAGGCAGCGGAGCGCGGGGATGACGTACGAGTCCGTAGCGGCGGGCTCGTACAAGTGTCGACCCAGCGCATCGGGCGGGCAGAGTCAAGTGCCGGAAGGACCCAAACGGGGGCTCGGATTTTCGAGTCTCCGGGTCTCAGGCGGCACCAAGGCAGATCTTGCTTACAAGACAAAGAGGCTGTCGCTGACACGGCAAAGTCGACAGGCCGCAAATGCGTGGCTCCGATAGGACCGACCTCGATGATCGGTCACACAGAGGAGGTGTGACCGCGATAGCGGCGGCGGGGGCCTGGCCATCACAGCCATCAAGGGCCAGGGCCATTAGGCTCGGCCGCGGAGGGCAGGGAACTATGCATGCTGGAGGGCCAGTCGTGCAGACAAGGGCGGTGTGGCAGGGGCCGCTTTCGGGCGGGCTTGCTCGGGTAGGGTCGGGCACTGAGGACAGGCCGAATGCGACTGCTTCAAGGCTGCGGCCATTGGCCACATCCCGGGCTCTCTGTCCCTCCTGGCCGAGCGCACGGCTGGCTTCGTTGGCGCAAAGAGGGGACATAAGTCGGCACGTGCGAGGATACGACTCCGCGGCGCAGTATGCGCTGCCAGTGGTCGTCCGCAGACCACGTGATGACGGCAGGAAGTGCTGCCCGCCATCTAGAAGGGGAAGAGCAGGCGCGAACTGCAGCTCTGCCGCCGCCGTCGTAACACCATTTACCGGCGGCCACCGAGGGGAATGCGAGAAACACCGAATGAACGGAAAGCCATCGCATTCTACAGGCGAACACAAACCCTGCAGAGCGACCAGGATTTACTGAGTGCCAAAACCCTGCGAATGGTTGGTGGACGTGGGAGTTGTGCCGAGCAGTATTCTGCCCTAGCAGATGGCTGGAAGACGAAACGGCTCGGTAGCAATGGTAGCGCGGTCTCCCAGACTCCCTCCCCTATCGCTCTTAGAGAGGGGACCGGGATTACGTGGCCGCCGCGTGGGGTGACGTGGGCCTCATGGGGTGTACATTCTCCCCCAAACGCCCTCTCCGGACTTCAGAACTTCTCGAAGTCCTAGCCATGGTGGTTGCAGAGGGGCGCAGCGCAGGGTGCTGGGGTGGGCGATTTAACGCCCAAGGACGTTGTGTGGGGTAACCCAACCACCGATGCCGAGGTCGCGAGCTGGAGCCTGGTACGTGTCGTCCGGTCTGTCCCTCCTCAAACAGGGGCACAGTCCTCAGTGCGTGCGGCGAGATGGGGGGTCCATCGGGACATAGCCTTCGCTCTCCTTCTTTTGGGCAGGCCCGAGTTGTGGACTGGAGGGTGGAGCTGGTGGAGACGCTGTCGGACCACCGATACGTGCGGTTCGAGGTCTCCACACAGGGCTCCGGGGGGGCCGCGCGGGTCGACCCCCGCATTTCCCGCGGTGGCGCTAACCTGCCTGACCGGAGGCCGCCAGGAGGCGGCTCTCGTGCAGGACGGCGTCGCCCAGGTCGACGGCCGGGACGTGGACGCCACGGAGGTCCACTTGAGGGACTCCTGACCGAGTATGCAACTCTAGCATGCCTCGGTCTTCCCGCCCTCCTCCCAGCCGCGCTGTATACTGGTGGTAGAGGGAGTGGGGATCTCGGGGCCGGCCCCCGTGTGGCCACCAGGAGGGCCTAAACAAGAGCCGGCGGCGGGCCAGTCGCGGACTCGAAAACGAGGCCGCACTTATGCTGCATACATAGAGGCGAAGGCTACCATGACGACGCGAATGGCCGAAGCTCCCGGGAGCCGCGAGGCGGAGAGCGGAGGGTCTCTGACACCCAATGGAGGCCGTACAAGGCGGAAGCCAAGAAGCTGCGTCGTGCGCGTCCCCCAGTTGCCGAGACCTCGAGCGGCGTCTCCTGGATGGGGTGGTCAGGCCGTTTCCGCGCAGGGGAAACTTACCCCACCAGTAATGAGCGCCCCATGGGTGGAGGCTACATCGGCCGAGGAGGTCCCTGGTGACGGAGGACGAGGTGAGATGGCAGCGATCTGCCTCCGGGACAAGAGACGGCCCCAGTCCGCCGGGTCCCCGCCAAAGTTGTGGCCTCGCCGCATCCAGATGGGAGGAGGCTTTCGGGACTCTCAGCGCGTGTCGACGTGCGAGAGGGTCCGAAGGCCTTGAAGGGAGGGCCAATTGTGCCTCTCCGGAAGGAAGGGCGGCCGGGACTCCCAATCGGAATACCGACCCATCGTGCGGCTCGATGAGGTCGGAAAAATGTTCGAGAGGATTTCCTCGCCGCCAGCCTCAATGGCCACATGGCACAAGTGGCCCGACCATAGCGACCCCCCCCCGCTCCAGTTCGGTTGTCGAGATGAGCGTTCGACGGTGACGCCCTGTCCGACCAGGGGACGGGGTGAAGGAGGCGATGGCCGCGGGGGGATGGAGTGTTGGCTGTGTCGTTGACATAGTCAAACGCCTGCACCTCCATTCCCACTCACGTGCTAGAGGCGCTTCCGCTTCACGGGGTGCCTACAGTCTCTGCGGGATCTGTTGGCGGACTATTTGCAGGACCGCACAGTCAGCCTACAAAAGGTCGGCAGAGTCCGCAGTTCTGCGTCGAGTCCGGGTTACGCATGGGTTCCAGTCTAGGACACTCCGTGGAACATCGGTTCGACGGGCTGTGAGGGGCAATCTCCCCCGTGGCACGATGTCATCTGCTATGCAGATGACCACTCTTCTTCACTGCAAGGGGGAGGAATTTTCGGGGAGGCGGCCAGCTTCGGCTCGGCGGAGGTCGTAGTGTGGACCGAATCTCACGCCCTAGGGCTGAAGGGTGGCGCTGCACAAGACCGAGGCCGTAATTTTTCCGTGGGCATCGGCCAGCGCAAACCGCCGGACGCCCATATATTCGTTGAGGTTGCCCGCGTTGAGGTGCAGGCCAGATGAAATATATGGCCTGGGTGCTCGACAGCAAGTGCGCTCGGCGCTCACTTTGCCGAGCTGTCGACGCGCATGATCAAAACAGCGGGCGCCCTTCGTGGCCTCCTCCCGAACGTGCGGGAGTCACGGCGACAATGCGGCGTATACGCCGGGCCATACTGAAAAGTATGGCACTGTACGGGCTCCCATATGGGCGGACTCAATGGGCAGACGGCGGAACGCCGCTGCCCCCAATCCGCAGGCCACAAAGGGCCATTGCACGACGGTGGATAGGGCGTAACGCACAGTGGTTTTGCGGCTGCGTGCGTTTGGCGGGCACCCATCCTTGGGAGCTTGGAGGCTTGGGTTTTTTTTTTTTTTGGCGCAAGAATGTACGAGTGGACGGCGGGTCAGAGGGCACTGAACAGTCGTCGGAGCCGGGGGAGCCGTGTGGAGGAGATCCGCCGAGCTGAGGGACCCGTCACTCGCAGTGGGCGGAGGACCTCACTCCGCGGGCGTTCGGTCGCGCGCTGGGAAGCCATCGGGCCGTCCTGGGCGATTGGCCGATCGGCGGCACGGCTACACTCTCTGCGTCTTGGCAGGGCTGTCCGGGATGGTTGCTTCGGATGTAACGGCACCGGATCGGGAGGGAGGAGGTCTCCAGCGTGCAACCAAATGCGCGGGCCGCGTAGACCGGCGGAGCCACCTTGGAGGTGTGCCCATCGTGGTCGAACTCGCCGCGCCCTGGTGGCAGTAGTCGGGGCCGACTCACGCTCCCAGCGTGGTCGCCGCCATGCTGAGCGGGGAGGAGGCATGGGCGGCGGTAGCCTCCTTCTGTGAGGACGTAATGTCACAGAAGGAGGCGGCGGAGCGCACGCGGGAGGATGACCCTCTCGCGGCGCCGCTCCGCAGACGAAGAAGGGGCAGAAGACGGCGGACACAACGTCCGTCGCCCTCCGCCCCTGGGGGTGATCCGCAGGCGACAGGCGCGGGGGCGCCACCGCCTGCATTTCCAGGATCACCCCACTCGTCGGGCCACAATGGCCGTGCACTCAGGCCATTGTAACGACCCCTGCCCACTAGGGGGGGTCTGAGGGGCCTGCCGTAGGGCGGGCAGTCACCGGCGGGGGCCTGGACGCTTTGGACTCCCAGGCCCTCTCCACGCAGGTGAGGTCGGAGCGCCGCTGGGTATTTTTAGTGGGTATACCGGGAACGCCTTTACCGGGAGTCCCACATACCCCTCTCCCGTCCCCCGACGGGAAGGGGATGCGTAATGGCATTTTTTCCCAGCGACAAAAAAAAAAAAAAAAAAAAAAAAAAAAAAAAAAAAAAGGGGTCCCGATCAAGTTCGTCCACGAGCGCCTTCCGATTCTGAGCTTTGCTCTCGGCGATGGCACACTGCAACGTTACGGTTGCGTCGCGATACTCCGCGTACCTCTCCTCCCTCTCCGTGGCACAGGCTGACCGACGTCGCCGAGCCCTGGTGTACTGACGGCGGGCGCGCAGGCAGGCCGCGCGCAATTCAGCGATCTGCTCCGTCCACCAGTACACGGGATGCCTCCACTCCAGCCTGACACGCGGCATTGCGGTATCGCAGATGGCCGTCATGTCATCCGTGAGCCGTCTCGCCTCCTCTTCGGGGTCGGAATGGGTAGTGTCGGACCAGTCCGCGACGTGGGCGGCGGCGACCAGCAGGTCCCTGTTCAGCTGCTTAACCGCCCAACGTCGCCGACGCTCGAACGCGTGGCGGGAGTTGGCAGCCGGCAGTTGGAACGCTACGTCCATCGTGATGTGGCGGTGGTCGGAGAGCGTGACGAGCTCCTCCGCCACCCTCCACCCCACGACCATGCGCTCGGCTGGGAGAGTTGCCCACGACAGATCTATCACTGACTCTCCCTGCCAGCGCACGCACGTGCTGGCTGAACCGTGGTTCAGCAGACGCAGGTCCAACGCGGCCGCCCACTCGAGGGTTGCCTCTCCCTTCACCGTGTCCCGTCTGTCCCCCCAGGCCCGTGAGTGGGCGTTAAAGTCGCCGAGAACTATCACTGGGCGAGGGAGACAGGAGCGAACACAGTCCGCCACCCGGTCGAGGAACACCTCGTATTCCGCCAGAGAACAGTTCGGGGAGGCGTAGCATCCCAGCACTGCCAAGGGCCCCCACTCCACAGCGACCAGTCCCGGCTCGGCATGAAGCTTCGAGCAGGGAGGTTCACCAGTGTTGCCCCTCCAATGAACCGCAACGGAGTGGGAGACATCCCCGAACCAGCGCGGATGCTCCGGGACCCTGTACGGCTCCGCCACCACTGCCAAGGAAACCGAACCGTCCACCAGGCATTGCATCAAGATGTCTTGTGCTGCCCTGCAGTGGTTCAGGTTCCCCTGCAACAGTTTGTACGATGGACACCTATCCATCAGATGTCCATCGTTTCCGTGGGCGGGCAGTGGGACGACGCGCTCGGTGGCGCAAGCCCAGTAGCCCGTGGCGGGTCGGTAGCCGTGGCCACTCCGCTGCCTACCCCGCCTCGTACCCCGCCTCGCGCCTTCCTCTTTTGAGGCGGGCACTTTGCGCCCAGGCGGTGGTCGGCCGGGAGGCCGCGTTCCGCACAGAGAGCGCACTTCTTTGTCTGCGCCACGCATTGGTTCGCCGTGTGACCCGGCTCCCCGCATGCGTAGCACAGTGCGCTCCTGTCCGTCGGGCTAGTGCACTGGTGCCGTGAGTGCCCCTTTTCGAGGCACCGGTAGCACTGCAGTGCCCTAGCTGGCAGCACATCCACCCTGGCCGACACCCATCCGACCAGGACGCGCTTCGCCTCCGCCAGCTTCCGGATGGCCGTCAAGGGACAGCGCACCCATACCGTCCCGAGGGTTGAGGGAGACCGTCGTATCTCCCCCACCTTGACGTCTCCCGCCGCGCATCCGCAGGCATTGGCGATGGCGCTGGCGACGTCCTGTTGGGTGACTGACTCGTCGAGGTCCATCACCCTTGCCTCCCCGTGTTTGGTGGGCCTGGCCACCTTGACGCCCAAGTCCGCGACGGCCTCGTGCAGTTTTGCTGCCAATGCATCGGCCTTTCCGGCGCACTCCTCTCCGGCCACCTGAAGCAGAAGGCCGCCGTTAATGGCTCTCTTCTGCTTTACTTCGGCAATGCCTAAGTCGGACAGCCGGATCTTTGCCTTGGCGGCCTGCATCACCTGCGCGTAAGAAGCCTGCGACCCCTCGGGCACGGTGACTGAGACCGCTGCGGACTTCGGAACTCTCGGGAGCTTCCTCTGTCTCTTTTTCTTTGCCTTTTTAGCGGCTCCCTGTTTATCAGGTTGCCGCTTGGAGGCCTGCGCTACCCTTCCCTCCCGAGCTGGCTTCGACTTTGGCGTTTCGGCCGCTGCTCGCCGCTCCTTGGCCTTTGCCTTTCGGCCCACGACCGTGACCCATGCGGGCTCGGCTGCAGGCGGCGCCTGCGTTGTTGGCGCAGGCCTTGTAGCGCTCTTGGGGCGCGTAGCCGTGATCGGCTTGGCCTTTTGCCCTAAGGGCGGTCTAATGGCCCTGTCGGGGAAGATCTCAGCTCTAAAGGCCGCGAACTTCCGGTCGATCATCGATCCGATCCTGTCCATAAGGGAGTCTTCTCCTGACTTGGCCTGTGATCGGGCCGGCTCCATCCTTCTCGGGAGGCTCTTATTACGCAACTCATTGAGTTCCGTCCTAAGAGCCTCTACCTCTTTATTCAGGCCGGTAATCTGTGAACGCAGCAAAGCGTTCTCGCTCTCAAGATGTGAGGGGGTAGCCCGCTGCACCATCTCGGTTGTTGCTGCCTGGATATTGCGTGCAGCCAAGCGAAGTGACCGCACAAAACACCCTTTCAGATTTCGGGATCTATCCGCAACCTTCTCCACCGTCTCTAGACACTCCGCTATGCGGGAACCTAGATCGCCCGTAGGCTGTTCCGCCATTTCTTTGCCTAGCTCCGCAACACTTGGGAGGGCATCTTTCGTCCTCGTTCTTAACACTGGCACATAGGGTGCCAGGAAGTCTTCATCCGGGCTTCTTTGTCTGCTGCTTTTCGTGTGCGGCATTTCACCTTCGCCCATCGGCAGCAACCTTTTACGGACGCTTACCGATGTGGCTGTGGATGACCCCGAAACAAAGGAGCAATCCGACAGGTATTCTAAATCCGGGTCGATTGAGGCGGCTGAAGCCGCCGATGAAGGCCGGGGCTCCCTACCCCTCCGCAGCCGTGTCCTGCCTCTTCCTCTTCCACTCTCTTTCTCCGCACTAACTGCGGGCATTTCTCTCTCCACTACTACTTCCTTCTCTACTACAGGTTTTATTTTGTTATAATTCTCCATGCAGTTCCCACGAGTGTGGGGGATAAACAGTCCACCCAGGCGGTGCCCCCTGCACCTGGGTAACCCTAATTTCCCGGGGGGTCGGGCGGTACCCCGGGTTGGACGCTAACGGATGGACTTCAACTCAGTCCATCACCACAAGGGCGTCCCGTTGCCGCGTTTCCCAACAACGGGACTTTGGAGGTTTTTTATTGAGGTTTTCTCCTCTCAGGGCCAGCCAATGAAGGCAAGCCCCCCTGGACCCTTGCGGGACAACAGGTTTGCGCGAAGGTGGTAAATACCTACCCGACAGCCACGACACCGTGACTGACGAGCCCTCCACGGACGACTTCCCGGTTCCGACCGGAACCAATAACCTCCCAGCTAACCACCAAATGGCCGTCGAATTTTACAACTCCCTTTCGAACTCCCCTTTTCCAGGGTGAGCTTCCCTCCTATGGCTGCTCTTAGTCTGGACCTTCACCCTGCGACTTTCGGTATGAGTAACTCTGCCGTATAGCCTCAGGGATCACTAGGACACGCAAGCCCCCCCACCACGACAAGGTGGCAGCCCCGGGGGGGAACCTAACCTAACCTAACCTAACCTAACCTAACCTAACCTAACCTAACCTAACCTAACCTAACCTAACCTAACCTAACCTAACCTAACCTAACCTAACCTAACCTAACCTAACCTAACCTAACCTAACCTAACCTAACCTAACCTAACCTAACCTAACCGACTGTATATAAAACTTTTAAAATAATTTACAATTTGCGACTTTTTAGTTAAATTTATTATACGTGCCGGAGTTTGTTTTAACTTTTTGACTCTTATTGAATTTTTAACCTGTTCTATAGTAGATTATATCTCATTATTTTATACTTTGACACGGTAGGCCTAGAGGGGAAGACTAGATTCTTGTCTTAAGAACCTTTTAGTTCCCCTCACCCTCAATTTTATAGGAATTGTTTACTTTATTGTATTTAAAGTGTATTGCGGCACTTGTAACATTTAAAAAATTTTCTTTTAAAATCTTAAACTTTGACTTCTGAGTGGCCCTGTACACCACTCAGAAAATAATTATAGTTTTATTATCCGACGAGTCCCTCTAACATGATGTTCCACACTCCCAGAAGACCGTGCTCGAACACCACCAAAGAGAGGGTATCCCCCATACACGAGCTTTTGCCATCATCACCGCCACCATCACGGCAACTCTCTGACCCCCTTACCGCCCTTTACCGACCAACAAAACCTAGTTCTAAGTTCCCCAGCCGTACGCCTTATAGAGAGGAGAATGAAACTGAAGTCTCCGAGAGTCAACTAAATCAGTGTTACGCGAGCAGAACCGCCGAGGCCAAGGCATGCCTCCAAAAAGCCAAATACCACCTAGGCAACTCGCGTAACCTGAAGACCGATATAAGGGCGGAGGTCACAAGCGCAATAGAACGGCTGTATTTTCTAGTCAAGGAGGCAGAAGCGGATGGGCGTCAAAAGAGTAAAGGCATAGAGAAAAATAAAGCCGGGCCGCAAGCCGAGTTCAGCGGGGTCAAGCAGTCCAAGGAAGAGGAGCTCATAAAAACTTTAAATGAGCACAAAGACCTCTTAAAGAATAATGAGGCGAAGATGGAGGAGCTGCGGAAGGCCATGGAAAGACAGCCGACCCTCGCTGAGGGGACCACATATGCGAGTGTTGCAGCCAGCAATATCAAAAAGCCCAGCTTTCAGCCAACTGCGCTACACTCCGTTGTGGTCTCCTCAACGAATGTCTGTGATACAGCGGAGGAGGTGCTTGACCAAATCAGAGGAGTGGTAAAAGCTAAAGACGGATGGGTCAAAGTGGAAAAGGTCAGAAAGGTCAAAGACCAGAAAGTTATTTTAGGATGTGCATCAGAAGAGGAGCGCCAGAAAGTGAAAGAGAGACTGAAAGAAGCTGGAGATCGCCTAACTGTCGCTGATATTAAAAATAAGGACCCACTTCTGATCCTCAGGGACGTCTTTGGGTATAACTCGGACGAGGATATCCTGGGCGCCCTGAGGAAGCAGAACGAGAGACTTTTTAATGGCATCCCTGACACAGAGTTTCGGGCGGAGATCAGATTTCGCAAAAAAGCCAGAAACCCCCAAACGGCCCACGTCGTAATGAGGGTGTCCCCCGGAGTGTGGAACCGCGCGGTTGGGGCAGGGGCACTGCACATTGACCTACAAAAGGTGAGAGTGGCTGACTTTTCTCCACTCGTGCAGTGCTCACTGTGTCTGGCCTATGGGCACGGCAGGCGGTTCTGCACGCAAACCACCGCGAAGTGCAGCCACTGTGGGGGGCCCCACATGAGGATGGAATGCGAAAGCTGGCTCGCCAATGCAACGCCGTCTTGCTGCAACTGTGTGGACGCTAAACTAGAACGCGTCGACCATAACGCGTTCAGCGTAGACTGCACAGTCAGAATCAAATGGGATGCACTGGCTAGAGCGAGCATCGCGTACTGCTAAAGGTGTATCAGGCGTTTTAACCGTTTTCGTGTGCATCATGGCTCAGGCCATGGTGGTAACTAAGCTCATGATGTACAAGAAACGAAACGGAACAGCCAAAACACCCTGGCAGGAGGGCGAAGGGAGCGCTGATAGGACTAATAAGCCTGATCGAAGCAAACCCGTGGACGCAAAGAACCCTGCACTCACTGTCAGCCGCAACAAGTGGCAAAATAAGTTCTTGCCGCACCCAGAATACGTAAAAATATGGGTTATGGGTGGCAGATGCGCAAGTGGGGCAGGGAAAAAGCGCGGGAAACGGATGGCCAAGCCGGAAACGAAACTCAGTGTCAAACGAGTCAATTAGGAAACCACTCCATTGTTGAGAAAAATTTTTAGATAGAATTTGTCCGGCATATGGAGTGCCTAGAGAAAACTGGAGAGCCAAGAAAACGACAAAATGGTTGGGATGGCACGAAACTGATAGAATTGACATTGCTAAATTGAATCTAAATTGTTACTGTATTTGAAAACTAAAATGTTTGAAATAAAGAAAATGTATTATATTTATTGAATTTAAACGATTTTATAGGAATTTTAATTTTACCGAAATTAGTTAAAGTTATTAAGCTATTGTTACATTGTATTAAATATAGTTTTTTTTATAGAGCTACCCCATTAATGATAGGCGTTTACAGTTGCGAAACATGTATATTGTAAATCTAGTCAAATTTAACATTATACTAATAACAGTAAAAAATACCACAAAGATGCACAAGATCTCTGATCATGTCAGAGGGACGAGTATAAAAAAAAAAAAAAAAAAAAAAAAAAAAAAAAAAAAAAAAAAAAAAAACCTAACCTAACCTAACCTAACCTAACCTAACCTAACCTAACCTAACCTAACCTAACCTAACCTAAACCTAAACCTAAACCTAAACCTAACCTAACCTAACCTAAACCTAAACCTAAACCTAAACCTAAACCTAAACCTAAACCTAAACCTAAACCTAAACCTAAACCTAAACCTAAACCTAAACCTAAACCTAAACCTAAACCTAAACCTAAACCTAAACCTAAACCTAAACCTAAACCTAAACCTAAACCTAAACCTAAACCTAAACCTAAACCTAAACCTAAACCTAAACCTAAACCTAAACCTAAACCTAAACCTAAACCTAAACCTAAACCTAAACCTAAACCTAAACCTAAACCTAAACCTAAACCTAAACCTAAACCTAAACCTAAACCTAAACCTAAACCTAAACCTAAACCTAAACCTAAACCTAAACCTAAACCTAAACCTAAACCTAAACCTAAACCTAAACCTAAACCTAAACCTAAACCTAAACCTAAACCTAAACCTAAACCTAAACCTAAACCTAAACCTAAACCTAAACCTAAACCTAAACCTAAACCTAAACCTAAACCTAAACCTAAACCTAAACCTAAACCTAAACCTAAACCTAAACCTAAACCTAAACCTAAACCTAAACCTAAACCTAAACCTAAACCTAAACCTAAACCTAAACCTAAACCTAAACCTAAACCTAAACCTAAACCTAAACCTAAACCTAAACCTAAACCTAAACCTAAACCTAAACCTAAACCTAAACCTAAACCTAAACCTAAACCTAAACCTAAATCTAAATCTTATTTTGCATTAAATTTTTTTTTTTAATCATTCAATAGATATATCGATCTTGTTGTTAAGTAATCGACTATATTAAATATACGGTTTTATTGATTTTCGATGACATCTATAATTATATATACTCTGTATTTTAGCTGTCAGAGATGACATTAAATATTATTATGTTATATTTCGACAGTTGAATTTGTGACAAGTACTTGTAAGCTTTTAATTTATAGCGTTTGCTATCTAGTTTCTTTTATCTTATGTTTGTAGTAGTATTACTGCAGCAAGATAACATTTTTAATGATACATTGTGAAATGGTTAAATATAAAAAAAAATTAAATATGAAGTGAAGTATAGTAAAATAGTTATTTTTAAGGGTTCTAATTTTATAAAACTTTATACATATTAAAAAATGATAATTAAATACTAGTATTGGTTATTGGATATTTGTAAGTATATTAAATTCCTTTAATATTCAAAAAAAAATATTGATAGTGTATTTATGGATGTAATATATTTTCAATTTTTATATAAACTGTAAATAGTGTTATAATGAAAATTGACTAAATATATTACTTATAGATCAAACTTAGTTAATTATAAATAATGTAATGTCTCGCACAAGACCACTATGATAAAGTATCTTTAAAAATGAAAAAAAAAAAAAACATAATATAGATATATATAATAAAAATTAATTATTTTTAGTTTATAATGATTGTTTCTTTTATTTTCAGGTTTTCATGTATACATACTATGCATTTACATGAGTCACAAGATACAAAATTACTTTAATCAGTCATTACATCTGTACATAACGCGGAAGGAAGACTTACAACAGAATATAATTATTATTAGCATTTGTCCAGTTGTTATTCGCTCTATTTGATATAATTAATACTTTTAGCACTCTCCATGTGTGTAAAATAAATTATATTATTAAAAAAGATGAATATTAAGCAAACCATGTTATTGTAAAATATATAAGTAATAATGATAATTTTATTTAAAAAAAAAGAAAAGAAAAAAAAAACAAAATTTTGTTTCAAAATATTGCATTTAATTTTTCTTGTAATTTGTCAGTGGAAGAAAATGATTGTAATAATAAGATAAATTGATAAAATGTCTTATAAAGTAGAATATAAATTACTTGTTAAATGTGATATATTGAGTCAAAATTCTAGGGATTTCCTTTGCTGTATACATATATAGTCAAAACAAAACCATATGTTCGCTATATACATTATTTACTGAAATAAATCTTAAACTATTGGTCTTTTATTTGCCTCCAAGCTAGCGACATCTGTTGCTCTTTACTAAAACTAAATAAATATAAAACTCTTGTGTCTCTGGATATTGTCTCTATTGAGATAGGTTATAGGAATGTAAAAATGAATGCGTCCTATACGCGTGACCGCACGCTCGTGTTTATTCTAATTAATAAATTGTCATAAAACTCATTATCTACATTCTGTGTAACGTAAACACTATTGCATTGTTGTAAACATACATGACATTGTTGTAAGTCAACAAATGAGATACGTTTTGATGTTTCAATCGACACTCGACAGTGATTCAGACATTGAACTAGTTTTATATTCATTAAAGGTCAGCTCGTTTATATTTCCATTCCGATTTCAAACTTAAATTTCCAAATCCATTTATGAAGACGTTTTTTGTGTTAAATATGCTATTACTATTGAATGGTAAATAATTTTTTTTTAGCTTCACGCTTTATCCCGCACACGGCAGGATAGGCAGAAGGAACTGCAGGAACCATACGAACCATAGGAACCTAGTGTTGAAACACTCCTTTGCTTAGTCCCTGCTTTGTCTGTCTCCGCTTTCCGCCTTTTTATTTTATTGTTAACTCCAAAGAGTTCGTTAACATCCTTTAATTTCATGAAATCGTTTGGCCGCTTAATATTTTTCTTTTCAAACTTTTCTTAAAAGTATTTCACTAGTGCCTGTAGTGTAGACTGAAGAACTACGTTAGTATTTATCGACAGAAAGAGTAATATAAAGAATACCGATTAATTGAATCTAAACTTAATAATTAAATTTTTACGCTATATTAAATTTTTCCTAATTTGAAGGGAACCAAATTTTCATATTTAGTAAGGCGATGCGAATTTTTCTCTCTGTTCTCATGTAAATGTAATTGTATTTCTTTTTGAGAATAAATTCTTGGAACACATTTACAGAGATATGAAAGCAGACAAAAATCGCTTTTTGTGTCTGTCACGACTCACTCACAAGGCCGTGGGTAATGGTATTTGTATTGCAGGTTTCACTCTCTTGTTCTACGTGACTAATCTATGCTCTATCACTAATACAGTAAGTTACTGATATATGAGTCATTATATATAATGGCTGCCTAGAAGAGATCACTTTCAGTGATAAGGCCGCCATTACATGTAATGTCAATGTAAGTGTAATTTGTTGTGAAGTGCTCAACGTGCTCACTATTTGTAAAGTATAGGGGCACATCAATGACACACGACGGATCAACCAGGGTAGTGAAACTTAGAGTTTCAATTTGTTTTTTATTTACTACATTTTATTACGACCTTACATGTTAAGGGAGCTATTCTCTGTATCAATGTGTTCAATAAGGGCGAATGAGGCTCACTATTTCCTTTCTCCCATGTGGCGCAGCACTTATCTATACCGACTAAGTCCTCCCGTTTCCTAAATCTGATACGTCCATAGTCTTATAAAGCGAATGACGCAGTTTATTACTGTGTAATTGATTTATGTAGTTCATGAATTTGTTCATTATTTGCTCTAAAAGGCTAAAATTAGCCTCTTTCACTCAGACACAACATCTTCAGTTCATTTAGGACTTGAATTACCATAATTATGTAATCATACCTGGCTCATATGTGTAGGCAGCACGATAGTTTCAATTTAGTTGGCCATGAAATCGTGGAAATATAATGTATATCATCTAAATGTTTGACTGCTTTTAAGTTTAATTCATGTTTCACGCGTACTGACAGGAACTTTGCCGCTGCTGTGTCATAAGGCGGTCGATACAAACCGGCTATTTTTCTTGCTATATAGGTTTTTGAGTTTATGATCACATAAATACGATTCCGAATACGATCATCGGGCATTTAGTCTCTATATATACATAAATAATTTTCGTGAATTCCTTTTATAAGGATAGGGATTAGATGATTCGTTTTAGGTCCAGGGGACAGGTGACATAAGTATTTACAATAAAAAAAAATGATAGACTATCGGAAATTTCTGAACTAAAATAATATTTAAAGAATTTTATCAAAATAATCTTTAAAACCAATATTTAAAACTTCATTTTTGTTATAAAATATGAAATTTATTAAAAGAAAAAAATTATAAAAACTTTAGTAAATGTTAAGTTGAGGTCATTTTAAAATTACTCGAATTTAAGCTACTTAAAAATAAGTTTAAATTTGAGTTCATTTTAAAATTGATTTAATTTTAAGATCTAAAAAATTTAAATTAGTCGAATTTAAGCTACTTAAAAATAAGTTTAAATTTGAGTTCATTTTAAAATTGATTTAATTTTAAGATCGAAAAAATTTAATTTAATTTTAAAATAAGAATAATCTGAGTTCATTTTAAAATTAAACAAAAAAAATTAGTTAATTACATGTTCATAAAATATTCTGTTAATTTTAAAATTAGAATAATGTGAGTTAATTTAAAATTCAATAATTAAGTTTCAGTTTTAAATTTGAGTTAAATGTAAAATTGGAAAAATTTGAGCTCAACTTAAAAATTGTTAATTTATTAAATTAGAAACAAAATATGTTAACTGTCTAAAAGTTATAAATTCACATTTTATTTAATTATTAACACTCGTTAAATTAAAAAAACAGTAAAGTCTTAAAAATAAATGGCTTTAAGGCGTCCATATAGGCAAAATTAACAACTTATAGTGTATTAAAAATTTATTTAAAGTTATCCAACTCAGCCACTCTTTATCTTCTTTAAAAGGTAATGATATAATATTATCTTCTAATTCTAAACTACGTTGAGCGTCTTAAAAACGCGTTTTGCTACTGTTTTTACATTTAATACAAAGCCTTGGAATCCTCGATTGCCTCTGAAGGGAAATCTTGGAAATGGACCTAATAAAAGGATCTAAAACTACGGGTAAGCAATCATTAGTACTTACAATTAAATCTGGTCTTCTTCGGTGTATCAATGTCGGATACGCCTCGCTGAGCAGCCCCGTGGATTCTGGATACTGTTCTTGGTGTTTGGAAGCCACGCGGGTGGGCCGCGACATTATTTCTTAAGAAATTTGTTACGTTTCTCGCGACGGGTCGCGCAGTCGGTAGTATATTCGCCCGCGAATATACTACCGACTGCGCCAATTAAGTACGGTGGCAGCGGAGGATCCAAATAAACCAAATGTTCACAATTATTTAGTAAATATTACAATATACCTTTGAAATAAAATGGCCCTTTTCAACACACGCGTCACACTTATATTGTTTAAAACGACACTTGCCTTCCGAGTGACTATACTTAGCACACTGAAATTGATTTACTCGTCGAACATTCCATCCCAATCGCCACTTCCTAAATTACAGAGTTCGACACTCAACTCAGTTCAACAGCCATTTTTGTAAAATTTTAATGCACACGCGTAATAGCTATTGCTCGTCGCCAGCGTTACGTCTACAAAGACGTCAATGGAAGACGACGGCTCGACGCGGACTGGTTTATTAACTACCCACAATTATATAAATGTATTATATTATATAAAATATTTCCTAGATTTTCTGCGGGTTGGACGATAAAATACAATCGAATTTCTCTCAGTAAGAAAAGGTTTAATTTGACTTCATTTGTGTATTGTAAATATTCTTTGACCGCTGAGATTAGAAACTATTATTATTTACTGAATCACGTAGCCGTAGCCGTAGCCAAATAGCAAACCCGGAACCGGAACCCTTACAGATTCATCATGTCCGTCCAACAGAATTTTAAGAAATGTTTGACCAAATGCACGTTTTAGGAAATTAGAAGTATCCAGTATACTTCCATTAAGTAATTATATGCTGATTTAAATAATATTAAATGTTGTGAATATCTAATATCTATAATATCTATAAGTAGATAGGTTTAAATATTTTTTTTCTTATTTCATGTGCCGTTGCGCAGCGTTGCCTGTAAACCAGTCAATGCGCAATGGCACAAAAAGGCGGAAAGCGGGGAATGGAGTTAACACTAGGTTCCCACAGTCTCCGCGGTTCCCTCTATCTACTTTGCGTGGGATAAAATGCAAAAAAAATACATGACAAATAATTAAACACAACATAGATGATATTTTGTCTTTGCAAAAGGGGATGAAAAGACGGGTTTTTAATACAAGTACATATAATGCCAAACAAAAATTAAACAGTCTATACTAAAATTAAAATAGAAATATGTATACACATGAGCCTCGCAACATGATACGTCGAAGAAGCTTTGGAGAGGGAGTGAGTGGAGTATCATCATGACGCAGCGTTACATTTAAATTGCACAAAAAATGCAAAGTCATAAAATAATTAACCTTATGGTAGCCCACTCTGTTGTTTGTGTGGCGTTGTTTGATCTATTCACCCATCAGTAGGGAGGTGGTTATATTTTAAATTACATGCCTTTTAGACACCTCACGTCAATTACTAGTCAAGTGTTTAAATTCCATGTATTCCAGGTTTTCCATGCGCGTGCGTTCAGCTAAGAATGTGAGATAAAAAAGCGTCTAGAACTACGTTTGAACTAACTGCAAACAAAGATGACAATAACAAAGTGCGCTCGTGTTATTTTAAAATCAGCACGGTTTGATTCAAACTCCATTTCTGCGCGCTCGACAGCTGCAGTGACTGCTGCGCGAAGCGGCCGTGCGGCGCGGCATGGGGAGGCGCGCCCGTTGGTACATCAACTATTTTGGTAAAATCGTTAATATATTTTTTTTTACATACAATAAATTATCAAAGATATAATATAATGCAGCGGTCATTATATTTATTTCCTTAAATTTTTATCCTTAGGAATCTTTAGGATTTAGGTTATAGATTGCGCGAATAGCCCGCTTTTGCAATACAAAGATGGAATTAATAGAGGCTACATTACCACAGAGCAAAATGCCATATGACATAATGCTATGAAAGTAACTAACGTAAACAAGGCGAGCCGTATCCACGTCAGTTAATAATCTAATTGTTTAACAGTTTAACAGCATCAGCAAACGCTGCTGAGCTGAGCCTATTCGCCAATCCATAAATATGAGGTCCCCTCTGTAATTTAGAGTCAATGGTGATACCTAGAAATGCCGTAGAATCGACGGGTTCCACAGTCACCATTGTATTCAACCAATGTACTTTTGTACATCGGCTTTAACAGTTTTTGTATTCTGTGTTCTGAATAATATACATTTAGTCTTTTTACTATTCAGTAGTAAATTATTAATAGTTAGGATACAAGGATAATAAAAGAATAACTTTTATGAAGCTTTATTTCAATAAAAAATTATTTAATAGAAGTCGAAATCATAATCAGATTTACCTAAACACAATAACAGTTTATTATTATTAATATTATATTCGTTATTTTCAAGCTATAAACATTGTCGCTATGAGACAAACACAGAAACGTCATCACATTCATACATCTTCTTGTAGGATTTCGCCCATCGCTGTCTGTTAATACTTTATCGTTCTTTGAAAGTCACCACTCCACTCTCCCCCCTCCCCCCCACCTTCATTATAAAGGTTGGCACACAACCCCGTGAGTAATTAACTTCTCGATAGAACATTTTGTTTTGCCGGAAGTTGTTTGTCATTTCATGCTTCATCTACTGTTATTAAGTTGTACTCACTCTTTTTAATCTTTCTTATACTTTTATTCTTACTTCATTCACTTTTTGGTATAGTAATAAACTGTTAATCGAAAATAAATACCTTATTATCACATCTTTACTCGTACTCAATAAAATTTTAATAAGTAAAGTAATACCAGATCAGTGGACCATCTAACAAACAAAGGGGGTGATAAAACTTTATAAGGCCAACACTAAAACATATATTTGGTGTCTAACAGCTTTGAGAAAAGTAAAGAATACAAGTTGTTTTGCTGACTATACAAAGGCGTTTGATTCGCTATAAGGTTAAGTTAAATATAAGGATTTAATATGAAGTCCAGTAGAATACTCAAAAATATTTACTTGAATAGCACAGCGATAAATAACGAATATATAAAGAGGCGTGAGACATTGCCTCTGAAACTATTTATAGCTTAACTAGGAAAAGATAGAAATAATCACCAATGAACAAAATGTATCTCATCTAAGAATTGCAGATGACCTAATATACCGACCGACCGACCGGCCGTACTATATTTTCCTGACTGACCGTAATATATTTTCCACAAAAAAAGACCTTCATGAAAAAGACTAAGCTTGATAGAGAAAGAGGTAAAGTGTGACTTAACATGAACTTAGAAAAAATAAAATTATTTCAAGTAAAGAACATGAAATAGATATATACATTAATAACAAGCTCATAGTTAATATCAGTTAATATATAGTCTGGGGCTTATAATCTCTTAAAAAGGGAGAAGTACAAAATAGATAGACAGCAGCAGTGACCCGCTTGGAACTGTCATAGGAGGGATATATATAGGGAGGGGATAGGAGTAAAATAATATCTGTTTACAAATTAGGCATACACTAAATTATTTATTTGAGTTTGATAAACATAAACTTTGTAAATATATTCTTATTTTGTTTTAATTTTGGCAAATATAACAATGCAATAGTTCACCAAGCTAACTCCTTGATAATGTCCTCACCTGAAATGAGAAAGAGTAGAATAATAATAATAATAAACTTTACTGTACACTTACTGTAAATAAAATATACAAAAGCAAAAGAAGCCTACAAAAACAAAAGAATGTATCATCTCATTGTTACAAGTAATCTGCGAGACAATCTTAATGTATAGGATATTTAAAATGGTAGGTGGTGTACTTGCTTTATTTAATATACTTACATAAACTGAATGAAATGAATGAATACATAAATACACACAATTAATAATGTATATACTTAAAATATTATAAATTTTTCCATACACAAAATAATATTTTCTTATGAGTGTAAACCTAAAAGAACTTAGTAAAATAAAAAAAATTAAAATTAAAGAGCCCTTTAATTCTGGAAGTCAAAATTATTTGTTTTACAAATATTAATCTCAGCTATAGTTATTAACATTACAATAACACACCAGAACCTTATTTGGAGTTATAGGTTTGTTTCCTCAAGATTACTCCGATTCTGCATATCCTGAGTCTTCCAAACACAGATAGGTCCTGCACCCCTAAAAATATCATCTACCGTGGGTGACATTGGTCAGCCTCTCTATCCTGTTCCACCAGGTCTTTTTCAAGTCATCACTCAAGCCTTCCATCTCTGGCCTTAAAGTTTGGCTATGTCGCCAGCCCATTTCCATTTCTGTTTTTTTGAAAAAAAAAAATTATAACCAAATAAGAAAAAAGAAAATAGAGAAAATGGAGAATTAAGATCCTTCATATAACTACTAATGAAGATGCTACATTTAAGAATGTGTTTTAAGTAAAATAAAATTGTACACATATTTTATTATTTAATAAGAGGATAATAAAAATGGTTTCAACTCAATTGCGGTGCCAATTGTTTGCTCCAAACAGCCCTTTAATCATTTAGTCAATTTTATTTTCTTTTTTTTTAGGTTTATTCTTTGGTTCTCCCTGCCTACCCTGTCACCCACATAACAGGGTAGGTAGAGGCAACTGCAGGAACCATTAGAACCTACTGTTAAGGAACTTCATGCCTTGCTTTCTGTTTTTTTTTGAGGCACTGCGTGTTGCATGGCAGTAGAAATAGAAAAAATCCCATCATCCCGACATGTAATCAAACTCACACAGTTGTACAGGCAGACTTGGTGAAATAAAATTATTATTTTGATGCTCACCATCCAATAGATTTTTCATTTTGGTATTAAAATATCTCCATGCATAGATAGACATCTCCTTACCAATATCCGCAGTTATTACCTGTATTGTATGTTTTTGTATTCCAGCTGATTATTTATCTGCTGTTATCACTATATTGTAGCTGTCCTTTGAATTGGACTCCAAGTAGTTTTGTCAGTTTTAAGCAGCAGGACTGGACTGGTCCAATGCACAATATATATAAAATATTATACATGTATGTATATATATTGTTAAAAATTATGCTTTGCATCTTTCATTGGTTGTAATTATCTAATCAATGATTAAACTGTCCCTGTACCTAAGAAATTAAAAGCAAAACTATCACTAATAATTTATAAGCCCTTGCTTTTTAATACAAAGGTTTTAAATTAAAATTAATGAATAAAATATTAATAATTGCATAGTATAACATTTTCTACGTTAGCAAATAATTTGTCTATAAATATTGTGTAAGTATACAGATAAACAGTAAATAAATTGAATGTGGTGAACCTAATGAAGTCACAAGGAAGTTGAAGTTTGAGTATTCCCTAGAAAATGTAGCTATTTGGGTGTCTCACCACTTTATCACTAAGCTAAAACAACGCTGGCGGGTCAACAAAAACATTTTTGTGCTTGAATACTCGCGAACAGCGTTCATTTCCCTATATGTGAACCGAAGTTTGGAACGTTAAATTTCTTTGTTCGAGCACACAATTAATATAATTTTAGCGCAATAATAGTTACATCTCAAACGTCGTGGTACTCCACAAACCAAATATTTCTTTTAAAAATTAGCTTGATTCAATGACAGCAGCACAATATTCTGCTAGTGTCACAACTAACGTGCAAAGTTTTCAAAACAAACTACAAAGTTACGATACAAATACAAAATAAATAAATATGTTTGTTATAAGTATATTCTTAAATTTATACGTCATTTTATATTATTTACGTATTTTAAATTTTAGACATTGGTTAAGAGCATGAACTTGAACCAGATGTATAATTGAACCAGATGTATAATTTTTTGATTATTTTTCTATTAAATCAAAGACTGTAAGCTCCACTAAATGTTTTAATTTATAATAGCCATTTGCTTAGTGAGATGTTCTCATTTTTACGTAAGATTCTTCTTAGCCATCATGATAATTAAACCTCGATAGGTTTTACAACTCTTGCAATATTTTATGAATTGATTTTAAAATGTAAATGTAAAGCAAATTTGTATTTGACGATGCATATTCTCACTATAAGTGCTTCACTTATAATTACAAATCTGTAGTGACACCTTCTATATCGGCAAGTAGATCTACATCAGTTGAATTTGGTCCAAACATGTGACTGATGTTACTATCAGTCACAGATTTGACTTCTGAGTATCTGAACTCGAGTCTACTTGCTTATCTTAGCAATTTGTTTTTCTTAGATTCTAAGACAGATACTATAAATCCTTTAACAGACGATTGAAAATACGTAAAGAAGTCACATGTGATACGATATGCCAGTTATTCATTATCATCAATCGGTGTGTGCACGCTGACGCGTGGACGTAAGTAATTTTTGTACGTATTTGTTTTACAATGTTTGTGCAGCCTACTACTCAGTTCTTCGTTATCTGGTAAGTAACCTTTTCATTTTGTTTCTCTCTATAAATGCCCGGTGGATATTTTATATTTTTATCTAGGTATGTATCAAAACAAACGTACCTTTAACCTACATAAAATCGTTATACCCTTTTTAATATTTACAGAAAGAAAACTTGTCACATATTGAAAACACTAATAACGCAATCAAGTATAAGTGATTATCATGTACATAAAAAACTGAATCCTACTATACCCAATGTATTACTATATATATTTTTTGTTTCTTATTATTCTGGCAATATTTGAGTAGTATTTATCATTACATGACCGGCGGCGAACTGTCAGCCGGTCGGTCGGCGTCGGTGACTTACGTAAGCGTCAAATTCAATTCAGGAAATGTCAGTAACACGCGTTCTACCCCCGCGTCGCGCCCTGTCACTCGCCAGACAGCTGTGGGAGCCGGCGCGCGCTCTCTGCATCACCACGCCAACCAGACACTACTCTTCTAAAATGTACATCGCCGAAGAGAGAGGATCTCCATACTCGCCCGACTATCGGGTCTATTTCAGTGAGTACTAAGTACATTTACTTTACATCTTTGACGTCACTTATCGAGATTTTATCCATTTCCGACGACTGCAGTGCTATCGTAGCAAACAGATTAAAAAATATTTACCATATTATGAGGTCGGTTGACCTTAAACCTCTAACGGTGTTTTAATATCGATTATAGATAATTATTGCTTTAATATCGTTTATATGAAAAACAAAAAACAAAATTTCATTACTTAATCTGCATATATCAAGATTTACCTAATTACTTAATCTGATCTTCATTATTATTTTCTGAATGAAAAGATAAGTCTACAAAAATAAGGAAACAGTTTGTTGTCACACCACTTAAGTGCCTGTATAATTATTAGATAAGCAAATAATTCATTGATATGTTCAACTCTCCTTTTATTTGTTCCATCCTTTTTTATGACAAATAACAATATTTATTTCCATATTATGTGTCTTGTGTAGGATAAGATAGATAACTTATAGATATAATTTATCAAGATATATTTATCAATAAGTGATAGTACTACTGAATATTATTGAATAAGCTCATAAGTAGACTCAATAAGGCTTATTTATTGCAGGATGATGTAACTTGTGAATGTTGTTTGACATTAATAAACAATTCATAACGGATTTAAATTTCACTTTTTAATATGTTAATGATTATTTATTGCTTTTCATAGTAAATATTATTTCAATTTAAATGAAATGAATGTATCACCTAACCTTTCACTTTTAAGCCTTGTGTTCACAACAATTGATTGGATAATGTGACATGTCATTCAATTTCATTGTATTCTTATTTGTAGGTCAGATGTTTAAAATACTGATATACTAAATGTTATCAAAAGATATATAAGAACTAGTAAGCATTTCTGAACTTAATTTACATCTTGTTTAGACACATACCTACTATTTAGATGGTAGATATTATTATATTTTTGTCACTCCTCCGTTCACTCTATCTGACATACACATGTGATCATCTTATTGATTCTAAGTGGAAAATAAATAAATAAATATAGTAAACTGGTTTATGCTAGATGATAATCAAGGGTAAAAATTGCCCCTAAATGAATGTTTATTCAATTGTAACAAAATATTAAATTCACAGATACCTTTAACATAATCAAGTACTCATTCTCTATGTATATGAATTAATGTCTGAATTAATTTTTTTAAATAACATTTTACTGCAAACTTTTCAACTTTTTGTTTTTGGGCTGTTTATGTGAATGTGAATTATACACAATGCTACATTGAAGGTATATTTTGGTTGTTTTCTTATTGTGTATTTTCCCACTTCTCACTTACAGTAATAAACTGGCACAATCAAATCACCATATGCCAAAGAATTCAATTGAGTTATTATATTGTTGTTTCCGGGAATATACATATATATTGTTTGTAAACATTATAACATTTTTATTATTGCAACCATTTTGAGTATCTACTAGTTATGTTAAGACTGATTGACTGTTACATTTACTCAAGTGTGTGTCTGTGGTTGTGCCTGCAGAGGACGAGAGCGGCCCCATCTCCCCGATGCACGACATCCCGCTGTGGGCGGACCGCGGCGCGCGCGTCGCGCACATGGTGGTGGAGGTGCCGCGCTGGAGCAACGCCAAGATGGAGATCAGCCTCGCCGAGCCGCTCAACCCCATCAAGCAGGACGTCAAGAAGGGCGCGCTGCGCTACGTCGGCAACGTGTTCCCGCACCACGGGTACATCTGGAACTACGGCGCGCTGCCGCAGACGTGGGAGGACCCGCGCCGCGTGGACGCGCGGGCCGGCGCGCGCGGGGACAACGACCCCGTCGACGTCATCGAGATCGGCTCGCGCGTGGCGCGGCGCGGCGACGTGCTGCGCGTGCGCGTGCTGGGCGCGCTGGCGCTGCTGGACGAGGGCGAGGCCGACTGGAAGCTGCTGGCCGTGGACGAGCGCGACCCGCTGGCGGCGCGCCTGCGCGACGTGGCCGACGTGGAGCGCGAGTGCCCGGGCCTGCTGCGCGCCTCCGTGGAGTGGTTCCGCCTCTACAAGGTGCCCGACGGGAAGCCGCGCAACGAGTTCGCGTTCGGCGGCGAGGCGCAGGACGCCGCCACCGCGCACTGCGTCATTGACGAGCTGCACGAGCACTGGAAGGCGCTCGTGGCGGGCGAGGCCGACGCCGACGACATCTGCAAGTGAGTGGCTCTCGCTCGCTGTGACGTGACGGCAGTGACAGCGGTCCATGACGTGACGTGACGTGTGTTGCAGGATGAACGTGACGGTGTCCGGCACGGCGGGGCACGTGGAGCGCGCCGAGGCGGCCCGCATCCTCGCCGCCGCGCCGCCCGCCGCGCTGCCGCAGGCGCTGCCGCCGCACGGTGAGTCGCGCCACACACACGCACATCCACACACCCACACGCTCTCACACGCTCTCACACGCTCTCACACACACACACACACACACACACACACACACACACACACACACACACACACACACACACACACACACACACACACACACACACACACACACACACACACACACACACACACACACACACACACACACACACACACACACACACACACACACACACACACACACACACACACACACACACACACACACACACACACACACACACCACACACACACACACACACACACACACACACACACACACACACACACACACACACACACACACACACACACACACACACACACACACACTCACACACACCCACACACAACCACACGCTCTCACACAGTTTCACACACAGTTTCACACACATTCACACACATTCACACACATTCACACACACTCACACACACTCACACACACTCACACACACACACACACTCACACACACACTCTCACACACACTCACACTCTCACTCTCTGACGTCATCTCCTGTTGCAGTGGACAAGTGGCACTTCGTGCCGGCGCAGTAGTGTCCGCGAGGCGCCGCGGGGGAGTGGGGACGAACGCGCAGGGGAGGAGGGGGAGGAAGAGGACAGTTCTTGTTAACTTATTATATATATAAGAGTAATAAATTATGTATGTTTTTACAAGTTGTTGTTTAAGTATTTAATTTAGTTAGTGCTGAAGTCGGCCTCCTGTGTATCGACGCGGCTATTGGTTTTATTAGATTATTTCTTTAATAGATAAGCTCTTAAAGTCTCGTAAATAAAATATTTTACTCTGTAAAATATTGAAAATCTCGCCGGTGTTGTCTAACTGCAGACGAGTCTTTATTTTGCACACTTACACTACAACTTAAGTATATTTAGACAATATTTTTGGAGATTGCATCTCCGCGACCTCGACACTGCCTATATTGTGTCAAGTTTTTAAAATCCCAATAATTTTTGTTTTGAATATTTATTAGTAATTCTATTTATATTAATTTTTATTTGCATATCGGTTACTTATTAAGTCATATATTGTATATTTTATTGATATCGAAATATGCACTTTCAATTTCGTCACTGACTGACTAATCATTTTCCATCAGGTAACTTTCTAATGTCCTGGAAACAAAATTTTGTTTGTAAGCTCCTACTAGTAGTAGTATACGCAAGAAAATTATTAAACTTTTAACTTTTATCACATGCAATAGCATGCAGCGATAGCAGTTTGTAAGACATTTCCGTTAATTATTGCTACAGATATCAACATTGATATAACGACTCCTTGTTGTAATTAATAAAAATGTATACTTATGAATTTTCTAAAAATATTTTCCCACTCTTTTAATTAGGCAGTGAGAATTTGAAGTATGAATTTTCTCATATACTTTCATAAATTTTACATTCACTTTGGTTTGTTCTGTGTATTGTCTGAATTAAATCATCAAAAAATATACTGAAGTGTACTTAAGTACTATTTTTCAACTAACAATTCCTTACTGGTGCTACCAACTCACCCTGAAGGAAGTTACTTCGAATGTGGCTCATACTCGTCGCTTCGAACTCCATTTTCAACGCATAGATTACTAAATGTAATCTTACAAAAAGAACACAACTGCAGGCCACACACTTTGTTTAAGGTATTGTGTTTTACGTAGAGTTAGGGCGTGTAGAGCTTCACACTTGGCTCTATATGAGATAGCTTGATGACAGTGCAGTTGGAAACATTTTAGATGAAACTGTTTTATTGAGATGTTACTCTAGCTCTATGACATTGGTAGCAATGGGTAGGTTTACTACACGTGCGTTATACTAAGTTAACACATACTTACTTCAGTGGCAGTATGAACAGCTGCCTCCGTATGTTAATATTTTTGGTTCTTATTTTTTGTGGGATGGTGCTTCTTGATTGAAATATGTAATATATATTTTTTATTTTTGTACCTAATTTTAGGGTACTCATTTTGTAAAAGCATACAGCAGCAATACATAACATTTTATTACTTTACGTTACATATGGTGATATTTTCAGGAATCTTATAGGCGTGTTTGTAACCACATTCTTTAGCAATTTATTCTACTATGGAATTAATTGCTAGAGCACGAAACTTGACTCAAATTATATTGTTATGTCGCAACAACTAGTGTGACGTCAGCTTGCAGTGAACATTGAACTTGAATTATTGCGACAAATACTTATAACATAATTAGAAATAAAAGCAATTATGGTTTCCACAGTCACTATAGATAATTTGAAATGGTGTTTGAAAATTAACTTATTATTAGTGTAACTTGGTTTTAACTCCAATTATGTTATCATAAAGACTTAAAAATTCACAATGCACTTGGTAATCGTAAATCACTACAAGGTATTAAGTAAAGTAACTTCGCAGCATCCGTCTCTGTGTATGGTGAGATCTTTAAAACTACGGAATCGATGTTTAATTGGTAACTTTCAATAAATAGAATTATTTAAGAGAAAGATTTTTAAGATTTCTAAGGTCGTAATAATCGTAATTAAATATTTTTTTTGCGCTTTCATTGCATGCGTTGCCTAAACTATACGAGGCAGATATAAATAATATACTACAATATTTGAAAGATTTATTGAGGAAAGAGTAATAAAATAACTGACTGACTGACCAACAGCATGGTCTGGATGAAGTCTTTTGCTTTAATAAAATGAAAGAACATTCTTGATCAACATGCAACAAACTAATTAATACTACAATAAAAGTAATTGCTCTTATAAAACTGACAGGCGTTCCAACAGTATTATACACTTTGAATAGGCCTCAAAAAAGTCCACTGTGGTGCTTACAAGAACAACTAATAGTATAAGAAATTCTTTCTTCACCTAATCTGTTTTAATCTGTTCTAATGGCATGGCTTGTATTTCATAATCCAAGCCTTGCAGTTTACTTAGAAAATGTATAAAAATTATATTTGAAGTATATAAGAAATTGATAGCAACTCGCTAGGCAAAACGTTAACAGCATTCATCTAGCAATATATATGAAATGATTTTGCGAAAACTACATGTACTCAGAGTGCCAAGTTGCAATACATGGAACTAGAGGTTTAAATCCTTTTAACGGCGAAAATTAGATTTCCCCGGAGGTTTCCCCGGTGTAAAAAAACAGATGCTCTTGGCAGAGCTTACGTGATTCATTTCAGCAACAGCTATTACTTTTTTGTGAGAATGTTACTGCATATTGTAGACGCAGCAAACTTTATACTCAAGTTATTATTTACAATATTCATCAGAGAGCATACAAAGCTACGGTGTTCCTTGAATATAAATCCCACGGGAAGAACACATTACCAGAAAAATATTTGCACATAAGTACATAGTGTCAGCGCAGCATTACACCCGCGTCAAGTCGGGGCTGATCTCTAGTGTGTAATAAGTATAACAAATGTACTATCAAATTTTTCTATGTTTATGTTTTATAATTTTAACTAGCGGACGCCCGCGTAGGTGTCGGTTACGGCTTCAAAAAGCCTACACAAGAAAAACACGTTCAGCAAAACGATTCTTACGTCAATTCAGTGACATCGACACTCATATCAACGACTACAGTCATCATCTGCAGGCTGCACATATTGTTTTTCGGTGGATAAGTGGTGGTGATTCAGTAGAAATCGTAATATTTTGTTTTCACCATAACTTCAAAATAAAGTGTCCAATTTTAATCATTCAAAAAATATCATGTAAATAAACTATATTTAGTGATGAAATAATTTATTTTAATAAGAATTATTAGCGTGAGTAAAGTAAACGCGTTTAGAAGGAGTTAAAAAAGATTTTTAAATAATAAAATGGTTGTGTGGGCCTCACTCGACAAAGATAATTATAGTGTGTCGTGGACTTTTTTATAGATATTTATAAGACTTACAATTAATTAAAACATTTTATGGTTCTAACTTTTATAGTTTAGGCAGCGTACTCAAAATAAGTAACTTTTCTTGTTGATTTTTACAGCTTCTTCCGGAAAAACTCAAATATGCTACGGAACCCTATTTTTTCCAAAATAAAATATAGCCCATGTTACTGGTGGATTTTAAAATTGGTCCAGTAGTTTTTGAGCCTATTCATTACAACCAAACAAATTTTACCTCTTTATAATATTAGTAAAGATATTGCAATAAGCAAACTTATAGCTTAACATTAGTTCTTAGTCGCGTCTATGATTTAATAATATACTTGTTTGGACATAAAATTATAGACCTTATGAAGTAATTGTTGGTATGAAAGTCAAATGAACTATGTAAGATGGGGTAACACACTTCATCTGATCTTTTTAAACTATCTGATAGAGGAATAAAGTTGCACTTACTCGTAGTAAGTTTCCATATGCACACTTCGGGTATAGGTACATATTTAAAAATTTGCAGATGATATATTAATAAATGTATGATTAAAACTTATGATTTTTCATGTGGTAGGTAAAGGATCGCATTATGTAACTAAATAGTTGCATTACAAGGCAACAATATCGCGCGTAGATTCTATTGTTTTAGCATAGCACGTAAAAAAGTATTTTTTCCAGTATACTACCAAAATTTATGTACGTATCAGATCTGATTATACTCGAAGATCTTGCAGCGCCATCAGAGAGTAGTTACAAGTTTTTTAATATTTTTGTTATAATTTATATGGTTCGCAAGTGATTGTGAATTAGTGACCGTCGTAGCGCAGAGGCGCACCTGTAAACGCGACAGTCTGTGGGTTTCATTCCCACTCAGAGAAGACTGAGTTTTATTATTAAATTTTTTTCACTCTGGAAACTAGGCAAAGCGAGGCGTTGAGTTTCACCGCTCGACACACAACGCTTCGAAAAAGGCCGGAGAAATCAGGGACCGTTGCTTAAAACGGAGTGTCTTAACACTCCTTCTATTGTTCAACTACTACATATTAACATGTTTGAATGCTCCCGCGCAAATGTGGGATTAGCATAGAACTGAAATTTAATAAAGACCATCTGTATGTGTAACAAAAACATGATGTACAAGCGATGATTTTAAGAACATAAAGCTGTTTTTGTTAGTGTTCATGCATGTAGCCCAAAATGGTGATTATAGAAATGTCTGTCGGTTTGTCTGAACGCTTCTAATCTCAGTAATGGCTGCATTGATTCTAAATGTAGTTTTTAGTATTAGCAATCGTATCAAGATAAACCGCATTTAATGTTGGTTTCTTTAAAATGGTACAAAAATTAAATAGTAAAAATTAATAATATAAATTTTATTTTACTACATTTGCTAAAAAATTGCTATTTTATTAAATTGGCTGAGACTTTAGGTATTTAAAAGAGAATAAGGGATATAAGGTTTACAGAGCCTCCAATTACTGATACGCTCAGTAGATCTCACGCTTAAGAGAATACTCAGGATTTATCTCTCAGATCAAAATCAAATATCAACATGGATTGTATATTTACGAAAATTGTTTTAAAAATTATTTACACGAGCAATAAGCACTAGAAGTGCACAATGCAACAAACCAAAAGTAAACCTCATCACCGTAATCACCATTATATTAACCGCCAAGCACTGCCCACTCACTATGTAATATAAGCAACAACCCAGCGTGCTGGAAGACGTCACACGCTGTACTTGCCAAATACTGAGGCGCGGTCTCCACTCCTGGATATAGCGATTGCAAAATATATTATAATCGAAGTTAACAACTTCTGCGCGGTATGTCGCAGATTAGCTATTTCCCTATCTACCTCCAGTACCTATTTACATACAAGTCACTCGATGTTGTAGAGTTTGATTAGAATTGAGTTACAATGAACGTTACTTATTATTGTTTATTGTCACACAAGTAACCATCGATATTCTTGTCTTTAATATGTATGTTAAGACTGGAATCTCTTATTATTAGAAAAAATCAGAAGTATTTAATAATAGTTTCATAACATTTTTTTGGCTTTCGTTCCTCTGGAGTTCAACTTTTCTTGTCCATACTCCCGCACATGGCAGGGTAGGCAGAGGGAACTGCAGGAACCATATGAACCTAGTGTAAAGACAGTCCGTTGTATAGTTCCTGCTTTCTCCGTTCCCGCTTTCCGCCATTTTCGAGGCATTGCGTGTTGAGTGGCGGAACTCAACGCCGCGCTTTGCCTAGATTCCAGAGCGAAGAAAATGGAAATAGAAAAACCCATCTTCCCCGAGTGGGGATCAAACCCACAAATCGTCGCGTTTACAGGCAGATGTTTACGCGTCTGCGCCACGACGGTCCTCAATTTCGTTTCATTAATTTGTTAAAATTGACAGATTTAACAATAAAAGGATAAGTAAACTAAAAACATAGCTTGGAGTGAAGCGACATGTGGATTGTATCCACAGCGGTAGGTGGTGCAGCGGTGCGGTGGGTCACCGTCAGCACTCAGCGGTGCAGCGCGCTGGCGGGCGGCGGGCCGGTGTTATGTAAACGTCGCGCCTTAGTCACAAAGGTAGTTGACTTGGTTCATTTATACAATTATCGAGCATATCATGTAATTGTGGTATTCTGTAGATCAAATATTTAAGTTTTGCTTTTTATTGTCATCATCATGATCATCATCTTATTATTATCATTACTTTGATCCGGTCCATTAATAGAAAGGTCAAATATAAATAAATAAATAATAAATGATAAGTATTGTGAATGTAGTAAGACCTACTTTTATTGTCAAAATAAGATTTTTTTTGTTAAAATTACTATGTAATTAAACTTTTTTTTCATTTTAATCTTAGCTTCACGCTTTATCCCGCACATGGCAGGGTAGGCAGAGGGAACTGCAGGAACTATAAGAACCTAGTGTTAAGACACTCCGTTACTTAGTCCCTGCTTACTCCGTCCCCACTTTCCGCCATTTTCGAGGCATTGCGTGTTGAGTGGCGGAACTCAACGCCGCGCTTTGCCTGCGAAGATGCCAGAGCGAAGAAAATGGAAATAGAAAAATCCATCTTCTCCGACTGGGGATCGAACCCAGTAACCGTCGCGTTACAGGCAGACGTTGCATCTCTGCGCCATGACGGTCCTCTTTTTAATCTTACCAATGCGAATAAACGGTTATGTTAAGTGCGACGACTTCTTTTTTTTTTTTTATAGTATAGGTGGCAAACGAGCAGACAGATCACCTGATGGTATGTGAATACTGCCGCCCATGGACATTTGCAACACCAGAGGAGCTACAAAATGCGATGCCGGCCTACATGGTATGCTCGATCATTTCATGAATTGCTCAATACTACTGCACGTTTCAACATAAACAAAGAGAGCAGTGGGATGCTGCGCGGGCGGGGGCATCGATCGTGGGGGCGGCGGGAGAGGGGGCGCGGGGTAGCGGGGGTGCGAGGCTCCGCTGCGGCGCGACTGCGAGTCTCGTTGCTCGCTAGAGTCGCTGGCCGCGGCTCGATGCGGCGCCCTGCTGACACAGCGAATGCTGCCCCTTCCCCCCGCGCCCCCGCACGGAGGCTAACGCGCTGAATGAGGGGGAGCGGGGAGGCAAGGTGGGGGAGCAGGGTGTGCGCACCGTTCGAGCCTTACGCATAGAATATTGACGCAGCGCTAACAGACCTGCCCACGTATGATTGTAACGTTAATGCCCATCGACATATTTCTCTTTTACTGTAATTATTAGCTTTCATCATCTTCAATTTATACCTTACGTACCTTAATAATCTCTTTCTCCTTTGTATCTTATTAATGGCGAAAGTTTCATTCATAGTTTACGTTAGAGTCAGATCTCGTTCGTATTTTTTATTATCACAGTAAACACTAAACTAGTCTCTGAGAGTGTGGCGGCGGGCGGCGGGCGGCGGGCGCGGCAGTGTCCCGGCGAGCGCACGGGACGGAGGACGCGCGACACTCCCGGCGACATGAACGCGTGCTGGCGCTGTGCCGCGCTGCTGCTGGCGCTGGCGGCCGCCGCGCTGCCCGCACGCCGCCTCGACCAGGACTTCGAGTTCGACGACGCCCCGGTACAGACTCCTGCTGCAACCTACCTACTGACGCGTACACACCCCCATGCGACCTTAAAACCTCGACCTACTTCCTATAGGACTTCTTAAATATTTTAATGCGAGGCAGCCGCTAAGCCTGCGTTCGCACTAATACGTGCTACCTCCCGGGAATTACGCGCGACGTTACATTTTATTTTTTGTATACAGTACTTTCGTTGTTAAGTTCCTTTTTGCCTTTACACAGGAATCATGAAAACGTAATCGATTGTGTGCTGTATCAGCAACGTTATAATGTTTTCACGGTCTATTTTGTTTCTATATTGATTTGTACAAGACGCGCGTTGTGTTGCTCTCATGCTGTATTATGTAGATTAACAGTTTGCACGTCATCCTTGACCTCTTACGGGAATTAAATTAGCGTTTCAATCCAATAAACGGCAATATTTTTTATAGACAAATATAAACAAAAGTTGACGTGCATGCACGGTTATTTAAGACATTTTTTAATTATTTTTAAACCGCCAACTTGACACAACTATTTTTACGACTTTTTAGAGGTCCACCTCCTGCTTTGTCTCTTACTCACAATAAACACAATTACATCTGAGTATAATAGACTGTGTCTGATGTACCTAAGTTCTCTGACGATGCCTGTGGTGTGTTACAGGAGGCCTCGCCGCCGCACTCCCGCCGCCCTCGCAGATACATATATGACCCTGAGAGTAAGTGCTTGTTTAACTCCCGATATGGATACATACATACATAACTTTACGCTTTATCCCTAGCGGGGTTGTCAGAGCGGACGGAGCGCCTAACGCTCTAAGCCTGCAGGCTCTTTCGCCTCGTCCCCTGTCATTAACCTCTTCATATATACTCTTATGCTTTATGCCTTCTTGCTTTTTACGCGATGTTCCTTTAGTATCTTTGATACTGTGTGTTCGAAGATCACCCATTGTGTCGGCACATTGAGGTGCCCACATCCATATAGGAAACATCATGAGTTAGATATAGTGTCAACTTTAATTAAAAAAATAAATATTTATTCTATGTGAAAGATCCCAAATATTTCCCTTTCTATAATTTAAGGTGTTCATGTTTTCAATTATATACACTGACTGTTGGCTGTCTACGCAGCACTTTTTTCACCAAAATGGGACAGTAAAAATAATCGAACTCACGACTACAACGTGAACGTTGACCGTCAGACGTCAGTTGGAGGGCCCACTGCGCGTATGTAGCCTCATTGAAAGTGGTGACCTCAATAATTGTTAATTATATTTATTCACCTAAGTCACCTTTCATATAACAAACTTACATAACTACTGCTCTCGAAAGTTGACATTCACATCTATAGTTACGACAGTTCGTGAAAGCACCCAAGAACATTAAATTTCAAAGTCAACGCAACCGTAAGATCCAATGTTAAAAGCTGTATTTTGTATGTACTGGATGTTTACAAGATTTTTTATATTTAAAAGTTGTATCGATAATCTAACCTGAGATGAAATAAATGATTGCCACAAAAATATAAATTTTACGTATTTTTTTTAATAAAAGATGTCTCATTTCAGATCCCATGTGTCGCACTCTGGTGTGCAAGAAGAGGGAAGTGTGCTTGTTGCGGGACGCCTTCACCGCACTCTGTGCCAATAAAAAAGATATTCTTCGCAGAGGGTAACAGTCTAATGTAGCCCTTAACAATATGTATTCTTATATATAAATAAAATGGTAAGAAATCGAATAAGTAGAAATGTTTTTGTTTGCAGCGACATGATAGTCGCGGGTTCTGTGAGCAGTTGGGACCGCGGAGACGACGAGGACGTGTTCTACGAGACGCGCTCCTCCGAGCACGCCGCGCCAGCGCCCTCGCGCTCTTCCGCTGCCGACAGGTGGAAATGACGACTCTGTTCTGACTTTTTTGACCTTAAATTTTTTTATATTCTTACCTTTTATATTCTCCTAGAATTTGTCTTTCGTGTTAAACACGTTACGTATGCTTTAGTACTATTTAGAGCACAGTTCGTTCGAGTTCTGATCCTGCTTCACATCCAGTGGTCTAAGAGAATACCATATTTAGATATTTTTCGATATATTAAGGCATCACGCGTGGCTGTTACATTTTAAATAAACTTTTCTGACACGAGATACGTACATTCAAGTATGCATCCTCACCTCCACTGCTCGCCGAGCATTCAGGTGTGACGAGAATGGCAGTTCATTTCTTTTATTCGGGCAAAGCGGCGCATAATAGAGATATTTATGTATTATTATATTAAACGCTTTGTTATAATAAGCCATCACGTTTAACACATTAAGGCCCCCGCGAAGTGTACACTTCGAGATAAATCACTCATGAGGACTGTGTTGCTGACAGCAGGCTTTTCGTAGTAGTAACGTGTAACGTGTAGTAGTAGCAACGTGTGTTGTGTTGTCAGGTGCGTGGGGTGCGGCGGGGCGGCGCGCGCCGCCTTCCTGTGCGGGTCCGACAACCGCACGTACTCGTCTCTGTGTCGCCTCGACCTGCACAACTGCGTGCACCGCGGCGCGCCGCCCGTGCGCCTCGCCTGTCGCGGCTTCTGCCCGTGCGCGCCGCCCGCACGCCGCGCGCGCCGCCCGCGCCCACGCCCGCGCCGCCCGCACGCGCGCCGCCGCCCCGCGCCCGCCCCCGCCGCCGCGTCCGCGCCCGCAGCCTGTGCGCTCGACAAGATGGCCGACCGCCTGCTGGACTGGTTCTCCGTGCTCATGGACGAGGCGGGAGGCGCGCCGCCGCCGCAGGACGGTGAGCCTCACTTGACTCTGCTCGCTCGCCGTCTACGAGTTCATTTTGCAAAAAAATATTACCAGTGCGTTTTTAATCATATTGAATATAAATTAAATGCCGCAGGGTTCCCCCGCGACTGCAAGGCTGAGGTGCGCTGGATGTTCGCTCACCTCGACACGGCGGGCGACGGCCTGCTGTCTCCCGCGGATCTCTACGCGTTGAGTGCGTGAACATTTGTTAGATATAGTCATTTTTTTTATCCCGCATATTGCAGGGTAGGCAGAGGGAACGGCAGGAACCATATAAACCTAAACGTTGTTTAGTTTCTGCTTTCTCCGTCCCCACTTTGAGTGGCGGAACTCACGCCGCGCTTTGCCTAGAGCGAAAAATAAAGAAATAGAATATTTTATCTTTCCCGAGTGGGAATCGAACCCTTAAACCGTCGCGTTTACAGGCAGACGGTTACGCCTCTGCGCCACGATGGCCCTCTATGCAATTTTTTAAATATCGACTCATAGTCGACATTTAGAAACTGCGTAGACGACACTACAATCACAAGTGATCTCCCGCAGGACACGACGAGCGCGAGCGCTGCCTCCGTCCGTTCCTGGCGTCGTGCGGAGGCGGCGGAGGAGCTGGGAGCGGCCCGGCGGCGGAGGGCGGCGTGACGCGCGCGGAGTGGTGCGCGTGCCTGCGCCGCGCTGCCCGCCCTTGCGCCGCGCTGGCGCGCGCGCACCCCGCGCCGCCGCCGGGCGCGTACGTGCCGGCGTGCGACGCGCGCGGCTTCTACCGCGCCCGCCAGTGTCACGCCGCGCTGGGCGTGTGCTGGTGCGTGGATGCGCACGGTGTGGAGGTCGCCGGCTCGCGCACTAAGGGCGCGCCGCTCTGTCCCGGTACGTCCTGCTTGTCCCGTCACGTTGCCGGATCTCGTTGACACGTCGCACTGACCCCTCGTCTCGTCCGCAGGTGAGAACGAGACGGACAACAGCGTAAGCGACGAGTCGGAGGAGGAGGGCGAGGGAGGTGAGGGCGGCGAGGGGGGAGGCGCGCCCGACGACGACGAGGACGGCGGCGGCAGCGGCGATCACGACAACGAGCTGCGCTTCTAGACGCAGGACCGCGGCGTCACGTGTGAATCACATACGTAGGTGAGATTCGTCTTCTCCAAAAACCCTTCCACTAAATTTATTTAAATTTGAGAAAAGATATAAATATTGCGATTTTTAAATATAACTTACTTTTCATAACAACAACAACATATTCAACCTTCATAGTGTCGAAATGAAGCATCTGCCTGTAAGCGCTTGTGGGTTCATTTTCACTCGAGGAGAATGGATTGGTTTATTTCTATTTTCTTCTCTCTCCCAATCAGGCAAACACGGTGTTGAGCTGATGAATTAGGATAGTGTAGATGACTACTCGCCTAAACGTAGATATATAAACTGTTAATCATTAATCTGCCCACAGCCGCCGCCGCCGCCCACCCTCCGCCGCAAGGACAGAGCAATCTCTTTCTGTTTAAGTTTATACTTGCTAGGTTTCAGGTTTACTGATTCAATATTATTTTGGTAGAACTTTAATAATCGAATTGATCCGAGCAGGCCTATAACATTTTTTTCTTAAGTAGTCGATACAAACCACGTAATCGTAATATACCTACGTATGGAATAAATATTTTCATAACAATTTTAAAATGTAATTAAAAAGTTTTAACAAATCAGAACGAGAGCTGCGCCTCGAGCGCGGTTTTCGGTACTTAAGGGCACTATTAAATGTAGTTTTACAGAATGTTGACTTACTATAGTAAAGAGAAACAGCCTAAACGTGGCCATCGTCCTCTATGTTATGTTGGAGGTATAATGAAATGAACCATGTATCTGACGCCTTCATTAGATAAGCATAGTGTTATTATTGTATCATTGTGTAATATTGACGATAGTTTAAAGTGTACCAGTCTATGTAACAAGCTTGTGAATGTTCGACATAGTTGATAGTTAAGTTAACTAGTGCTAGGTAGTAGTGGCCTGTAGTGCATCGGAGAGGTCTCCCTGCAACGTCGTCCCGCGCCCGCGTCGTCGGCGGCACCCACATACCTTTAACAATTTATAACCCTAATTCATAATTTTACTAAACGCCTATCTGTAAAGACCACATAAACAGTTATTTGCACTTTTTTAAATCTCACTAGTTTAATTGAAATAAATATAATGTAATTTTAAGTGTGAAGTATTATTTACCCTATATTATTAGCAATTATTACACTAAGATGTGACCTACTTATCTGTACTTGTACTTATGTGATCTGTCTGCTTATGGTCTCAAAGTAAATGTCCTTTAGGAGCATACTATTTTTTAAAAGATATGTACTAAATAAAGTCTCAGGATTTTAAAACTTTTATCTGTCTATATTTCTTACTTTTTCTCTGGAACAGCGAACACATATTTTTTCGGACTTTTACTGTAACACGAGAAAAATGACGAGACCCGCCTGGACACCTACCGTCTAGTTTATACGATAAATTCATTTTTTTATTAAAATATTCTTTATTCTAACAGTCTCTTACAAGCACTTTAACTTATCAGATGAGTACCTACATAAAAATGATCGGCTCTTCTTAGCGAAACTGCCCTCCGAATTGATAATTGTGAGGTAGGTACATACCTAAATAGGTATACTTTTTATAGTACTTACATATATACTATAATAGATAAATATTTTGATCTTGAGTTCAAGACGATGAACTCTAGAGCGGGCCGCTAGTCTTTTATAAGAATAAACAATTGAAACAATTATTAATCATAGAATAATAATAAAGATAGTAACGCAGTCGACGTGTACCTAAGAACATATACTATATGACTACTACTACTATAATGTTGAACTAAGAGGTACGTCGTGACGCTAAGGCGTAAGCATCTGCCTGTAAACGCGACGGTTTGAGGGTTCGATTCCCACTCGGGGAAGATGGATTTTTCTATTTCCATTTTTTTCGCTCTGGAAACTAGGCAAAGCACGGTGTTGAGTTCCGCCACTCAACACGCAATGCCTCGAAAATGGCGGATACCGGGGACGGAGAAAGCAGGAACTAAGCAACGGAGTGTCTTAACACTAAGTTGCACGGTTCCTACAGTTCCCTCTGCCTGCCATGTGTGGAATAAAGCGTGAAGCTTAAAAAAAACTACTACTATTATACTAATCTAACCGCTTATTAATTTTGAGGTATGATCTCAAGTGTGTTTTAAACATATTTCTTCTATTTTTCATTTTGGTAGTAAACATTCTGGGATGGACAAGCTCTCCTAACTTACAAGATTCAAAAGCTTTCACAAAATCAGTGTTTCTCTGGTGGAGGCTTATAATCAACTGCAAAGTTTACAATAGAACATATGCTTATATTCACACATTCATACATAGAATAAGTCTTGAAAATATCAAAAATATAAGCTACAGGTTTGTTGTAAGTCCTATTCATAAAATGTGAATCAGTATTTAAGCAAACATTTTATGAATAATATGAATTTATTTATTGGTGACTTCAAAATTAGGCAATGTTGCATTAAAGGAATATCTGTCACAGGTTCAAATAACCATGTTAAACATGAGTAAAATTGGACATTTCTTCTTCCTTTTTGTTTTATTCTCTTCACATACCCCATGTGAGTATAAAGTAGACAATACTTCAGAAATAAATAAAATACAACTTGAAACATAATAATTTAATAAAATTTAAAAATGATTATGGTTCCATAACTTAAAAGAAAAAAGCAGTCACATACATGTACGATCAGTTCATCTTTCAAGACCATTGATTCCAAGAATGACTATGAAACACAACGGTCACATCTTAAACTTGCAGACAGATGTCTGGAGAAAACAGGAAATTGACGCTTATATAAATTTTAGTAAATCTGATCACACCTTATTGTAATAAGAACAAAGTTAATAAAATAATTTAGAAATTATAGATTTATGGCTTTAGAAAATATTTCATGGCAAAATCAAAGGCCACAGAGAGTGGCAGTGGAAACCCAGTCTATATACAGTTCATATCTTTTTAATAGTTAGCTTTAACATATTTTTTGACAGTTGGATACATAAAGACTAAATCATTTTTTTTTATTTTGATACAACTATTATTTTTGTTAATTTTGAGTCTCAAACTGTATCATTTAAAATGATTTTCACAGTCCTCCTTTCCCCTGTCAAATATTTATAAATAGTTCAATGTAAAATAAAGTTGACTATTATGATGGAAAAATGTTTAAAAGTTCATAGATTCATTTAATGAATAAAAAAATTGTTCACATCAGTCCAGTACTTATATTAATGGTTTCTGTGGGGAAAAAAAAATAAAGTCATACATGTACTAGAACTTATAATTACATACTAGTTTAAATAACAAAGTAACAAAGTAACTTATATCGTTTCTTTATTCAACTGGCTCCAGATCCTTGAATTTTCCATTGTAAAAGGGGATTTTGCCAACGAACACTTTCCAGTCGGTGAAGTACAGCAGGCCCAGGAACGCTCCGCCTCCGAATCCAACTACCGTTGGTAAGAAACTGGCAGCAATTTCAGCATGCCTTCTGCCCAATCGTCCAATCATCGTTAAACTTATGTATTTAAAAGAATCGAATGAGAAAATTAAAAGATCTCTTCGTCGTAGCGTTACGTAAAACTTGTTACAATTCGAGGTTCAATGTCAGTGTGCAAGACGTTATCTGTCAATATTGACGTATAGCCATACCGATAATTGCTGTTTGCGTTCGCCAGTTTATGTTGTTGTTTACTAATAATTAATAGGTGTATGTTTTTTATTGAAATATGTAATATAGTGCAGAAATAACTTTTAATTATAGGTATTAACGCAATATTTTATATTTTTATATTAAATATGAATAAACGTTTCAATATATATTTCTGCAAAAAGTATAATTTTACTCTGCAGTTGTCGCTTGTCAATGTCATATATTATTGATGTGAATTTATTGTTTTTGTGTGGATTGTCGCTGTATTTTATTAATGAATTATATTTACAGAAACAATAATGTAAATCTTATAAGACAACAGAATTGTAAAATATTTGACGTTATATTTATTTTAAGCCTCTTACAAGAGCCACATAAGGCACTATGATGTGGGATTCATCAACGTTTTTGGGTGCTCTCACACCTAAATTTTACGTAGCTTTGACCGGCACTTCGTCACTTATTTCTGGAATTATACTGATTTTCGAATGGTGGTATTTTCGTAAATATGGTACATCGTTCATAGAACAGGTAATATACTCAGTATAAACATATTTATTATCGCTTTCTTTTATATTTATATAGTTACATAGCTCCACATATTGCTTAATAAATACTACACTATTGCTTAAATAATACTTCTATGTGTTGCCGCTGATGTCCGAATTCATTCCTCACATTCATAGTGTCATTGATAATATTTTTTAAATAATTCCTTAATGTTAACAATTGTATATTTACTCACAGTTTGTGTCTGTAAATATATGAATGTTATAATTAAGGAATTGTTAAAAAAATGACTGAAATGGAATTTACTGACAAATGAGTTTGAATATCAGACTTATATTCCTACTCATTAAAAGAAAACTATTTTCATCATATAGATAAATGAGATGATAAATATGTACTTTTATTGTGTATAAATTTACCTTGTGTACATGAAAAGCTCCTTATTTATGGTGTTTATACTTTAATAAATTTAAATTAGTTTATATTGATTTGCAGTTTCATTGTTAATACAATCATTATTTAAGTCAATAAAAATTCTGGATGAATTTCTATAAGCAATGATATTACTACAAAGTAATAGCAAAAAAATTAACCTTATTAAAATAAATCTTTTGAAACTGACACTGTCATGTAATTTGCAAGGTTTTACTTACTTTAAGCTTTAGTTTACTTTTCAAGTAAACTGAAAAGTCACATTCTAAGTGTTTCTTGGTGCCAGGAGGCCAACAAAACAACATGAATCTATAATCATTAAAACTTTTTGTATCTGTTTGTATTTTGATTGTTGCTCTTGTAAATATCAAAATCAAATATAAAATATGCCTCATTGAAATAAACTAAAAATAAAACTGTAAAATGAAAATAAAGCTACCACTTAGAAGGTAATTTGGTCCAAGAACAATTAGCCAAGATCTCGAGACAGTTGCCATTTTACTATTCTGTGTGAAGTATTCAAAAATATTTTTTGTGCATATTTCTAAATAGTTACAATTGATTTTCAAGTTACTTAAATTTCTGTAGCTAAATTTAGAATTGATAAAAATATAAACAACAACATAATTGATATAAAATCAAAATTGAGACTAAAATGATACTTCAACGGCGACCTCTATAAGAGATGTAATTCAGTATCTATTATAACACTACTGGCAACAGCTTTGGTGATTAAAATCGTGATAAGCTTTCGTACGCTGTACTTCCACATTTACCTGGTCGTCCGCGGCGGCAGGTGTCGCTGACGCACCTGGGCCCGTGGCTGGGCGGCGGCGCGGCGGCCGGCGCGGAGCAGGACGGCGCCGAGTGCAAGGTGTGGCGCAACCCCATGTCGCTGCTGCGCGGCGCCGAGTACGGCCGCCTCTGGACCGCCGCCCGCCGCGCGCCGCTCACCTACTACGACATGAACCTGTCCGCGCAGGAGCACCAGGCCTGGTTCGGCGCCGGCGCGGGCGGGGGAGGGGGCGGCGGCGGCGGGGGCGGGGGCGCGGACGAGGCGCTGGCGCGCGCGTGGCGCGAGCGCGAGCCGGCGGTGCGCGTGGCGTGCGCGCGCACGGCGCTGGCGCTGCGGCCGGAGTGCGCGGCCGCGCTGCTGCTGCTGGCGGAGGAGGACGCGCAGACGGTGGCGGAGGCGGAGCGCGTGCTGCGGCGCGCATGGCGCGCGGGCGAGGCGGCGTGGCGCGCGCTGGCGGCGGCGGGCGCGGCGCGGCGCGAGGCGGCCGTGCTGGCGCACGTCAAGCGGCGCGCCGCCATGTGCGCGCGGCGGCTGGGCCGGCTGCGCGACGCGGCGCGCCTGTTCCGCGAGCTGGCGCGCGACGCGCCGCCCGCGCTGCACGCGCTGTCGCTGCACGAGAACCTCATCGAGGTGCTGCTCGAGCAGCGCGCCTACGCGGACGTGCAGGTGTGGCCGCCTGGAATTTGAGATAACGTGCAAGTTTTACAGATGTTTCGTGAGATTTCTTGTAAAAACATTTATTTACTTGTTGTGGTTCAACTCTGTGGATCTGGCGACAAGAGCTACGACTCTTCAATAATTAGAAGTTACGAGTACGTAGTACATGGTAGGTTATAGATGGTGTACGCGTCGGACATAGTAACTAAGGTTGTAGTAGAGTTGTTTCCCGTTCGATTATTCAAATAAGATACCTGTAGAAGGTACAAAGGTACGAGGAAGTTTTTTTTTATTTTAAATTATATGTTTATATTTTTTAATGCTATAAAGCACAAAATAAAATATTTTTTGGAAATGAAACTTGATCGAGTACTATAACAATAATACTTTCACAGTATTATGTCATATGGCATCATACTGTAGGGTAAAACGTTCAGTGTAGGTCAGATCTCTATATTAGAGAAAAGAGCCATTCGGGCTATTTATAAATTGAGGTCACGGGAGTCATTACTATTACAGGAAAAAATTTAAAGAAATATATATCCTTACATTTGCGTCTCAGTATATCTATAATTACATAGTCGTTATAAAAACTAATTTACATATGTACAAGCATTATAATGATATTCATTATCGCTCAACTCGGCGGAAGCGTCAATTAATTATGTCTTTGTAACGCTAAATAATGTTCAACGGCTTAGCGTGAATTTTTTTAATGAAATCCCGAAATTGATACGTAACTTGCCAATAGAATTGTTTAAAAAATGAAGAAAAGCACAACTTGTTACCAAAGGTTATTACTATAATAACCTTTGGTAACTAGTTGTGCTGATTGACTATATCAATGACATAGACGCATGGAGTTAATCAGTTGTGCTACCAGTTCCGTTCAGGCGAGGCAATACTTGTCTTTATTTTGTCGGGTTTAACGAATTCAGTTTCGGTAGACGCGTGCACTCACTCCCTCCATCTCCCGTCGCCGCAGGCCGTGCTCGCGCGCCACGACGACGAGGCGCTCCCGCGCTCGGCCGCGCTGTGCTACACGAGCGCGCTGCTGCGGTGCCGCGCCGCGCTGGCGGGCGGCCCGGGCGGCGCGGGCGGGCCGGCCGCGCGCCCCGCCGCCGAGGCCGCCGCGCTGGACGCGCTGCGCCGCGCCTTCGACTACAACCCGCACGTGCCCGACTACCTGCTGCAGCTGCGCGCGCTCACGCTGCCGCCCGAGCACGTGCTGCGGCGCGGCGACAGCGAGGCGCTGGCCTACGCCTTCTGGCACCTGCGGCACTGGGAGCGCGCGGACGGCGCGCTGCGCCTGCTGGAGGCCGCGTGGGCCGCCGCGCCGCGCGCCGCCGCCGCCGCGCCCGCCTGCGACCGCGAGCTGCTGCCGGCGCACCACGCGCCGCCCGCCGGCCCGCGCCGCCGCGCGCCCGCGCTGCTGCCGCTGGCGGCGGCGCTGTGCGCGGCCACGGCGCTGCTGGCGCTGCTGGCGCACCGCTGGCCGGCCGCGGCCGCGCGCGCCGCCGCCGCCGCGCTCGACCGCCTCGTCGCGCTCTCCTCCTGAACAGTACCGTACCCGTTTAGTGTTTAAGCCCACATGTGACAAACAGAATTGAATCGATTACACGCGTCGTACGAGATCGTGCGACAAAATAAAAATTATGGTGTTTTATTCGTACCCTAAAAGAAACAATAGAAATATTATTTAAAAACATTTCCTTGCGAAATGATATGGTCGCATGTTCGATTCGACCGCCTCCTGGTGGAATATAATTCCCCTGATGCGATGCAGTAATGTTACCGTAAGAGTACACTACACATCGACAATCACAGCGACTCAACTATAAGCAACATAATCACGTCGTACTAAAACTCTAAATCGTTATAACCTCAAAAGACGGCCATTCGAAACCTACAATGTAGATCTTTTTCAGGCTTGTTGTTTATCCCCAATAATATTTGATATCGTTATTAATATTTAAATGAATAATCTAATTAAAAATGACAAAAAAGAGGTTATCAATTTAAGTTCAATAGTAAGTACACGGAATCTATACTTGCTTTCTCGGATCTCACGATACTGACCCAACCACGATAGAAACCCAACAACAAACGAATTAGACGAGTTTTGTACGCCGATGAAAGGTATAAGGACAGAACATAATAAGCTTCTGATTATCAATATCATAATTTTATTTTATAAGAGCATTTTTTGAATTTTCTTTATTTTAACGGAACCTCCCAAGGTACTTTCAACGACTTTCTTTTCTTTTGTTTTAATATATTATTTCTTCTTTTTAGAGTTTGTTTTTATCCTCTCCTAATATTATAAAGGTTTACACAACTACTTACAATGTAATATAAAAAACCAAAATAATATTATATATTAATGTTATTAATATAATTTATCTCATAGGTCCAAGTTGCTGATGTATCTCCTGCCATCATCAGATCATCAACGATGATGATAACTCATAGACGATGACTATAAAAAGCAATTATACAATATATATCATTTCTTACCTTGTCTAAATGGTATATGTTCCTGGAGCCCACAATCACATTCCGACAATATAACAACGGGCCCATCTCGACAGTACGTTCTTTTTTGTAGCTTCACGTGTTTTATCCCGCACATGACAGGGTAGGCAGAGGGAACCGTGGGAACCTAGTCTTAAGACACACTCCGTTTCCTGCTTTCCTCCCTTTTTCGAGGCTTTGCGTGTTGAGTGGTGGCACTCAACGCTGCTTTGCCTAGTAGTTGACGGAGCGAAGAAAATGGGAGTGGAAATATCCTTCTTCTCTGAGTGGGAATCGAACACACAAACCGTCGCATTTATAGGTAGACACTGCATTCGCGCCACGACACTCTTTCTTTTTGTTATAACATAGAATCTCCTTATCGTTTGAAGTTGATTAAAAATACTTGAAATTTTAGGCCTCTCAACAAAATCTAAAAATATTTACAACAAACAAACTGACACTATCATGACGTATCGTATCGTTGAACTGGTACAACTCAGGTACATACTGTCGCCCCTGCAGGCTGCAGCACGTGCGCCGCGCGGAGGCTGCGAGGCGAGCAACAGGCGCGCGTGCCGTCCGCCGGCAGTCGCTCGGTCGACGCGAGCGGCGCTGGACGTTGCTATCTGTACGCCTCCTTCGCCTCCTCTACGGACGCAAGTTCCGCGGAAAACTTTACTTCATAACTTTGGACATTACTGATGCCGTGTACCTTAGTCTGAAAACAGTGATAAATAGTGTGCATTGTTTAAGCCTAAGAGCTATCGGTAGCTCATCTGTGTTTCCATTGAATGCGATAAAACTTTATAGCGCGTCTTTCACGGCAATTCTAGTTTTTACTAAAGTGAAGTGTTGTCCGGGAGGGTAGCTTGTAGACAGCCGTTGTTAGTAATGAGGCGATGAGTATACAAGAGGGCGGTGCGCGTTGCTGGCGCGGTGCGACGCGCGGGTAGCCAGCGTCCGCGCGGCCAGCCCGGATGCGGGTGCGCGGGCAGCATGGCGGCGCGCCGCCTCGTGCTCAATGGGCTGACGGCGGAGGTAGCGGGCGCGGCGGGCGCGGCGGCGGACGAGGGCGAAGGCGGGGGCGGGGGAGAGCCGGGCTCCGCGCCCTCGCCGGAGTTCTACCACGAGCTGGAGCTGTACCGGCAGCTGCTGGCGCTACCGGCGGAGCAGCCGCCGCGGCGCCGCGCGCGCACTCCGGACCCGCCGCCGCCAGCGCGCACCGGACACGGTAAGTGCGGTGTCGTAGTAGCACTACTATATTATAGGAGAGCTTGATCCCGTCCAGTATTGCCACTTGTGTATTTGACATTAGAAACATTTTAGTTAAAAGGAGAAAATTTGGATTTCGCTTAAGTCACATACGTACATTTCTACGTAATATTCTAAAAATGTTAGGCGTATGTAAATATAATAAATGTAATGAAAATCGTCTTTCTTTACCCAAGACGCGAACTAATTGTGTAAAGAAACGTATTACTTCCGAAGGGGCACAATTGTACAATATATTACCCCGAGATATAAAAGTAAAAATTTAAATAAACTTAAAACTTTCTTATTCTTTTAGTATATCTAATAAAAAAATTGAATCTGACCCTGTAAAAATTTGTCGAGTGTGGGTAAACAATATTAAGAATGTAATAATTAATTTACTACCTTCGTTTCTTTTTTTAATTTTAATTTAATTAAAGCATGTTTTTGTGTGTGTAATCTTATAGAACTTTTATTGGTATGTTTGCTCGATAACGACAACTCACAAAAGTTAATCTAGAAATTATATGTATTGTCAGTAAGTGAAACGTAAAATTCTTTTTGAGAAAATAAATAAACTCTTTAACCACAAATATTGCGTTAAGAGTTTATAATGATTTGAAGTTTGTTTCTAATATCAGAATTACCAAAACTATCATTGTTTATGTGTGTAAGGTACTCTGTTCTACAAGTTCATAATTTCCTCTAACCTACAAGTACCAAAAATTTGTCTATCCGAGTACACGACAGCTATAAATTATATCTTTAATATGCGAGTTAAATATTATCTCGAATATGCGTGCTTACTCTATTATATATACTCTTATTGTTTCTATGTACAGTGTAGTTGTACACAGTTGTTGCAAAGCCCTGGATTTAATTATAAGTCGTAGCATTTTTAATGTATACATTTTAGCAACTGATCAATACCGCATTTGAAATTTCAAATACTAAATTACTATTTTATTCCTGTATTTGTACTATAAGATTTAAGTTGTTGTGTTTTCAATTTAACCTGCGGCTAACGTATGTATATATAAAATACATACGTTTTGATTGTGTAGATTTGGTTTTTATCTGATTTGGGGCCTTCGGGAGTATAGATATCTTATTTGGCATCAATTTGACGCACAGACAGACGGGCAACAAAGCGATCCCATAAGGGTTCCGATTTTTCTTTTGAGGAATGGAACCCGCAATGCAACACGCAATGCCTCGAAAAAGGCGGAAAGTGAAGACGGAGAAAGCAGGGACTAAGCAACGGAGTGTCTTAACACTAGTTTCCAATATTTCCTGCAGTTGCCTCTGCGTACCCTACCTTGTGCGGGATAAAGCGTGAAGCTAAAAAAATCTAACTATTGTACCATTGGTATATGCACATAAGTGAATGTATATATATTTAGTATGCCCATATAAAGTTTACGCTGTCTGACCCGTATCCCGGTATGTCACCAGAGGGCCCGGCGCGTCGTTGCCGCACGCCGGCGCCGCGTAGCGCCCGCGCCGCCCACGCGCACACGCCCGCCCCCGCCCCCGCGCCCGCGCCCTCCCTCGCGCCCTCTGTCGCCAGACCTGCACGGGTATGTATTTATGCTTATTATATTATGTGTTTCATAATCATTAGGCAACGATTGTATTGTCTAATAAAAGATCGATATTGCAGATCAACTTAGTTTCGTCTCAAACTTTATATTCAAACGTTTTTAAAAAATATAATATAGTAAGCCTCAGTAGGTACATAGTATGTGAAATATCAACGACGTAAAGAAAGTATTCGAAATTTGAATGTTAACAAGTACTCAACCAAACGTATAGAGATCTTTTTAAAATTTCGTTAAGCCCTACCCAGATGAAAGTAAAGTAAAATGCAAATTGGAGCTTTCTAAGTAGGACTCGTAGATGAGTCAGTATAATTACCGAGCCCGTAGAGCAATGAGATTTCTTAAAAATCATGGAAAATTTTTATAAAATGGTCCCGAAATCGCCTTTTACACATACTCGTATCTGCGTAATATGTTGATGTTTTGTGATTGATTCAATAACTTTGTTTCATTTAATCTTTTAAAATACTGTGTTTTAGAAAAACTTATCTTATTCTCGAACGCACATACATATATCGATATTTCTAAAATATTTTATAACTTTATTGGTCTCTTGATTTCTTCTATGTTTTTATGTATTTATTAATAAAATATCAAATATTTTATTAACTTATCTTTGAACACTTACGGAGTTACAATGTAACTTGTGTTACATGTTGTAATTGTAGTAAAGAAGAATTAAATTTTTAGTTTTATGTGTAAACGTAACAAGATAAATTTGTAACAAATTAATATTATAGAATTTTAAAAACAAAAATTAACTTATAAAAAGAATATTTATTGTTGTAACTTGAAAACATCATTGATTATAAATCAAAAGTTAATTTCTCTCCACTGTATTTATTCTTTTAAAGGAAGTTTAAACCTGGCTAACTTTCCTGCTCGCGCTCGCCGCAATAAACCTCACGTTTCTTATCTTAAGGGATCGAAACTCATTCTATCGTGTGATTTAACTTGTATTACATATTTCACTGCATTCTAGACTTTGTTAACTGTTCGCGGCTGGCGTGTGCCGCCATATATTGTTGGAGAATAAATGACCAAGTAATTAGTCTTAATATACTACTAAGTTTAATACAACACACCTAGAGGTCTCATTGCAGTGTCTCGGCGCGCGACCGACGGTGTCGCTAGAATTAATCTTACCTTTAAATTTCCTCGCGCCGTCGGGAAACGTGGCCTATAAATTTATTTCATACACTTTTGCAAGCGTTAAATTTTGATAAGCGTTGCTAATTTCCTTTTGCAAATGTAACGGGACGTTACGTCAGATCATATTCAACTGCATTAATGCGTATGGTAATATCTTATTTCCTTGCTAGTACGTACATATATGCGTATCACGTATATGCGTGTATGAGTGTGTGAGGATCTTTGGCTACACAGATTCGAATACAGTAGGTTGGTAAAATTAAGAGGACTATCGTTATGCGGAAGCTCAGCGTCTGCGTATAAGCGAAAGGATTTAGGAGTTCGATTCCCACTCGAGAAAACTGGATTATTTTATATCTATTTTCTTCGGTTTAGCTTAGCTTAGTGCTAGGGCGGCGTTGAGTCTGCCACTGAACAAGCAATGTTTCTAAAGGCGGAAAGCGGGGATAGGAGTGTCTTAGTACTAAGTCCCTGCTGTATGTGGGATAATAACCAATATAACATTTAATAATATCTAATAATTTCTTTCACTACTTTATATTAGTAATAACGTACGAACTACTACTAGTACAGTAAGGAAGCTGGAGAGACCTATTATTATAGAATAACTCGGGCGCGCGCAGTTAATCCCGCGCCGCCTCATTACCGCCGCCGCCGCTAATACCACGCGTCAATTTGTTTGGGAAGCTTACCTTTTACAAAACATTATAATGACTCCTCTTAGGAGTTGAATGTATATTTTTACTATATCTACAGTATTTATCATTTTTACATATAAGGAACGTAACGACGACCGTCGTGGCGCAGAGGCGTAGTGTATGCCTGTAAACGCGGCGGTTCATCGGTTCGATTCCCAATTGAGAAAGATGGATTTTTCTATTTCAATTTTTTTCGCTCTGGAAACTAGGCGAAGCGCAGCGTTGAGTACCGCCATGCAATGCCTCGAAAAAGGCGGAAAGCGAGGACGGAGAAAGCAGGGACTAAGCAACGGAGTGTAAGACACTAGGTTTCACGGTTCCTGCAGTTCCCTCTGCCTACCCTGCCACGTGCAGGATAAAGCGTGGGGCTAAAACAAAAGAAAAAAAGTAATAAAGAGTCCTCTTATACATATGTACGATGGTTTGTGTGTGTCGGACACACGTTCTATGAGGAGAAAATGAATTATTCATTTTCTTCGTTCTGGTTAACATCATTTAACAGGCAATGCCTCTAAAGGCAGAAAGCGAGGAACGTAGTGTCTTAGCACTAGATCCCTCCCGTTCTCTCTGACTACCTTGCTAAGCTGTAACAAAAAAGTTAAGTAAGCCGAAAAAAAATATAAATATATAGATACTTATAAAGTAATATAAGCATCCAAAAGTATTTTATTAGTCGAAATGTATTTTGGCAAGTTTCGACTTGTTAGTAACTTAATTTACGTGATGGTAATTAAATATGATTTTATAAAACCTCTTAGCAACTAAGTTTTGAAGTCAATAGTATATCGTTTTAGTTGACAGATGAGAATAAAAGAAAGAAAGATAAAAGAGCAGCAGAAGTAACATTAGAGCATTTAATAGTATAGAATGAGAGCCAAGTTCAATATTAAATAATACTCTTATATATTCTTTAAAACTTAAGATGTATTAAAATGGACAAAAATTCTGGTCTTTCTGGTAATTGTGGTCGATGTTTCACAAAATTTAGTGTGGACATATAAAAACTTGTATGTTAATAAATATTATTATCTTTGTTAAACTTACCCAGACTAGTTACTTACTCGTATGTATATAAATGATCGCCCGTAGGTCGTTGCACTGCATCAGTGCGCGGTGTTGCTCGCAGGTCATTTCTTTAAATCTAGACGAAATATCCAAAATTTGTACGCACCAGCATGCATACACGGATAAAGCAGACGCTAAATCAAAGTGGGACGCGCTTTTACCTGAAATACGTCGCAGTGATAGAATATTGCAACTTTCAGCTGGAGTGAGGTTTTATACGAACTATGGGCGAACGTTTCCGGCAACGAATATGCACTCGTACATCGGTCGACTTCATAATTATACATCACTAATATTATAGCGATTTAAAATCTTTTAACAAATTCCCCTTCACGCTTTGTCCCGCATATTGCAGAGTAGGCAGAGGGAACTGCATGAATCATATGAACCTAGTGTTAAGACACTCTATTGCTTGGTCTCTGCTTTCTCCGTCCCCGCTTTAGTATATATATGTTTTTTTTTTATTTTCTTACATGTTGGTCACTTTAAACAAAAAATAAAAAACAAAAAAAAATAGAAAAAGAGGTTAAATTTTACGTTAAATGTAAATATTCCACTTTGAGTACACTAAGAAAGGAATATAAACGAAACGACGACAACTTAGTTTGCGTGAACTTTAATAAATATAATTCTAACTTCTGTAGTTTTGAGTAGAACGTTAAATCCTGTTCCCATTTGCTGTAGACATTTGGGAAAATCCACTTTATTCTCTGTTATACTACCTACACACACGTGCCGCACAGCTCTCTACGCCCGTAGTTGTACAAGTGTTGGCTTTCGAAAATATTTTATGTTGGTATAACTATTCCTGTACTTATAGGGCATAGCTGAAAGTATATGCCATCTCCGTGATATACACTAATAATATTAATAAAACAAGTATAAGTCTTTTTTGTCTTTAGTATATATTTAAACTTATACACACTCACAGCTTTATACTTTATACCGCTCACAGCGGGGTAAAAATGGAGAATTCAGGAACTGTGGGATCCTAGTGTTAACACTCCGTTCCCCACTTTCCGCTTTTTCGAGGCATTGTGTGTTGAGTGGCGGAACTCAACGCCGCGTTTTTGCCAAGGTGCCAGAGCGAAGTAAATACAAATGAAAAATCCATCTTAGTACTTACTAACTACTAACGTACAAGTAGGTATTGAACCCACAAACTTTTGCATGTATAGGTGCCTCTGCGCCACGACGATCCTTGTACAGAATAAATAATACAGTTTATCCAACACTATGTTCTCACGGTTCCTGCGGTTCCCTCTTCTGCTATGTGCCGAATTACAATAATCTTTGGATGCGGAAATCTATAAAGTTCGGTTCGGGAGAAAATGCCGTTGCGTTCAAAGACTGTTTATGCTTTCTTTACATTTTTTGTACGCTTAGATTTTATTAACACTTTAACGTTTAACTTTACAATTGAACTGTCTTATTATTTAAACAATTAGGTAATGTTTGGTAAAGAGAGGTTGTCGCCCCACTCTCCGCTCCTCGCTCCCCGCTCCCGTAAGTTCCTTATTGCGCGCTTGTTACTCGCGGTCTTGTTAGTTTGCTCAAACGGTGACAACTTCATAATGAGAATAGAAACTTCACATTATGTTCCCTTTGAATATTTTAATTACAGTTTAAGCGACAAAATGGAGACCTGATGAGGTTCTGCTGAGCTTTTGGAATTTCTTTAAGTGTAAAATTCAACTAAACAAAATCTAAATGCGACAACAATGTGATTAGAAAACAAGCAAACTAAACAAATACATATATTCTACACATACTTACGAAAAGAGGGTTGTGGGGAGTACAACGGTACAAAACTTTTATTTTTACAACATAAGAAGGTAAGTTTACTGATATATATGTATATCCAGGCGCATTTGTATTAGAAAATTATTATAAGCATCTAAAATAAATTAGAAGTATTTCTATTAAATATACAAAAAAAATGTTTAAAGATTTCAGAACTAAAAAGTTAGTTATAAATTTGGTATCCGTATGTGGAAAAAAGTGACTAGAAGATAGAGAAAATTGGCACCGATCGGTATCGACACGAGTAGAATGTAATATAATTATGTTAATTTGCAAAAAATAAAAAGCTTTCCTATTTATTCACATACGTGTATGTAACACAACATATTACTTCAGCCTTCATTTTTATATGTTATAGATGAAAAACATCAGGGAATAGTAAAGACGATGTAGTAAACAAGTAAACAAATAAACTGGTAGATGACACACTGAGCAGTCTGCTCCACACACTCCAAGTTAGACGTAATATGGCCGGGCGCGGTCTGGAGGCGGTCGCGGCGCCTTTGTCTTACTCTCGCAAGATTGCGGTACCTTGCCTCTCAAAGCCGACCGCAGCTAATAAGCAAATGGCTCCCGCATACTAGAACTACCTGCTTGTGTATAGGATAAGTACGCAATGTTATGATGCGGTTAATTATAGTCACGTATCAAAATGGTTTTATGAAATAGGTTTTTTGAATTAAATGTTGTTTTGTGAAATCATGTAGATGTTTCTGCTACGACTCAAGCGGTTGCCTTTCTCTGAATCATTATATCGTAAGGGATTAAGCTAATAAGCATGTTTTTAAATATTAAAATATTCACTATTGTTAATATTTATTTGATTGACGAACATAATAGTCATTCTTGCCAAAGAATAGAGATAAAAGAAGAAGAATAAGTTGCCACGAAGCCAAAATGACTCCCTTCCATGTCGTTAAATCGGACATAATTATGAGTTAATGTATGCGCCTGAATAATAATAGGCCTTTCATATGAAAATAGCGATGTGGCATCAACTTTGGGCGTATGTTGTTAGCTTATCAGTTCCTCGCGGGAAATCAGTCCGCCAAGTGCGCCACGCTTCCTCCCTCCACCCCTCACCACTCTCCCCCCTGCTGGTCCCGCTCGTGAACAAACAAATAATAGCAAATAACATGAATTGGCCTTTGTTTCAGAATAAACGGTTAAGAATTGTGACAGAGATATTCAATGTTTTTGTGTTTAATGTCAAATTATTCAGTAATCTGTTTTAATCTGATGGCCTACAGCTTTGTTTAGCGACCTGAGCGGATATAGACAGAGATAGCTTAGGGATAGCTTAGATTATTGGGATGAGTGGAGGTGTGTGGGTTCTCTGGTTGACAAGCGTTCCTTGTTCCGTGTTAAATACCCCTAACCTCGATAATTTCGGAATGTGTATTAACACATTTCCGCGCTTGATTAAAGAGATGGTATGTTGATGGTTGTTGCTTCTTCGCCAATTTTATATACTTTAGAGAAATGAAATAGGATTTTGTTACTGTCCATTATGTCCACTTTTATTGTATGGCGGATTATAATTACCAACTCACGTCACGTCACTGGTCACGTGTCTACGTACTGTGAAGTGTTTGAATCGTCAGGGTTCTAAAAACGTATTAAGCGAAGACTATATTATAAAAGTTAGATTCAAATTTCCATATAGTGGAGTAAGGAGGGAGAGGACTATAAATAATGAGTATTCCAATTGTACGACACGCTTGCAATTCATTTCGCGGTCGCTTCTCGTTCGCGTGAGTTTTTTAAAAAGCAAAGTTATATGAAACTTGAAGTGGCTAGTTATAATGCATTAGATTGTAAATGAAGTTAGTTAAAGCGAGTCAGCGGGGCGGGCGGCTCCGCGGGCGGCAATGCGGGCGATGTGCTACTTTTGCAATGCAAAGCTGACAGATTCATTTCGTCGCCGCTCCTCCCGTCTCCAGCATCACTCGGACTTGACGCGGCGACTCGCCTACTGATATGGAATACAAGACTTGCTAACGGATCAACGTTTATATGTTTTCTTTAATAACTTTTTCTATCCTTAGTGTGGATTAACACTTTAAAAATAATAAATATAAATATCTCAATTTTCACAGTACACCCATCTGCTTTACGGAATAATAAACGTAAGCAAGTAACGTGGAAATGTATAGTTATAGTAATTGTTTTAATACTACCATAAACAAAAACGATAAACAAAATTGTCTACTTAATTCGTACAAAGCTCTCGCATTTAGTGTAATCTCTTTGTATCGATATTATTGGCGGCGGCTTTAAAATCATCAATCAATTAAGTTGCATACATATATGCATACATACAAACATAGCAACATGGGGCAGCGTGGGGCGGTGTAGGGCGGCGTAGGGCGGCACAGTGTGGCTGTGCATGCTTCAACTAAACCTGTTAGTTAATCATCGCTGTTACGTTGGCTTTTACGCTCGATTCATTATTGTTTGGAATTATTGGGTTAGTTCTAGCGCTACTACTAATGCTACAGCGCCAGAGTACTAACTCTGTACCGGTGTGACTTGATTTAGATTCACGATTATTGTTGGAACTGTAAACATTTTGTATTGTTCTGTAAAAATAGCTTGTTCTTGTGTAAATTATAATATTTTTATTTAAATAAACTTGTGACGCAATATTTTAAACAATTAGATTTATAAATTGCTTGATAATAATTAACAATCAATAATGTTACACAAGAGAGTCTGGACACTCATTGATAACTGATAACAACTCAATACTATATATTATATTTTAGTTTTAAATTGTAGTGAACTTCCAAAACTACTTTTTAATATTTATAATAAAATTAGTCTTGTGTATTATTTTCACAAATCAATTAATCTAGAGAATGTCGATGATTTGAAGTTGTTTGAACGATTGTTCAAATTAATTAATTTTAGGCATCTAATGAATGAAAAAATTAATGTACAGTAAGTATTAATCTATTTTCTTTTATCCTCTAAGATCACACTTAAAGTAAAGCAAAGTCAGAACAACTTAAACCCACCTTATCCAAACAGCTATGGATTTATAATCAAATTTATCCTGCATTAAGAGCTTTTGTGTAAAAACAGGGCTTTATTGCTATAAAATATTGTTAACATGGCCTTGAATATTACCTTGAACCTGCCCAAGCTAATTTTTCTTATCGTAAGTTTGTTATATAATTAAGTGCTACTTGAAATAAGAAAGTTAAAAACTTATAAATATATGTGACATCGTGAGTAGGAACTAGTGTCCAATCCTACCATTGTCAAAATCAGGTTGAACGTAGCATTAGGTGGCTTATTTATGATTTAGCAAAAAGTTTTCTGTGAGTCCTCATAACAGTAGTTTTTTACGAGAACCACTTAGTGGGATCGACGTTACTTTTTATTGGATAGGTAAATAAAAACAAAACTACGGCTTGGTGTGCGCAAGGGAACGTATATTTGGAATTCTTGTGTGCTTTAAAAATAAACTATTTACATTTTTTTGACAATCTTTCCTTTCGTTTCTTAATGATTTTGAGCTTACAAATAAATAGTAATAATTGACACTTTGTGTACCTTATTTTCCACTGATAAAATGTATTGTGAAGTGATATATTTTATTATTTGATCGTTTTATTATTTTTTTTGAAGATGAACTTTCTACTTAGTTTAACTAGCAGGTGAAGGCGCGCGACTATACGCGTTTAATTAAAAGTTACAGTTTAGAACAGAGCTTAGCAAGAAACCTTTTTGAAGCGGACCGATACTGTGTACCTGTAGAACCGGCCTCTTAACTGTCACACAATGTGTTTAGAGCAGATGTCAAGCAAATACATGAGGCTAACATATTTAAATTAGTACTTATGAAATAATATAAAATCTTATTATTAATTGATATTAAATATTGATGTTTATTTTGCAAAGTAATTAGACTTAACTCTACTTATGTGTTATGTCATTTAACTGCAGTTTCTAAACAGGAATGTAGATGAAAAGACAAAAGGCGAAAAGAGACAAAAGGCAAAACGCGTGTAAAAATAGGCTGTAGTACGTATGAGATGGGAAAAATGATACTGGGTAGTTCTACAAAGTTAGGAAGAAAAAGAGCTCGATTTCGTCCTGACGTTTTTGTACATTTTGGTTACGTAATTTATTTCAATTAGAAGAAGGTAATGTATTTAAGTAATATATGTAATAGTTTTTCATTTATGGTCTGCGAGATTATGAAATTGAGAGTGTGCAAAGAAAACTGCGAGACATACTAAAATCTATCGAGATCAAAGCGTGTGCTATTTATTTTACCAGTTTTAATATTAATTTGTAATATCTTTTATAAAAAAGAGAATATCTTACATGTACTTTATCTATCTATACTTATAATAAATCTGTAGAAAGGTCAATTCTGTACACGAAATATATTTACAAAATAACTATCGGGGGGTGATTAGTGATCGATACTGATGCCAAAAATGCAATCAGTAAAATTTTTGTCTGTCTGTCTGTCTGTCTGTATGTTATTTATAGAAAAAAAAACTACTCGACGGATTTTAACGAAACTTGGTACAATTATTCTACATACTCCTGAGCAGGTAATAGTATACTTTTCATCACGCTACCATTAATAGGAGCAGAGCAGTAAAAGGAAATGTTGGGAAAACGGGAGAAGTTACTTGGTTTTTTTAGCTTCCGTCGCCTTAATGGTTAAAGCTACATAGAAATCATGTATAACGGAAATATTCCACATAAAAAAAATTATATAAAAAATATCCCAAGACAGCATATATCTATCTTTTATTTTAACTCACAATAACACGTGTAACTCCCGATAGCTTAGCAGTTCGGAGATTTGTTATTATTATATTTGTTTACTCTTACGTTTATAATATTCTCACTCAACCCCAATTAAAAAAAATAACATCAGTTATTCTTCGAACTCCTGGGCAGGTTATAGTATACTTTTCATCACACTACAATGAATAGAATGAATGATGAAATGAATAGGAGCAGAGCAGTGTAAGGAAATGTTGGGAAAACGGGAGAAATTACTTGATTTTTTAAGCTTCCGTCGCGTGTGCAGCCTTAATGGTTAAAGCTACATAGAAATCATGTATAACGGAAATATTCAACATAAAATTATATAAAAAATATCCCAAGACAGCATATATCTATCTTTTATAGTTGACTCACAATACACGTGTAACTCCCGATAGCTTAGCAGTTCAGAGATTTGTTATTATATTTGTTTACCATTACGTATAATATAATACCAATAACACTCACCATCATCCTTATTTTTTTAATGAATATTAGTACCTATTTAATAAAAAAAGAATCATAGAAATCGGTACAAAAACACCAAACTTATACATGAAAAAAATACCTACGCTAACAAGCCATCGCGCGTGAATAGAGAATAGTTTATATATATTGAGAATAGTTTATATAGAGAATAGATAATATTAATAGTTTTGTGTGTTTTTATAGAGAATATTAATAGTTTTGTGGATTGGCATATTATATTACAATTTCCCTTCTAAAATACGAAAGTGAATCTGCCTGTTACGTCAAAACTATGAGGGAGGACATCTGCTAATTTTTTTTTCGAAAAACGACGGAAACGCGGACGAAGTCGCGGGCAAAAGCTAGTAATTAATAAATTAAATAGGACGCTGTTGAACATGAAAATTAAAATTAATAACTATTCTAAATCTCGCTATGCAAAATATCTCTTTTAAGTAAGACAACATTGGAAGAAGGTAAATGACCATAGTAGTGAACTTAAAAGAAAATAATAAAAATTGACATTTTCCGTCTACCCCACTGTAGTTCAGTGAAAGCTACAGCAGAAATATATCTACTATAGTAATATGGTATTTGCATGTACATACATACACACAGGCTACACCGCTATTGTTAGTATTGTTAGTAACAGAAAGCACCGTGAGTATTGCAGATCGCATGCACTGCGCGAGTACGCGCCAAGTGTACGTATCGACGCACCTGTTCTGTGACGGAATTAATTTGCATAATCATTTTGACTACAAATGGAATCAATTTGCGCTATTATGACATTTTAATCATATTCGTTTTTGACGAATGACTCCGCGAGCGCTCAGATTGAATGACTGCCAATTAGCAATCTTATTACTGTGTTAAATAATTTGGGATGAGAACCGCCGAGAGTACGAGCGAGCGATGTCGATACGTTTCTGTTAAAGTTATTACGTATTTGTAAGAAAATATGTACATAACATACTATTAGGTAAAACAGAAGTGGTTAAAGTTAATTTTAAAAGGAAAACATTGACACACATATAGACCACAAGTTCGACTATATTGGGACATAGATTCCACGTAATTACATTAAATGACATAGATCACTCAATAAGTATACTTCGTACAACTGCCACGACTGACATAAATTCAACGCTTTTATGGCATTTTTCATCTAAATCTACCCACTTTTATAAAATTGTATGTCTAAATAAGGTCGGAGTAAGCTAAAAGTAAATTAAGAGGTTATTTCTCCATTATATATGAATGGAATAATTTAAACTGTTGATTATTACAAATCCATCTAACTAGTATAATAAGCAATGCTAATTTAACGGCTGGACGATTTTTTTGAGATTTGACTATACATAATTGGGTGTTAACTATCATTTTTTTCTTTTTTTATCCCCACGTTTTATCCATCTAATTGCAGGGTAGGGAACTGCAGGAGCCATATGAACCTAGTGTTAAGACACTCCATTGTTTAGTCTCTGCTTTCTCCATCCCCGCTTTCCGCCTTTTTCGAGGCATTGCGTGTTGAGTGGCGGAACTTAACGCCGCGCTTAGCTTAGTTTCCAAAGCGAAGAAAATGGAAAATATATATAATAGGTAATAATATAGTTTTAATTTCTTAAATCACTACAAAGTAATGGTGTATGGAGAAAATAAATAGCACTTAGAGTGCACGTCCTTAGCGGTCGCTGCGGTCGCTGCGGTCGCTGCGGCCGGCGTACAGCGATAGAGGATGCAATTTTCCGTGCTGTTAAATCGTTCAGTCCCGCCCTCGCCGGCGCTCCCGCCGACTAAATGGCCGTCCAGAATTTTGTTATATCTATTTGTACAGCAGTGTATATAAATTTGATGATTCATTTTGATTTATTGTCTCTTTTTTGCGAAAATATCAAATATTTGATAGATTACGTATTTACATTTGTAATGGAACGAAATTGATCAAAAATGTTATTTTATAATGTAACAAAAATTCAACATACCAATATAATAATGAAAATAAAAATAACTGCTTAAACCTACCTACACAGGTAGGTAACGTAACTATTATTTTTACTAATAGCATACGTAGTTACGTTTCCCATATTGCGGTAGTAGATTAAACTTTTTATTTACCTAGTTTAAACCACGTAATTGCATGATTACAACGTGAAACATGGCTTAGTTAGTTTAAAGTTATCCTTTGTTATAAAACGCAGAGCTCTCTCAGGGCGCGTCCTAGAAACCTTTGCTACGAACTTTTAACTATTGACACTCATTTCTGCCGCGAGTCCCCGCTATAGGACTTATTGTGCACTTCCACGTAACTGGGACGTACACACTATTGTACTACTTGTAAGGAAAGACAGTGTACAATAATCTATTATTTTTGTTCTGTAAGAAATGTAGTACGTATGTATGAGGAGGTTCGCATAGTTACAATATATTGTTTTACATTCAACTAAGTTTTCAGTTTCATTTTTTATTTTTTTATAGCTTCACTCTTTTATCTTGTAAATAGCAGGAACGGCAGAGGGAAACGTAAAAATAATGAGAACCTAGTGTTAAGACACTACGTTCTCCGCTTTTTGCTTTTTTTAAGGCATCACGAGTTGAGTAGTTGAACTTAAAGCCGCGCTTTGCCTAGGTGCCAGAGCGAAGAAACTGGTAATGAACAAAACTCATCTTCCCCGAGTGGGAATCGAACCACAAACCGTCACGTTTACAGGCAGACGCTACGCTTTTGCGTCACAACGATTTAATATAACTCTCTATTTAACATCATATAAAAGTCTGGTAAGCTATCATTTTGTAAAATTGCATATTTAATTACGGATTTTATAAAAACAAATACGGGAAAACTTTTTCCATCGATATTTCAGTACAAATCGTTGCATTTTCAACGTTTAATTTGTACCAACGTGTTATACAATTCAAACGTAAGCCTGATTAACACTAACACGCTAGTTGTCACGTAAATAAAAGGCTTTGCGAGTGAGATTGTGGTACAATATTTTTGTCCCGCGGTCTCTGTCAGTTAAATGGCGCGTACGCGTGACGTCGAGCGCGGGCTCGGCGCAGGCTCAGAGGGGGCTCAGAGGGGGCTCAGAGGGGGCTCGCCGCGATGTATTTATTACACGCACTTAAACGCTTGCTTGGTGTTTGCTATTTATCGTCCCACGATGTAAAGATTTTAACAATGTTGTTGTTATAAATACTATATTTTTTTATAATTTAAACTGTGAGTAACATAAAAAAGACATTTATGAAACGCGATATTTTCTCTAAACGCTTTTTTTTTGTCAAATGTATTATTTTGTCACTAACTGTCTTTTTGACTGAATTTTAACAAATCCACACAAAAAAGTTGATAACGAAGTATCATTTCCCGTCCTCGACAGCGCTGGTGTCGCGCCAGCATTAGTTTCCCTTAAGCTTGTTTAGTTGCGTTATTTATTTAGAGTCGAACATAAATCTATTGAAATTTACTGTGCTACCAGATTACATTTGCATGTCCATTAACACTATACGCACTAACAGCTGATATATGCGCTGTAAACTGCTTTGTTTATTTCAGTAGAATTTTGAAATGCTTATTAATATTTGTTTTGTATTAAAAAACCATATCAGATGTAAGGACGTCTATTATATGTTGAGTGAATGTTTATAGAGGCAGTAATAAGAAGAGCTAGTTTACAATTCTACAAACGTCAACAATAGTTCGTATCAAAATTGTACACATAAAGCTTTAATCAGGCGACGCAAAACTTTTACGAGGCGTATCAGTATATTACAGCGGGTTCGACCTGGCCAGGCTTGTTGGTCACATTTATTGTCGTTAAGGGACGGTCACTGTCTGTGTTACCTTACGTGAAGTGGATTGTGAAGTTATTTGACAGCTATTATGACAGTTAATTTGTTAATAGTTTTATAAATGCTTATTAATTAATCTCACCCTAATACTTGTATATATCTAGGAGATTCGTGATTTGAAAGGAAGATGAAGTAGAGAGAACTATATCGTCGCTTTTAGATGAACATTAGTATAAACTATGTAATGCCTCATTACACGATAATTACTTACAGTAAGTGACTAAAGTTTTAGTTAAAATATAATGGCGCTAGTAACTTGCTCTGCTCAAAACAACATACTTGTGTATATGAACGAGTTCCCGTCACCAAGTTAGGTTGTCTGCTCAGAAGCATTCAGGTCGCACCGCGCGGAGGGCCGGAGAGCGACGCGTCGGGACGTTTAGCTGTGTAATTTGTTCCACGTATTTTTAGAATAATGATATCAATATTATATATATTGTTATAAATTTTATTATTTGTAATATTTATTTGGAGAGTATCAGTATTTGACATTGTCACTTGTCCACATCAATTTCCGTAAAGTGTTTAGTAGTTGGTTAGTTGGTTTTGTCGCGTCGTCCGGGCAATGGCCGTCCTCACTCGAGTGAGGCCGCTGTCAGCGTCCACTTATAGTATATGCATTAAGTTATTATTTTTGTCTCTTTTCCCTTATATTAGAGTTGCATTTCAGTTTTCTGATAGGTTCAAATTTACAATCTGCTTAGGTGTCTATTCTACAAAAAGAAGTAAACTATGAAATTGTTTACGTTCACGTACAGCGTTGTATGATATTCATATTTAAACTTTTATTACAAGTGTTTTATATACACACATATACATACATAATATGTATACATACATAGTATGTATGCATACGTAACATATATAACTATTATAATAAAATGCGTATGGAAGCGTCAAAAGCAATTTTTATACACTTTTAGAGAGTGAAACAGACTGAGGAATAGATTTAAGCGCTCGTTGGAAGTGAAAATGTGTTTCAAAAAATGAAACGAAAAAAATCTCAACGCTTCGAGAATATCAGAGACAGTTTCGTTATAAAATGAAAAACGAATGGGTAATTCGAGTTGAGTGAAGCGTCTACACAGGATCACCGACTCTGGTCAGGCGTCATCAGCTGGGACGGGCTCGAGCTGTGTCGAGGCAAAGGAAATAATTGTTTGTACGTCGTCAGCGATGTCTGCGGTCGTCGGGACTGATGCGAGGCGACGTCTCGTGGATTGCTTCGTACAGCTTTGACAGTCTGTAATAATTTTTATATCTTTATTAGAAAAAGTCTTTCACATTCATTCTCGTTTAAACATAAATATATCTTTCTTTTTCTATAGCATACTACTACGTTGATTAATTTATTTTAAAAACACTAATTATAATTTAACAAACTGATAATACAGCATCAGTACAGTGTAGTTAGTGCTAGGTAAGCCTGCAGGGTAATATTTTCAGAATTGTAACAGTACCTGAAACAGACATTAAGCGAACAATGACCAATTAAAGTTGACCTGGTTGTGAGTGGCAGTGGGAGGTGGCAGCATTCGTCAAAAGCAATAACATTGAGCACTCAGCTCGCGTAATGGCGCGCCGCTTAAAGCGCAATATTGGCCGAAAATGTGCGAGGTTTTACTTCACATGCTCTCTTATGAATGTAAAATGATCAACATCGGAGGCGCAATACGCATTTTATACCGTAGTATATATTCAATTTCATTAAGTAACAGAAATTACAAAAATTTTGTAATGAATAATGTGTATATGATAAGGTCATTGTGGACAGTGCTCTTCATAATATTGATAAATTATGTGATTTGTATGAAAGACTTGAAAATAAAATAACAAAGTTTATATAATATAGTCTACATTACGTATTGAATAAAATTGACACGCTGATAATAAATAGTGTCATTTACACGCGTCATTACGTGAATGACAGCGAAACGATGCGACGTCGCGCCTTGATGACCGTCATTATACAACCAATGTATGTGTTACACACCGTACCGTACCGTACCGTACCGTACCGTACCGTACAGTACTGTACCGTAGATTGTAATAGGTTATAGTAGATGCTTTGTGATTGGTGGATAGATTGGAATAATATTTCATTTTTATGTCTGTCAATATTTTATAATACTATTTTGCAAAGAGTATACTAGATATGGTTAGGTAAATACACTAGTTCTAGAAAATTTTAACTAGGGAGTACCACTTTATTTGAAGTTAAGTTGCTACTTGTTGTTCTTGCTGTAACGATATCGTATCGCACGAGTAGAAGTACTTTACATTATTTACCTTCTCTTTATTATTAAATAGTTCACATCCAATGATATCTATCAATTTCCGAACTTTTCAGTATTAGTTAAGTTACCTCTCTTATTAATCGCTGTATTGTAGTAAATTTATGTTCTTTTATATAATATCTGGTATCAATAAAATTTAATAATTATCGTGAAAAATTTGAACATTTAAACGTCTCAATTAAAGAAAAAAAATTAACTAACCTAATAATTGATATAAAATAAGGTGTAGTGTTTCGAAAAATAATTATTGAATAGTTCTAAACAATCGTTTAAATTACGAATTATTTTAATGTACAGCTTTTATTACTTAAATATTCTACATTATGTTGAAGATTAATCACATTTTAAATGTGCTAACCTGTACGATATATCTGTAACAAAAGCAATACAAGAACAAATAAATAAATGATTTGTTCTCGAATCATATTGCCGCTACGTCTGAGATACGAGAGTAGGAACGTAACAAACATTAGCGCTACTGTCCCATAAATCTACGGGCACACAGCGCCGCGCGGGTCGCGTCGTGTCGTGTGGCGTCGCGTCGCTGGTACTCATTGAAATGCCGTTATAGTATACATGTATACATTGCACCTGCTTGTAGCGATCTCTTACGTACATATTGTGCTGAAACTAAAGGGAGTGTATAAAAATTGTCTTGTTAAATTTATTTTAGATATTTCGTAAAGCTTAGATACAATTAGTAAAAAGTAAATGGAATAGCTAAGTATTAAAGTTATTAAACAATTATATATATATATATATATATATATATATATATATATATATATATATATATATATATATATATATATATATATATATATATATATATATATATATATATATATATATATATATATATATATATATATATATATATATATATATATATATATATATATATATATATATATATATATATATATATATATATATATATATATATATATATATATATATATATATATATATATATATATATATATATATATATATATATATATATATATATATATATATATATATATATATGAAATTAATTAAAAAACAAAAAGCCTTACTATAGATTTAGAACAAAGAAGTTTTACAAGTTCAAGTCCGCACAGTCCACAGTCCGGCGCGGTGCGGCGGCGGTGCGATGTAGCCAGTAACTACGAACGATGTACAAACTTCTTTGAGCACATAATTACAATTGCTGTAAACTTTATAAGGTACTGTTGTACAAATTGTGTAACTGTAAAATAATTTCGTTTTTTGATAAAAATGTTGTTTTCTTGCAAGGTTTTTAAATGTCATTTAAGAATACATATTACAATATTCTTTTCGTTAAAGAATGGAGTAATAAAAAAACACGTCAAAAATTTTAAACATTTTGTAAGTAAGATTTCGTATTTTAAGTAAAATATATACGCCAATATATAAGCTAATATGGTCATAATTATATTTCTGTTTGCATGTGTTTCTTGCTTCTCTAAAGTAATAAAATAATTATTGATTTTATTAAGTATTAACACTGTGGAGTATAAAGTGATGTAACATAGCCTGTACCCGATAGCGGTCGTCATGAAAAAGATTATCTATGATAGATATATTGTTTATCAAATCGAACCAGTACTTCCTGAGGTTAACACGTACAAACATATAAAATCTTCAGTTTATTAATAATAATATTAGTACAGATCAAATATTCCTCTGGATGTAATCCTTGTGCCAGACAACACTTAAGTATCGCCGATTATGCAGCTTATTTTGTAAAGAGGTGCTCGTAAGTGAACTATATTTGAAGTGACAACTAGCTCGAGCTCCTCAAGCACTACTGCCGTGCATACTCGTCGTTGGAAACAAAGCGTTTCGATAGGACGGCCAGTCGAGAGGCGTCTCTCTCGCCGCTACTCGTTGACCAAGTTTCACAGATTGTGTGATCACTAGCACCGTAATTTAGTTTGTAATACTATGTATTGGAGCGTAATAATTATCTATCTTTGTAGATCGAAAATTGCATCTTCAACAGTTTTATAATATTTCGATTATTTTGAAAATATGCTAGTTTATTACTTAAATGTAATAGCACATTTTCGGAGACCTAGTTTTTTCCCTCTTAATTTGTAATCCGGACAATAGTAAGAATAAGGAAGGAAAGAACCAATGGCGTAATTGGGTTAACTGAAGTGCGGGAAACCAATATCATGGATTGTGGAAATGTCCTTAACAGGTGAAGATAGCTCTACGCTCGGTGTTGATTTAGGATCGTCCACATATCCCCCTTAGTTTTTACTAGCAGGTACTACATCTGCTACGGGGTTACAAAAACATATACATATATGTATAATTTGTTGGCAGCGCGATTCTGTTCTGTTATTATCTTTAAATTTTGATATTTATTCAGTCTAAACCGTTAGGCGGTAAGAGTAGACTCGAATTGTGTATTACTCTTTTAAAGAAAATAAATAGAAATGTTACATTTTCATAATTCGTAATAGAACTGTCCCTTGCGTCGTTACGTTTTTTATTGCTACTGTACCACGAGACGGTGCGTAGCCCCGTAGCTCATGTGCTACGAGACGTGTACGCTTTACTTGCAGTGTCACTGTCAATAATAAAATGTATTCAAAATAACGTTATACTAACGTTAGTTTGACAGAAATATTTAAGTTATAGTACTTTAAGTTTCTTTTTATTACAAACAGCAATTACTATAATTTTGTAATATTAATATTTGTGTTATATACGTATAATATTTATTAATGTATTACTCATGTAAATATAGAATAAATTAGAAGATTACATAAACGATACAGTAAAGAACTGGTCTGATGGTAAAGTCTCAAGTTGGAAGTGTTATTATTATAGGATAATCTTTAGTAAAATGGCTCTAATGTTACAAAACCCCTCAAAATTTGGACACTTAAGATACGTTTTCAGACGTTGTGTTATAAATTATGTTTGTCCTGGTAATAAGAATGTGACGATAGAACTGGAATATGGCGCAAGTAGAAGCAACCTCATATAAGGAAATATCATAAGTAGATTCTAAGATATCTCCGATTCACATATGGTGCTTCTTTACTTTCACGACAGGGTTAGAGTTAGAGTTGGCCCGACGCGACGTTATTGCCGGTATTTATCTTCCGGAGCAGTTTAGTTCCAACTTGCAAACTTTGTATGGCAGAGAACACATTAGCTTCCAATAATACGACTGTGACCAGTTGTTCATCTACATCTACTATTATCGATATTTATAATTATTTAGAGTATTTTTTTATATATGTTATTAATATTTATATATAATATTTTAGTATTTTCTAATGAGAGAATGTAAATAAATCGCGTAGCCAATTTTCTACAAGTTATTTTTGGTATCAAGAATAAGACGTAAAGAATTAGGTTAATAGTGAGATAGTTTAACTACTAGTAGTCAGTATAAGAACAAGCAGCTAAATTGTAAACCGCACGCGACGCCAACTAAACGAGTACTGTTTGCTAGTAAAACATAATTGCATATATATCAGAATGAAATGTGAGAATAGATTAGTCTCCATTCTTATCACGCCATGAGTTTCAAATTGACCGTAATTCAGTTCATTGGATTGCTTTCAATGCGTCTCTTGAGAACATTTACTTTAAGAAAACTTCATCCGCCACGTTTCGGTGAACATACGCTTTTGCGAATATGGACGTATTTATTACCGCCGCTTAACGAGAATATTAAAAGGAAAATCTAGAAACTGGAAAATATCGACATTAATTTTTTTTTGTTAAATATGATGTTGTGTTTATATTCATATGTTTTGTTCAAAATAAACATAAGGAAGTCAGATATTTTCACAGTTATAAACGACTGGTCTCGCTACTACCGCTTAGTAGTCGTCTGGATCGCATAACGATGTGTTTTATTTACTGTGAGATTTTAATGTTCGTCCATATGTTACTTGGTGAAAAAGTACAATTTTCTATTGTAGTCTGCGAGGAGCTACGCCCGCAAGGTATTTTAATATAACGAAATGTAAAGCAGACTACGCCTTTAATTTAGGTATTGAGCAACAAAGGATCAGGTTTATTGATCCGCGCTGATCTTCTTCAAATAGATGAGATATTTTGTTTGTCTAAAATTCCAATATCTTTTGTGGGCTTCCTCACGCATACTGGCACGGCGACCGACCGACCGACCGACCTGGCGCACTACTTAGTGAATGTAATAAAATTGTAAAGTCAAAAAACTAATCGTTTTTAGGGTCTTTCTTTCTCTCTTATTCTTACAATTGTTCTTCTCGACATTATTTATCCTCACGAGATTGCTACCTAAGAGACAGAATGAGATGTTTTATTTACTAATAAGAAACATAAGCGTAGAGAAATTTGGAATTATGTCGATGGACCTTCTATAATATAGATACATAATATTTACAGCTGTAACAAAGCGTAGTGTTAATCGCGGGGGACATCTTGAACAACTTGAACAGTATTAACGGCACGGTGACCGAGATAAGGACGATGATGCCACTAGCTCTATGTCGATATAATTAATTCATTTATCCGTACGAGTGACGACTTGTACTAGTACGTGTTAGTTAAAATAGTCAATAATTTGATATAAATAAACAAACATATTATATTATTTTGCAATACAGAGAAGGGGATAAAAAGATAATATGACAGTAAACTGTAACAAAACCCTGTACCTCAATACGTTACAAAATAAAACGCCAAAATAACAACATCAATTTTAATAGGATAGGATACAATTTTCTTCCACTTATAATCTATTTAGATATATGAATCAACAAACAAGAAATTATAATATTCCGATATGACCAGTACGTCGTCTCCGACTGATTATTACTTACTTATTAGGTCAGTCCAGTTAGGTTATTAGGTTAGTCTAAGTATTACAAGTGCAAAACTAAATAAAATTGAAAACAATGCAAGTATGGCACTGGAGTTCGCTATTTGTTACAAGCTGCAGGCCGCTCCGCTGCACACTTCAACTACAAGGAAAATTGCATTCGCCGCCTCATACTGGAATACATTTATCGTTTATTTGAAGTATCATTTGCGAGCTGCTCTACAAACACATACACATACACATACACATACAATATATCTACCTGTACTTTACTTACAACATATTGTTGTTGTAAAATTTTAGCTTAACACGATGTTTGTCGCTTTTATATTACAAGTTATATGAAATATTTGTTCAAACTTTGGCGAATGTGTAAGGATTATATTTATTTCTTTTTTTATTTCGTTTAGAGCGTCGCACTTTATCTCGCACATAGAAGGATAGGCAGACATGACAGAGACGTGCAGGAGCCGCGAGTACCTGGTATTGACACGCACCGTTTTTTGCGTGTTGGGTAGGGGAACTCAACGCCGCGTTTTACATGGTTGCCAGAGCGAAGAAATTGGAAATGGAAAAATTCATATTCCCTAAGTGGGAATAGAACCCACACACTGTCACGCTCACAGGCACTTCTGCGCCATGATAGTCATTCATTTTGTTATATAATAAATAAGACAACAAGTATACTATAGTACAAACGATAGAAAAACGCTATAGTATTCACGACAGTTAATCAGTCAGTCAGTCAGTCAGTCAGTCGCGTAGTTACGTACCTCCAGTTGTAGAATGCAATCTTTAATTGTGTAATGTATGCGAGAATTGATTGAAGCAACCCAGTTGGCTTCGATTCAATCTCGCGCTAATTACAAAACATGCCAAATTGGATTAAAAGTTAGAGCGCACAATGAAAACGTTTATGATGTGATGTGTCTCATTTGTTGGATTTATTAAAATATTTGGTTTAGAAAAATGCTTCTAGCATTAGTCTATTATTCTTTTGAATTAGAAAAAGAAATGGTTGATTTTGAAAAGTGTCATATTATGTGAATCTCATTACATTTACTTTATTATATTGTTATGTAAACCATTGCAATATAATATTAATCAGCCAAACCATCGATAAAACTATTAAAGTACGTCGTTAAGTGAATATTTTCACATACTAAATGCTTAACACATATTTTCACAGGAAATTTTATAGAAAATATTTATAGGAAATATTTTAACTTTTAATAAATATTTTAACTATTTTGTAGAAAATGTGTATTTAATTTCATTCGCCACACAAACTCTGTGCTTTTAAAGCACAGAATAACTTATATAATTTTATTAAAAATAAAGGGGAGAAAGTAAGAAACGTAAGAGAGGTAAGGGGAGACCTCGATTGACTTCTGACTTTTATTGGGTTGAGTATCGAAAATATTGTAGAAAGGTCACGTGAAAAGGACGAGGACCTCCCGGAGAGCATGCATGAAGAGTTTAATGACAGTGGACGAGATTTAACTCGCCACCCGCTAACTCCACAATAAACATATAACCGAGGAATAAATGAGAAGTAATGTATGTGTATGTAACTTAAAAATCGATAACAAATATTAAAAATAGTGTGACAATTATTGTATTAGTTTCTCATTATCGGATTTCCCGCACACGGGCATCAGAAGATTACACGTATTACGTAACAATAAGCCAGTAACGAGAGGAGAAACCCGCGAGATTGTTATTAAAGCTCATTCTTTCATTCACAAAGAGTGCCTCGAGTACGAGCATTACCGATATCGACTCATCGCCGTGTCATTTCTATAGCACCTACATAACTCTTGTATAACGGATCTAATACGTTATTGTGAGGGCAAAGTTAATTTATTACTTTCCTAAACCTTTGATACCTGAAATATTAGGACTTTTATGATAGAAAATAATGTCCCGGGGATTTAAGTGCTTTTAATAGCATTGGCTTCGGGAAATAAGGGAAAAATTTTATGGATCAATAATGTGGAAATTCTGAGTTAGATATTTTAGTCTGACTATTACTTGGTACTGTTAGACAAATGTATTGTTTAAGTGTTACATTATTTATAGCTTGACGCGTTTATCCCGCACATAGCAGGTAAAGCAGAGGAAACCTAGTGTTAAGACTTCGTTGCTTGAACAGAAGTAGAATTCAACGCCGCATTTTGCCTAGTTACCAGAGCGAAAAGAATGGAAATTCAAATTGGTTTTATGAACGTCAAAAACCTTACCACCGTTGCGCTTAAGTTAATGCCTCAGACCTGAGACGAACCGGCGCAAGAAACTCAGCGGGACATTTTATTTAACTTTACGCTGAATCATTTTTGTCAATGATACGTTTCAAACAGAATTAAATAATCAATATTCCTGGAGTGGAAATCGAACACATAAGCCGTCGTGTTTATAGGCAGTCGCTACCCCTCGGCGCTATGACGGTCCTCTTAAACCTTACATATATCTTTTAATATTTTTGAATGACTCGTTCTACATGGCACGTGACTTACAAGTCGAGTGTACGACGTTATTCAATATATTATTTTCGTGCGGGGTCAACGCCCTGCTACCGCGCTTCTCTCCATTTAAAATAAGTTTCATTTGGAAAGTTTGTTTTAATGCTTCATGAAACCAAGAATATTGTCTGTAGAGTTGTAAAAAGATGCTTATCCTCATAATGTTATAGATACGAGTTGTCTTTAAGGTAGCTTTTTAATATTAACCTTATACTTTAATATTCATAAATATTTAAGTAATGTGTCGGATTACGTATACAAAAAGTATATGAGAAAAAAACACGTGATGATCGCGCGATTGACCTTCATACAGTGAAGTAGTTAGTTCAAAATATTTTCTTTCGTTTTGATATTATTGAATAAGATTACTTTGAACTAATCTTTGATAATGACGTAAAAATTTCATACAAAAATGAACAAAAAGAAATTAACCTTGAAGTCGTACTAGTCGACTTTTCATAATAAATGGCACTACTATGCATTATGTATATGGAACATTTTTTACACAGCACAGATGAAATGAAATTTTGTTATTAATTTACTTACAACAATATTGGAAGCTTATATTAGATATAATAGAGTTATTTAATATATACTGCACTGTTAACTTATAAAAGCTGTGCATACTTAACTTTTATAATTTTATGTATAAGAACTTGCTCTATAATAAATGCTTACAATAATTTACGCAAACATCAAAACTTTAATTTTAAAATATAATAATGCGTAGACGATGATTTATATTTTGACGACACGCCGACTCCGCGTCGAAAGTTCATTAAGATTCGAGGTCATCCTGAGTTTTTCTTATCTCCTCCATCTATCATGTAGAGTGTCACGGATTTCATCAAGCACCTCGCGACGATACTTTGCTTTAATACAAATGTCGTTTTTTAATTGAAATGTAAAATATTTAGAATTTCAGTTAAAATAGTTTTGTAATTTTAAATAAAAATAAGGTATATTCGGGTATTTTAATATTTTATATTAATAAAATAAATCAACAGTAAATATTAAATGACATTATGTGTATTATTTCTTTGGTTCAATGCGCTAATCTCAGAAACTAGTCATTTGAATTGTTTCGATGTAAACCACTATACTGTGATAACTCGGGAACTAGGTATTTCTATCCGGTCACGTGGACGAAACCGCATATGAAACCTAGTTTCTGTATATTTTGAGAAGTATATGTATTTCAGTTAAGAGATTTAAATTTAGCAAGTTTTTGTATGTCATCTGCAGTCGCTATCGCGTCACTGAATGAGAAGTTAAAAAGCACTTACGAGAAAGTCCCCCGTCGAAACCTAAACGTCTGAGTACTTACGAGTACATTCTAATACAATGACTTTAAGATAGCATCTTCTTCTACTTCACCGAAGTCGAATTTTCTGACGCCGTCCGTCGCTTTACTTTGTAGCTTGTAGGAAAGTTATGTTTAATGTGTATTTTTTCAATAAAGTTATTCTGGCAGATGAATTGGGAAAAGAATATATTTACTTTTTATTACATGTTATTTTACTTCTCTACATTTGTTGCCTTAAGAGTATCAACAGTAAAAGTATACAGGAGTAAAATGTTTATAATATAAGTTAAATAGCCCAATGAAATTGTCACAAAAATTTCATCAACGATGGTAAATGATTGCGATCAAAATGCAAATATTAACAGTTGGTGTAACCTCGCGATTTTTGCCGCACGAGTTGACATTTAGGTCAAACTAAATATTGGTACAGTACTTGTTAAACGTCGACTACAGAGTTACAGATTGTAACAGCCACTTATAGTAACTGAGATTAGTTGTAGACTTTAGTTAGTAGCAAATTGTTAACTTTTAGTAGATTCAATAATTACTGTTAAAGATAAGCACAACTAGCAGAATAGCCATAAAGCCATAAAGTACGGCCCGGCGACCTCTACCGCCCCTTCATATCTCTTTCTTCCTGCATATATTTTTTCTTTTCCGTCTACTAACCGACATCTCTCTTTCTCGTGTTAAATTTTTGATAAAAGTCTCACAAAACAAAATATCATTTATCTTTATATTACCTCACATTACCTACACGTAGAACGTTGACAAAAACATAACCTAAAAGTGTCAGGCATACAAAAGTATGATAATTGTATTCAAACCGGGCGAGCATCAAACTGTCAAACAGGCCCAACCTCGCGGACATTGACGTGCTTTAATGGCGAACTTTTTAAATGTTTTATTTATCGTTCAGAGTTTTGTAGTAAGCCCTTTGGGATGTGAGAATGAAACTAGGTTTACTAACGATATCCTGTTTTTTAAGCAAGGGAATTTGAATATATTTTTATTATTAAATTATTAATCAAATTTAATCCCATCGTTGCACAGTAATAAATCAAATATTGTCTAATGTCTATAATGATATAAATTACATTTGTCCTCACTTTCGTAGACAATTTCGTAAATATACAATTACAACATTCCTGTCAAAAATGCATTAGGTCATCGGAGTCTTTGAGGACTTTTGGAAGGCATCGAAGTACTTTGTGGGGATGAGGAAATTAGATGCTTGAACGATAAGGGGTCCGAGGTGAGAGTCTGCTCGCATGAAGGGCCATCCTTATGTAGGTCTACGTTACGTACGTATCAGATGCCATTCTTGGGAATTTATTTTGAACTCTATGTAGATGTATCTTGGTGTATGCGAACACTACACAAGCTTAAGTCATTAGGATGGATGCAAGTTTAGTGTAACATCAGCTTGCTGCGAAGTGACATTTGATATTTAATCCGTTTGCAAAAGTGAATAAATTCACGGCAAACGCAACCTTGTCCCTCACACGCTTAATATGGGCACATAACATCTCATATACTATATGAGTCATGAGTCATGAGTGGACAATACTAACATTACACATGTGCTAGTACGCGGGGTAATGATGATATTTGAATTACTTTCATTTTGTTAATCCAGTAAATCAGACTGTGAAGTTGTATTTCGCCACACATATCTTGATGTTTAGAAATCGGGTACACATTATCGGCTGGGTGTGTGTGAGGTTGTGTGTGTGTGTATGTGTGTGTGTGTGTGTGTGTGTGTGTGAGTGTATTTAATATACCAGGAAAATAAAAGAAAACAATGCAATGTAAATATAGTACAAATTTTCAATTTAGCTCTACTACTACATATATTTATGAATATTACATCATAAATGCAAATATTGCATCGACAGCGAATAATAGAAATGGCAGAAAGAGTTATTAAATATGTTCAGTGGTTTAGAAATAGCTTTAGAATATTTTGCTAACTGCTTCAAATAGGGATTTTTCTAGTAGCCAGGGCCTCGTAGCGTTTCTCGTAACACGTTTTATTACACAATCAGCAAGACGGTGTCGTCGCTCCGAAAAATGTAAGCCGATTATCTGTATCGTTGTAAGTTTGTACTATTTTATTAGGGTTCCGCAATTATGTTAGACAATGTTCAACTCTGCGTAGATTTCTGTGTCTATTAAAAATCAGATCTTTAAAGTTTAACTTTGAAATAGTCTGTGTGTAAAAATAGTTCTATCAAAGTATCTACAGTTCTTTACAGATGCCCAGCGCTAAATATTCTAAATATTGATCAAGTGAGAATATGATTTTCGTATGTGACGAGTTATGTGAATAAATTGTAACACAAAATTACAATTTAACTTGTTATTAGTACACATTTAAAATTCTTTTATATTTATCAAAAAATTGAGAATTCAATAGCTTCTAATTGGTTAAATCTTAAATAAAATTTAATCTTTTGGCTTCGGTATATCAAAGAAAGATAAAAACGAAACCCTTGTTTTCATTTGTTGTTCGTCTCTCTGTCTGTTCATATGTAAAGATCATTTTTTAGGGTTCTGTAGCCAAATGGCAACTTGGTAAGTACATCTATTCTTTAAACCGCATCCTGATTCTTAATATTGTAACTCAATTGTAACTTTTAATATTATAACCATTAGTACGAGGTGCTAATTGTTAGGTATTAAAATTCTAATATTATTTGTGTGAGTGACACTTCTAAAGTAAAATGTGTCGTCCCTCTGTAACTTCTAAAATAACAGATTATAGAACTAAAAAATATATATAATGTTTCATATAACATTTCACCGAAAATTAGTTTGAACGAGATCTAGCAAGTATTTCTTTTAAAATTTTATGCATCTTTTACCACAAATTTCCTTTAATTTAATGAACTCAAATATTTGTTTAATGAATCGGTGCTAACGGAGACAATAATTATAATGAACGCGAGGCCTAGCTTGCTTAGTGGCAACAACATGTCAACATTACAAATACTTTTTGGACACTTCAATGAAGGTTTTTTAAAAGACAATTGTCATTTATGATAAACGTTGGATACATGACGTTGTTGCACAATTATTACACGAGGAGACACACAATTTGATAAAACTTTAGTTATATTTTTTGTCAAAATGGAACATACATTAGCTTGTTTAGTCATTATAAGGTTATATGGGGTCGCAAATAGTTAGATCCAAATTAGAAGTACCAATTTAGTTCTGCTTTAATCAACCAACAACCGTGTAACAATTTGCTTAAGAGTTGTTTGATGCAAGATAGGAATATAGTAAGATTATTAACTGCAGAACGCATATACGTTGTGCAGCCATATTTATAGTAAGAATACGTGTTGACAATTTTATTTGGTTATGTTTTGACTTATGAAAATCACAAGATATTACATGGTAATAATAATGAAGAAACTACCTAGTTTTATTAAGCAAAGGAAATAGTTATTATTGTATAAGTTCTAGTAGTTGCGCTAATAACGCGTAACTAACTGCAAGAACTTTTGTGTTATGTCACTTACTGTTACGGAACCCTTGGGCGAGTCCAACTCCCACTTAACAGATTTTATTTCAAGTGCGCGACGAGTTAACGAGATGAAACAAATATCCAAGTAAATTTGAACAAATATCCAAGTTTGTTGGAGCACAGGAAAAGTTAAAAATTAATTTATAATAAATAGTCGGAGAATAAAGGACTTGAAACCATTAAAATTTCTTCTTCTAATATGTACTTGTTGTAATTACACAATAAGGTATTTGATTGGAATAAAAAAATATTATAAGAATACTCTATAAGAGTTGAAAAATGAAGAAGTAATTTACATTTTTATATAAAAAATATCGTATCTTCATAATCGTGTGATTAATTTCTAATACCTAATGTTCTGCCTGTAAACGTGACGGTTTGTGGGTTCGATTCCTACACGGGAAGATGGGTTTTCCATTTCCATTTTCTTTGCTCTGGAAACTAGGCAAAGCGCGGTTTTTGGTACCGCTACTCAACATACAATGCCGCGAAAAAAGGCAGAAAGCAGACAACGAAGTGGCTTAACACTAAGTTCCTAAGTTGTGAAGTTAAAAAAAATTAATGAATGTTTTAACGTACTTACACATCGTCCGAGCTCGATACACACTGTGTTAAGTTATATTCTAACTTTTACTCAATAATTAGCTGTAATGACCTAGCAATTATGTAATTACTCAAAATATTGTGACAAGTAGCACTTATCACGTATAGTAAGGAGTTTAGTCACATGCACCTGTTGCATACTTGTGATGTAAGAGAAGACGATGTACTGATTAATCTTACTATTCGTGCTTTTGTTTGTGCTGTTAAAGTAATAGTGTGTGTTGAGAGGACTTATTGCTGATATTTAGAAAAAATAAACCAAATATAAGCTGATTTCGTAAATATTTTGCCGAATATCAAATATCTTTAACATTTTCTATCACTTGACTTAATGTATATTTCGTTTTATCTTTTATTTTAAGTCCAAAATTAGAAATAGTTAAATTGACATTTTTAAGAAACTTTCACCATTCACTTTAAAATATTTTTGAATTCTTGAACTTCATTGACTATATTTAAGAAACAAGTTCATCTAAAAAAATTGAAGCAAGTCATTACCCTCGCTTTTCCTACTTCATTTATTGTAAACTTTGCTGTACGCTATTTACAATCGACCCTTGGTTTGTTTTATCGCGGTTTAAATATTTCTTTCCAGAAAATACTCCATATATTAGTCTCGATGGCCGCCGGAGCAAATTGTCGGTATTGTACGCTCGTGCCACTTACATCTCAAAAGCCTTTATTTCCCTGAATTTTGGGGGAATAAAAAATTATTGAAAAATTTTTTCTTAAAATATATAGGGTTAAGCAAAGAGAATTTTTTTTAAGACACTCCATTCGTCCCGCTTTGTCCACCTACGAGGTGAGAGACTAACTCAGAGTGTTTCAGACATTACATCTATTATTATTTTTATTTATAATTATTATTTGCTAAACGATCTGTTGATCATTATGATGTTTCATAACTATACTATATATAAAATTGATAAAAAGTCCATTCTGTACATTATTTATAAAAAATAACTGTCAATTATTTATCAAGTATTAGATTAGATTCTAATATTTGAAAATACATATAAGTAACAATTCGCTAAAGCAGTCTCTGGTCTCAGGTGGATTGATCAATTCGTTTGTCAGTTAATAAAATTACTTTATCAAACTATGGGTGATGGAAAATACAACAATGTTCAAACATACTTGCGTGAGTTTTTACTCGATATGTTTATCTTTACTTCAATATAATATAATTTTGTGTCATCTCGTAACAAAGACTAATATTTTCACCTTCAATGTGTTTTTCCTTAAAACATGGTTCAAAAGCTCGCCCCTGTGGGATATTTGTATATATTGCGGGCGTTAAGCTGCGAGCTTTTTTAGGGAATGTTATTTTGTGACAAGAGAAGCCAAGCTTTTGATAGTAAATCGTTATGTTTTTCGATACTAGATGACGACTCTATAATAGCTGCAATTGTGTATATTCTGTACGTTTTGTCTAATGTCTTCTTTTGGTTTTGTAAAGTATTTTGAATGTAGTAAATTTAAATTATAATCTTATACTTCATTTTTATGGACGAATTCAGAGATGAAAACAGAATAGGTCACTCAGTTGTCTAGGAACGTAATTTACTTTTACTAAGCAGGATTTGGTGCAAATGTAATGCAAATTCACCAAATTTATACGCATTCTGAGCTCTTGAGTGATTTATTACTGATTCTAAAACATATGTGTGTCTTGATAAGAAGTAAGTCGGAGTTTATTTGTTTACTGAGAAGTGGGTACTACAGCCGGCGACACGACGACACGGTACCTGTCCGAGGAGCTAGTCTGCATTTACGCTTGGTAAATATAATCCAGATTGTATTTGTCTAAGCTCTAACAGAAATTTAGATTCGTTTCAGTTCATTTGTTGATGTTATACTCAAAGTGAATTAAAAAGAAAGCTATTATTTCAAATCTCTTCAAAAGTAATGACGCACTGTGACTAACACCACTAAAACAGCGTTGCATATGTTATTTTTGCGGTTAAAACAAGTTGTATATATAGTGTTCTATAGTCACAAATAACCTGCCTTCACGCAAGCATGCGTAAATTTCTAAATATTTATATATGTATGTATAACCTATGTGCGCGGACACACGCACATATACTTAGTCTTGCCATAAATATTGTTATAAAGAAAAGCACGATTTTTTTTTATACGTAACATTTATTCCTTTCATAGTGAGTTAGTTTAATACATCAATATATAACTATTAAAAATATACAATGTTTATTCGAAGTGGTCCCCATTGGCTGCAATACAGTCTTTTAAACGTTGAGGCCAGTTATCAATAGCAGCACGAACTCTTTCTAGAGGAAAATTCTTCACTGCCAACCGAATGGATCGTTTTAGGGACTCCAAATTATCATGGCGTTTAGAGCAAGCCTTACTCTCTAAAACTGACCATAAATCATAATCCAATGGATTTAGGTCAGGACTTGACGACGGCCAGTTTTCAGTGCTGATAAAGTCCGGAACGTTAGTTTTCAACCAAGATTGGGTGGATCGAGCTCTATGACCCCGTGCCGAGTCTTGTTGAAAGCACCATTCTTTGTTATTGAACATGGTGTTAGTTAAAGACTTAACTACCGTCTCAAGAATGGTATTTTGATAAACTTGTGCCGACGTTTTAATACCTTTTTCACAAAAATATGGCTCAGTCACCCCTTCATAGCTAACACCCCACCAAACCATCACTGAAGTGGGATAATGCCCACGTTGTACTCTGTTTACTAATTGCGAAGCTTCTTTAGAGCTTCCAGCATAAATACGGTCATTTTGTTTATTAAAATACTGCTCAATTGTAAAAATTTTCTCATCCGTAAACAAAATTTTTTTGTGACCTCCCTTTGCGTACCGCTTAAGTAGTTGTTTGGATTTTACCACCCTATTCTTCTTTAAATTATCAGTTAAGAAGTGACCAGTACGTCTCTTATAGGCTGCAAGTCCTAAGTCATCTTTTAATATACGCGACATGGTTCTAGGAGCTATCTTCATCTCCCGAGATAAAATCTTTTGCTTACGGACAGGATTTCTTCGAATTCTTTCCCTAACTGCTTTAATCACCTTTTTCACACGAACGGTACGTGGACGGCCAGATCTTTTTCTGTCACAAACAGAGGAGGTATCATTGTACCTATCAATAGCCCGGTAAACAAACATTTGACTAATACCAAGCGGGTGGAGGGTTTTAAAAATTGCACTTTTCTCCATACCTACTTTATGTAAGGCAATCACAGCGATTCAGTTCTCTTTATCACCCCACTCCATTTTAATATAACAAAATATTTAACAATATAATGGCGCGAAAATAAGAAAACACATCAAGCAATCATATAAAAATGACAGATTCCAAATTCAATCGTAATATTTTCTTTTTTTGAATAGTAACAGTATTTATGGCCAGACTAAGTATACACTTAAACGACCATAAATTATTTACTTCTTTTTTTGTTATTAATTTAAAAATAATAAAAAATATTATTAAAAATATTAAAATGCAGCAAGATGGTCACATATATTTGTTGTGTCTAAATCCACAGCCGTATGAAGTGGTTTTTTGGTAAACTATGAGTTACTGTAGTAGTTTATTTGTTTATTTTACAATCACCATTGTACATAATTTTCTTTTTTAATATCTCTATTCGTCTCTTCTTCATATCTCTTTCAATATATGAATGTGGTAGTTTTGTAGACATACAGAACTTTGATTTTCGAACTCATATTATTGTGATCACACATTTTTCTTGCATGTATAGATTATTGTTAAGTCTTTCTCCATTTAGCGCATGTGGAGTATTTGTACATATTACCTACTTCAAATATCCATAGGAAGTTTTATTTTACTTGATACGTAAACATATGTATCAAGTTAGCTGTCTAGTATCGACAGTCGGACAGACAAGTACAGTGCGACGGGGCAACATTAGCCCAGCTACAGGACCGTCGTCGGCTAACTTTAACTACGTAACTTTACTCTTCTTCTATCAGAGTCGCAGCGAGCACTTTCAGTATATTTGATTACAACTTACTCTCTGTTGGCGAGTTTCAGTTTTCCTTATCAGTTCGCTTTTCGTGGAGAATGTTTTTTATACCGATCTACTGTAAGTAATGCTTTTGGTAAATATTATAGGCCCGTCTGTGCCATGACCTAAAGTTTCATTCCCCAAGACCTCAAGATATCAAGTTGCTTTCATTTTTGTAAACAACATAACATACCGTATATTACTTAATTTTAAACAAAAAAATAACAAAAAGGTGTGTGTGCGATTCACACACGATAGAAGTGAAACTTCAGTAAATCGAGAAAAGAATGAGATGAATATATATACAAAGGGTAGGATAATTACAAAGTTTATTCGTTTAAAAATGAAAGTATTTTGATTAATTTTTAAAGATATTTTATTTAACATATGTTACATAATTTATTGATCAAGTTCCATATTTTCAGTTTCAACAAATGATACAAGAGACTTATGATAACTAAAATACGATACAAATATTTTAGTTTCAATTTGGTTGATATATCTTTGGAATACTGCATCTATTACCGTTTTTGATCTCATAGTTGATTGAGTGCGATTGTTACACATTTTTAAATTAAATGTTGTATCGAGAAACTCAATCAAAGGAAGCGCTGTATCTGATGCAAAATTTATGTTAAGATCCCCACTTAAAATCATCGGAATTTTGTCATAATTCTTTTTGAGAATTCGCGATACCTCTGGGGTATATTTGATCAAATTTTCATGTATAAATTCAATAACTGATTTTATTGATTGGTTGGGAGAGATGTAAATTGCTACAATCAAAACTAAATCTCCCTGGTCATTTCTGCTTTCACAGGCACATATTTCTCCAACTTTCGAAAGCTGAACAGACAATGATTCCAGCTGTTGTGCATTGAGATCTATTTGTGGCGTAACAACACGGGCTCCATCATTTACGTTGTGATAAATTGCTACTCCGCCTGCCCTCGTACGTGGTCTTTTGTAATTAACAACAATATTAAAATTTGGAATGTCTACAATATCTTCATTATTCATCCATGTCGCCGAAAGAATTAAAAAATTTGACGACGACACTATATTGTCATATTGCGGATCCTGTACATGAGCTCGTAAGCTTTGACAGTTAAAGGTAAACAGTGACATTCCTTTTCTTTTATTTAAGAAATCATGTAAAACATTTCCAATTGTCTGAAGTCGATTTAAGTTCAGCCTTCGAAATTCATGTTGTAGATCAATTGTAGATACTGACGCTCTTCGGCCATGATAAAGCTATGTAACAAAAAAAATTCACATAAATTCGTCCAATCGTCTTTTTTTAAAATGTAAAAATATATTTCTAGGTTTCTATTAGACAAGGCCCCTGGAAAATTTATTTCAGTTCATACTTAACATACGTATTTACTTCTTTCATAGTTTTATTATGCTTAGATTTATATCTAAATGTTATATGCATAATACTTATCTAAGTAACTAAATTAAAAAAAGTAATATTCAGTTATTTTTTTTATTTACAATATATTAATATCGGCGGCGCCACGACGGTCCTCAATTAGGTCATGATTTTCAATATTATAATGTAAATAAAAATATTGTGCTACTTTTATAACAAACCTAACTACACATTAAAATATCAAGTTTCTGTGAGCGTTTAATACTAAATATATACAAACATATATAATAAGTAATTCAAAACTAACGGTGCCACAAAGATTTTTTTTTTGCCAAAATGAAATCTATAATAAACATTTTAAATTTTAAATCTCAATACTGCCTAAGATTACAAGAGACTACGAAATTAAACAGTACAGAGTAATTTTGAACAACTATAAAACTACTATTATTGTTAATTTAAAATTTGTATAAATGTTAAATTTAGAAACGTTCTACATTAATCAGTATTAAAATGCTTATTTCAGAATATTATCATTTAAAAATATGAAAATTCTTTTTATATGTGTCTAAAGTATGTATTATTATAATTTTTTATATTGTATATATTAAACTACGTAAATACTATATTAAAAAAATAAACAAAGAGGAGAGACCGATAATATAAAATAGTGTGTATATTTCTGTCTCATTCTTTACCGGCTTCATTCTACACATTTTTGTATTTGTGTCTCTTATCTGTCGCATTTCCGTTGCATGAGGTTTGAAATCACAACGATTCTAAAGAAGTTTCACGTCAAAATATTAGTTTTCTCTTTAGTGACATTGAAACGCATGATAATGCGCTATTATACATTCCAATCTTTTCTTTTCCCTCACTGTAGAGCAGCCGACCTCGTAATGTATGGACGTCCGACTGGAAGTGTTCTATCGCGAGGAATATCTAAATTGACGACAGAAAGCGTTTCTATTTCGACACTTTTCCTTTAAGACGGGAAATTGTATTATTATATTGAACTTTAGTATAGTATTTTGAGTTTTGATAGTAATGTGAATGATTGTTACATTTCATGTTTATAAAAGTGCGCGTGTGTGTGTTAAAAGGGAGGAAGAAAAGGAAGGAGAGCGATATGGATATAAATATTTTTATATTACAAACACTTTATCATATGTGTCAAGAAATAATAATATAAATGCAAAATTAATTATTTAGTCGTCATATACGCCGTCTTGTATAAATCATTTCGAATTTAAAATGAATACATAAAATAAAACCTCATTTATTCTTATACCGTTCTTTCAGTAGCCGAGCAAGCGACCGTCACACGTCACAAACTAAAGTGTTACAAATGTTAATATTGCAATTCACGTAGCTCGAGGCTCTCAGTATGCTTGCTCTGTTTAAATATCTTAGTAAGATAGTAAATATCGTTGCCAAATATATATCTGTCAGTCTGTCTGTCACTCCAGTACTAGAGCTGTACTTAGAGAATAAACGTGGGATAAGGTTTCGTGTCGTGTCACGCCGCGGGCCGCCTTTTGAGACTTCGGAACTTATGTTTAAATAACCGGAAATTTTATGATGTTTCAAATGAACGTGATCTTAATTTAGAAAGGTATGAGTTTGTTTCAATTTAAACTAAATCAATTCAACATAGTGTTACTTCAAATTATATTAGAAGTGAAGTTATAGATAACATACAAAGAAGTATAATGAAGAGAAATGTATGTGTCAATTCATTAGGCTGCCTATGCTTCGTACGCAGAGTAATGAGATACATTATGACTATTTAACTACACTATCTTGTATGTGTTGAATATGTTGTGTTAGTAGACAGAGCTGTCTTGTCGAGTACACACGCTCGCTGCCACGTGGCGGGATTGACAGAGGTTGTCCCGCGTCCTCCCACTAATTGATCGACTCTAAGTGAAGACGGTACTGCGTACTTATAAAATGTATTATGTAATGATAAATAAAGAATAATGACATATAATGACTTGCTTTACATTATTATATATTTTTTTGTCGATATATGTTTGAAATTCATAAATTTTCATGTCAATTATTTCTTTAGAGAAGTTCAAAATTTTTTTTTTAGCTTCACGCTGTATCCCATTCGTGGCAGGGTAGGCAGAGGGAACGCAAGAACCGTCGAAACCTAGTGCCCCTTCGTTTCCTGCCTTGCGCCTCGTCGAGACATTGCGTGTTGAGTGGCGGAGCTCAACGCCGCGCTTTGCTTAGTTGCCAGAGCGAAGAAGACGAAGAAAATGGAAATTAAATAATCATCTTCTCTAAGTTTGAATTGAACCCACCTACCATCGCGTTTACAGACAAACGCTACGTCTCTGCCCCACGAATATCTCTGAAAATTATATTTAGTTATGTCTATAGATTTCAGAAGAGTGTTTAAAATAATTTCTAATTTTTCATACTTTCCATGTATTTTGAGTTATTTCCATGATCGCAAAGTTTCTGAAGCTTAATATAACTATCATTTCCGTAAAAGAAAACGTGTTTAATGTTGTGTGCTTCAATTCTCCAATGAATGAGTTCGTGTAAATATGTATTGCTTGACGTAATTGGTATGCTACATGTAATCACAAATATATTTTTTTACTGAACATACACTTTGTTTTAAATATTTGCTTAAATAAAACTTGTTAAAGAAAGTATAATTATGTAAGTATAAGGAATTTTGCAATAAATAACTATAGAGTACGGTACATCTAGATAGAGAGTTCCGGCGTTCCGGCAAATGTGTATATTAAACTCAAATTGGATTATTTGCCTTTGTAAAATAACGTTTTTCTTATATTTTCATTTTCACTTTTTTGTGCATTTGCTTCATGGTTAATAATATACTGAGATTGAAACCAGTATATTGATGCATAATGCAATACTGAATATATTGTGCAATAACAACTTTGCTCATATATAATTGATGAAAATAGTTGTTTACTTATTAAAAAACATAAACAATATAATTAAGAAACGATATGGAAACCCTGATCTTAACTACTATAAATGAATTTGACTTTCCTTTAAATTTATAAGTGTTATACGTACAATATACATATAGTTGAATACGAAAACAAAATATGATTAAAGATCCAATTAATTGAAAAAGATGGAGAAATTAATAAATGTCAATTCGATGCGATTGGAAATATATTAGACAGTGAATGTAATGGAATATGTGAGAAGTGTGTTTATTTGAGAAGAAAGATGTTCAATTAATATATGATATTTATTAATCCAATAAACAAAAAAATATATGCCTTTATAATGAGGTAGCTAACGTTCAAAATTAATCTTATACACATTCGCAGTATATTGTACATGCCAAGTGTGTTAATGAAGAGCTAAGTGGAGGTAAATTAAAAGTCGAAAGTAAGTAGAGTCGCGACGTACACAGTACAGTGACGAGACGCACTGGTGCTACGACACCGCGCTCTCATTAGCGTCCATCGCATCTTTGATATCAAATATAAACCATTGAAACTATGTATGTTACTTATTTTTTTACATATATTTTTACTTTTTTCAAAAATTAGCATAAGGAATCTGCTTTTAACAAGTCCTACTCTGCACTTTTCATGCATCATATCTGCGTTGCTTGTTGGATGATCTGTGACTATTACATTTTTTTAATATCAAAACAAATATTTGTTACTTGACTTGTATTCTCTATCATAGGTTATGTACACATTTTACCACACATATTGTATTTGGTTTACCATTAACGGTCGACGATCGACGCTCTATCCTGAAGACATGTTCTGTAGTTGAACTACTAACTATTTACCTAACAAAATCAACACAGATCTATAGACACCTCTGCGGAGGTCGGAATCTTGTGCAACCGATAGCTAGAATATCCCCAAGACTACGTACATTACATATTTCTGCTGTATACATTGATGTACTTATAAAGATTTAGCATACTTTATATTGGCAATCATAGCTGTTGTGGAGCTTATTTGTATCTGTTTGATATAATCCAAATCGGTCAACCAGTAATTAAGTGAAGTCTTACCTACAGCTTTTACAACTTTCACTTTTAGGCAAATTTTGACTTGCGATGTAATATGATTCTAAGACAGAGTAATATTAGATCCAGCTCCTGACTGGACTGTTACGATGGACACGTATGAGAAACAGTATATAATCCCTGAGGATATTTGTGTTTCGTCATCCAGACCGGATATTTTCTTTTATTTTCGTAGCTCAAAACGCGTAGTACTGGTAGAACTTACAGTTCCGTGGGAATCGAATATCTCTAAAATCACAACGTAAAACTAAACAAGTATTTCAAGCTTATTAACGAACTGACCAAGCGAGAGTTATAACAGCGAAATCCCTCTATAGTTTACTCGGCCTGTCTAGAACTATTACAAATTCATTACTAGAACGCACTTCGAAGGCCACTTTGGTAGAATCATTTAAAATTTGGTGAGAGGAGCTCGGACAGTGAAGGTGACAAGTAACAAGTCCCAAGCGCTGCTTGGGGCTCTACTTCCTATAGCACGATGGGCCCGGCACCCTAAAGGACCGACGTCATTGTTGATACTAAAATTAATTAAATAAATTTTACTTAAATTTTATATCCATATAAAATTTAAGTAAAATTATATTTATAGATATTCAAAATTTTATATGGAGAAGAGTTGTTTTGGATAAAAATATATATTTAATATCACACATTATGTTCTCGTTCCGTATACTTTTGTAAATTACGATTAATTTAATTCAATTATTAATATTACACTAAAAGAGTCTATTGGCCATACCTTTACATATTATTTTTAGTAGCTTTTACTAGGCCTATTCGCTTAAATATAACTTAATATTTTTCAAAATTATTTTATAATTATACGTATATAGCAATACAGTGAAGTGGAGTTATCATAATTTTGGCATATGGGATGCATATGGTTTGAAAGTTTTGTATTGATATTATTAATTGATATGGAAGTTACGGTAACTATTTAAAACACATGTATCACCTATTTGCTAGAACATTTTAACGGGTTAATCGAGATGGAATGTAAAATCCTGGGATTTCCACTTTTAAATATAATTGAAATATTATCACTATAAGTGTATCAGTTACATTTCCGATAGCTGTAATTATATTAATATTACTGTCATTGTAACTGACGTGACAAGCAGGTAGTAATGTTTGCCTCTACTTACTATCTACGTCAGACGTCTGTCAGTTTGTTGGCCTGGAAATATTTGTATAAGTAGCTCCTACTTATACAAATATTTCCATTGTATAATTACATACTAAAGTAAGTTTGAGTCACAAAATAATCTTTAACCTTCTCTTAACCTCTTAATCTCTCTCCTCTTGAATACATTTGTGAAGAGTATCGGCAAATCAAAAAAGTAGAACTTAACAAAAGTATCAAAACTTAGGCCATGTTAAACAAATTCACTAGAGAGCTTTCATAATGACAATATTCATAACAATAAAATGTAAGTGCACTATTGGTTACAACATGTACGAGTAATTAGTGCGAAGAGTGTACAAGGAGTACTCGTAATATTACATAAGGTGACATCTGTAAGTGGGTAGTTGGCATCGGAACGACTGTAATAGAGTAGGGCTTATTTCAATATATAATAATAAGCTATATTTGTTCCATTTCCATTTTTTTTTTGCTCTGGCAACTAGGCAACTCAACACCGGTTGAGTACTGCTACTCAACATACAACGCCTCAAACAAGGGCTGAAAACAGGCAACGGAGTGTCCTAACACTACGTTTCCACAGTTATTACGGTTCTCTCACCCAACCTGCCGTGTGCGGGATAATGAAGATAAAAAAATACGGAATGTTTTAACTTACTGAATATTAAGTTCCAATAGTAACCGGCTAACCAGCTCCAATAGTACGTACATCGTCCAAGTTTGATACCGTGGTAATTAGAACACGTTTACCCAATAATTAGCTGTACTGACCAAGCAATTACGCTATTGACTCAAGATTATATCGTGACAAGTAGCACTTACCATGTATGTTAAGTAATCCAGTCATTTGCATCTGTTGGAAACTTGTGATGTAAGAGAGACGATATACTGATTAATCATATTATTTGCATGATTTTTAAAGTGTTTAACCATACCGAGGATAGAAAAACATTATATGAAAAACAGTGATAGTTCTTCGTTATAATTTGCAAATTTACAAGAGGGGTTTCAATCCCGATGTGAACAAATTTTTATGTATTCTTTATGGTCTTATAGCTGCTTTTCTATATAATCGAAATATAAACTTATCTCGAAAACGTTTCGCCAAATATCAAATATCTTTAACATTTTTCTCTCACTTGGGTTTAATACCTAATTCATTTCATTTAACATCAAATTGGAAATAGACTTCAACATTTTCAACAGACTTTCACGATTCACTTTAAAATATTCTTCAATTATAGAACTCCATTGCATATATATATATATATAAAAACAGATTTAGCTAAAAAAATTGAAGCAAGTCATTACCCTCGTTTTTCTGCTTCATTTGTTGTAAACTTTGCTGTACGCTATTTACAATCGACCCTTGGTTTGTTTTATCGCGGTTTAAATATTTCTTTCTAAAAAATACTCCATATATTAGTCTCGATGGCCGCCGGAGCAAATTGTCGGTATTGTACGCTCGTGCCACTTACATCTCAAAAGCTTTTATTCACCTGAATTTTGGTGAAAAAAAAATTATTGAAAAAATCGTGATATTGTACTTAAAATAATATCAGAGTAAACGAAGAGAAATTTTTCCACTTCATCCACATATAAGATACTGAGTGTCTGAGACTGCATAGCTTTACTACTGGTAATAGATAATAATTTTAAAAAAAGTGTATAAATACCCTACAGTTACTGCTAGTGTAATTTGGTAACTTATTAAATAGAATATTTTATCAATAAATATTTAACATTTTTAATTAATTATTGTTTAACAAATGATTAATATTATAAACGTATTAAATTCAAAAATTATAGAAAAGCCAGTTCTGTACATTGATGTAAAAAATATATTTGTCAATTATTTATTAAGTGATAATTGTGTTCAGTTGTTGTACTAGTAGTGGTACGTCAATCAAACAGGACCGATGTAATATAAGATAATAAGTCTGAAGCAAATAAAAAATACTAAAATAGCTGCAGTATTATTTTTTAATACATTAGATTTCGATGTCAGAAAATATATATAAGTAAGTGTTTCGAATACTAAAGCAGTCTCTGGTCTCAGGTGGGTTCGTCAATTCGTTTGTCAGTTAATAAAATTATTTTATCAAACTGTAGGTGATGGAAAATACAACAATGTTCAAACATACTTGCGTGAGGTTTTACTCGATATGTTTATCTTTACTTCAATATAATATAATTTTATGTCATCTCGTAACAAAGACTAATATTTTCACCTTAAATGTGTTTTTCCTTAAAACATGGTTCAAAAGCTAGCCTCTGTGGGATATATGTACAAATATGTATTGCGGGCGTTAAGCTGTGAGCTTTTTTAGGAAATGTTATTTTGTGACAAGAGAAGCCAAGCTTTTGATAGTAAATCGTTATGTTTTTTGTTACTAGATGACGACTCTATAATAGCTGCAATTGTATATATTGTGTATGATTTTGTACGTTTTGTCTTATGTAAATAATTTTACAAAACCAAAAGAAGTGATGTTGTAAAGTTATTTGAATGTAGTAAATTTAAATTATAATGTTATACTTCATTTTTATAGACGAATTAAGAAATGAAAACAGAATAGGTCACTCAGTTGGCTTGGAACGTACTTTATTTTACTGTAAATGTAATGTAAATTCACCAAATTTATAAGCATTCTAAGCTCTTGTGTGATGTATTACTGATTCTAAAACACATGTGTGTCTTGGTGAGAAGTAAGTTCGAGTTTATTTGTTTACTGAGAAGTGGGTACTACAGCCGGCGACACGACGACACGGTACCTGTCCGAGGAGCTAGTCTGCATTTACGCCTGGTAAATATAATCCAGATTGTATTTGTCTAAGCTCTAACAGAAATTTAGATTCGTTTCATTTGATTTTTTTGTTGATATTATACTCAAAACGAATATAAAAGAAGGCAGTTATTTCAAATTTCTTCATAAGTAGTGACTACCTCACTGTTACTAACACCACTAAAACAGCGTTGTATACGTTTATTTTGCGGTTAAAATAACATTTATTTTGCTATTTTTATACACATATTCTATACTCGCAAGTGATCTGACCTTCACGCATGCATGTGTGGTTTTTTTCATATAAATATATACATATATAGCGAATGTGCGTGCACACACGGTCACAAGTTATTTACATCTTTTTCTATTATTCCTTTCACTTTCAAACTTTAATACTATGTAATAGCTCATGTTTATTAATTTCTGGAGGGTTAAAGACTATTACACAGTTTATAGCTTTAACATATCATATGGTTATTTTGAATAAATATATTAAAATGCAACAATATAAAAGGCCTGTACGTCAAGCTCGTAGGCTCGTAGGCTCATAGGGTTACATACATTCGTTGTGTCCACAGCCGTATTAAGTTATGTTTTGGTAAACTATAAAACGATAGTACTTTATTAATTTACATTCATATTATACATCATTATTTTACATTCGTCATTATATATATTTTTTAATATCTTTCTATATTCGTTTTTTTTTCATATGTCTTTCGATATATGATTAGGGTACTAGCTTTGTAGAGATAAGGTTCTTGGATTTTCAAACCTATATCTTTGTCATTACATATTTTTCTCGTATGTACGTTGTATCTCGCTGCACAACCTCATACATAGAATATTGTTAAGTATTTCTCCACTTAGCACATGTGGAGTACATACTACTTACTAAGTATTCAAATTTCACAGGAATTTTTTAATTAACTTGAAACGTATACATATATGTCAAGTTAGCTAGCCAGTGTCTACAGTCGCACAGACAAGTACAGTGTGATGGGGCAACATTAGTCCAGCAACAGGACCGTCGTCGGCTAACTTTAACTACGTAACTTTACTCTTCTTCTATCAGAGTCGCAGCGAGCACTTTCAGTATATTTGATTACAACTTGCTCTCTGTTGGCGAGTTTCAGTTTTTCTTATCAGTTCGTTTTTTTTGAAGAATGTTTTTTATACCGATCTACTGTAAGTAATGCTTCAGTTAAATATTATAAGCCCGTCTGCACCGTCGCGACAGCTGTAATTTCAAATTTTCATTCTTGACCTAAAGTTTCATTCCCCAAGACCTCAAGATATCAAGTTGCTTTCATTTTTCTAAACAACATAACATACCGTATATTACTTAATTTTAAACAAAAAAATATTTGTTTTCTCTTTAGTGACATTGAAACGCATGATAATGCGCTATTACACATTCCAATCTTTTCTTTTCCCTCACTGTAGAGCAGCCGACCTCGTGATGTATGGACGTCCGACTGGAAGTGTTCTATCGCGAGGAATATCTAAATTGACGATAGAAAGCGTTTCTATTTCGACACTTTTCCTTTAGGATGGGAAATTGTGTTATAGAATTGAACTTTAGTATTGTATTGTGAGTTTTGATGGTAATGTGAATGATTGTTACATTTCATGTTTACACACATTATTGTGTGTGTATGTCTTCAAAGTGAAGGAAAAAGAGATCATGATGAATGTAATTATTTTCGTTGATGTTTACTTGTTTATATAATAAAGACACTATCACATGATTCGAAAAAAAATAATAGAAATGTAATTTAATTTAGAAATGTAAATTTATATGTAGAATTTTCTTATTTCTCTTAAATACGGCAAGTTAATTATTTAGCCGTCATATACGTGCCGCATTGTACATATAAATTCGAATTTAAAATGAACAAATAAAATAAAGTCTGAGTTATTATTCAGTTCTGCCAGTAGGCAGGCGCGGCCGTCACACGTCACAAACTAAAGTGTTACAAATGTTAATATTGCAGTTCACTTTGCTTGAAGCTCTCAGTATGCTTGCTCTGTGTAAATATCTTAGTAAGATAGTAAATAGCGTTGCCAAATATATATCTGTCAGTCTGTCTGTCTCTCCAGTACTGGAGCTGTACTTGCAGAATAAACGTGGAACAAGGTCTCGTGTCGTGTCACGCCGCGGGCCGACTTTTGAGACTTTTGAACTTAGCCGGAAATTTTATGATGTTTGAAATAAACTTGATCTCAATTTAGAAAGGTACGAATTTAGTTCTGTTTGAAACTAAATTAATTCAGCACAGTGTTATTTAAAATTATATGATAAAAAAAGTTATAGATATCAAATAAAGAAGTGTAATAAGGAGAATTTGATGTATCAATTCAAATAGGCTGACTGTGCCTGCGAGTTCTACCTGGTCTTCGATATTCCCTTGACATTTTGTTTTCACAGAGTAATGAGAGACATTATGACTATTTCACTTCACTATCTTGTATGTGATGATGATCTGTCTTGTCGAGTACACACGTTCGCTGCCACGTACCACCGGGATTGACTGAGGTTGTCTCGGCCCGCCGTCGCCCCCCACTAATCGTGTCAATAATTCTAAGTGAAGAATGTACTGCCTATTTATATAACGAATTGCTTAACGTTATTTCATATTTTCATTTGGCGATATGTTTAAAATTCATAAATTTTATTGACAATATTTTCTTGATAGAAATTCAATTTTTTTTTAATTTCACGCTTTATTGCGTTCGTAGCAGGGTAGGCAGAGGGAACCGTAGGAACCCAGTGTTTACTCCGATCCCTGCTTTGCACCTTTTCAAGGCATTGCGTGTTGAGGGGCGGAACTCAAAGCCGCACTTTGCTTAGTTGCAAGAGCGAGGGAGAAGAAGAAAATGAAAATGAAAAAAACATCTTCTCTGAGTTGGAAGGAATTGAACCCACAAACCGTCGTTTTTACAGGCAGAAGCTACGTCTCTACCACACGATGATCTTCAAAATATTAAAAAGAAATTATGAAAAGAAAATTATATTTCGTTACGTCTATAGGTTTCAGCAGAGTGTTTAAAATAATCTCTTATATTTCATACTTTCCACGTATTTCCATGAATGCAAAAGTTTCTGAAGCCTAATGAAACTATCATGTCCGTAAAGGAAAACGTGTTTAATGTTGTGTGCTCCAATTCTCCAATGAATGAGTTCGTGCAAAATATTGCTTGTGGTAAGTTGTATGCTACATGTAATCAAAAACATATATTTTTTTACTGAACATAAACTTTGTTTTAAGTATTTGGTTAAATAAGATTTGATAAAGAAAATAGGTACTATAAGAGTAAAGACCTACGCATTCAATAACTATAGAGTACGGATCTAGATAGAGTCCCGGCGCTCTGGTCAATGTGTCATAAAACAAATATTCCAAATACGAATATTGTAACTTAAATTAGATTATTTACTTTTATGAAATGAAGTTTTTCTTATATCTTAAAATATTATTTTCACATTTTTGTGCATTTGCTTCACGGTTAGTACAAAAATATACTAAAATTTTAAAAATAACCAGTATATTGATGCAAAATGCAATACTGAATACATGGTGCAATGAATGCTCAGTTCATGTAGAATAGATAAAAATTGTTGTTTAGTTGTAAACCAAAATAATGAAGAAACGATCTCGGAACCCTAATCTTAACTACTATAAATGAATTTGACTTTCTTGTAAATTTACAAATGTTATACTTACGTGCTATATTGTATAATATGAGAAGAAAATATGATTAAAGATCCAAATATTGACTATCCAAGATGAAAGACAAAGAAATTAGTAAATGCCAATTCAGTGTGAATGAAAATATAATATATTTTCATTCACACTGGAATGTAATATATGAAGAGTATGTTTATTAGACATGGAATATATTCAATTAATATATGATATTTATTAATCCAATAAACAAAGAAATATATGCCCTTATAATGTGGTAGCTAACGTTCAAAATTAATCTTATACACATTCGCAGTATATTATACATGCCAAGTGTGTTAATGAAGAGCTAAGTGGAGGTAAATTAAAAGTCCAAAGTAAGTAGAGTCGCCATGAACACAATACAGTGACGAGACGCACTGGTGCTACGACACTGCGCTCTCATTAGCGTCCATCGCATCTTTGATATCAAATATAAACTATTAAAACTATGTATGTTACTTATTTTCTTACATATATTTTTACTTTTTTCAAAAATTAGCAAGAGGAATCTACTTTTACAAGTCCTACTCTCCACTTTTAGTGCTTAATATGACTTGCAACGGTCCTATTTTTTTTTTTTTTTTTTTTTTTTTAGCTTCACGCTTTATCCCGCACAAGGCAGGGTAGGCAGAGGGAACTGCAGGGACCATGGGAACCTAGTGTTAAGACACTCCGTTGCTTAGCCCCTGCTTTCTTCGTCCCCGCTTTCCGCCGTTTTTGAGGCATTGCGTGTTGAGTGGCGGAACTCAACGCCGCGCTTTGCCTAGTTTGCCAGAGCGAAGAAAATGGAAATAGAAAAATCCATCTTCTCCGACTGGGGATCGAACCCAGTAAGCGTCGCGTTTACAGGCAGACGCTTACGCCTCTGCGCCACGACGGTCCTATTTTTCTTTATATAAAAATAATTGTTTATATAAACTTAATTTGTTAGAGTTGTTACTTGACACACATATTAGTGTACTATTAACGGTTGATCGACGCCATGGCATATCCGGAAGATATGTTCTGTAGTTGAACTACTACCTATTTACTTAACAAAATCAACACAGATCTATAGATACCCCTGCGGAGGTCGGAATCTTGTGTAACCGATAGCTAGAATACCAAGACTACGTACATTATATATTTCTGCTATATACATTGATTTATGTATAAAGCTGAATCACTTTATAAGTACTGGCAAATATAGCTAGTGTGGAGCTTATTTGTATCTCAGTCTGACATAATTCAAAACCATTAATTAAGTGAAGCTTTATCCATAGCATTTACAACTTACACTTTTGGGTAAACATAATAAGATCTTTGATTTTCACGATTTTAGTACATTTTAAAAAACCTGTTAAGTGCGAGTTGAACTCGCGTGGAAACTCGCTAAAAACGTTCTTTCCCTAAAAACATTTTTTATCGAATTTACCATTATATCTTCAATTTATGAAATCCTTATAAATTTTCTTATAATCTACAAGCCATAAACTATATTCAGTAATTTTTTCAAATTTTTCGGCCCAGTAGTTTCAGAGATTAGGGGGGGGGGGGGGGGAATGGTCAATTTTCGGCTTTCTACATGAATATCATCGAAACTATTTATTTTAAAAAATTAAAAAAAAATATTCGAGATCCTGATAACAAGCCCTTTCATTTGACATATGACTCAGTAAGGTTCGCAAATTTTTTTTAATTACCTAATTTATCCCCCGAAAATTACCTTTATTTCAAAAAAATATTTTTTACGTTACACATCTGTGTTCGGGTCAGGGCATTACACTATTCTGCCAAATTTCACCTGATTCGGTCTAGTAGATTCAGAGAAAATTGGCTGTGACAGACGGACGGACAGGAACTCGAGTGATTCTATAAGGGTTCCGTTTTTCTATTTTTATACGGAACCCTAATAAAACTATTTAACCGGATTAATCGCGTATATTGTCATTTTTTCCGACGACGAACCGATGCTTCTCTTTGTCTGACTAATGTGTTTGAAACCCTACGTTTCGAACACATTAGCATCGGTGCTAGGAGCAGCTATCTAGGAATCCGGAGCAGTATGCGAGGCTACTTAGAAACTGTTGGCGGTAGTTTGATATAATAATTACGTCAAATGATAGATGAATGCTACCTCAGTCTACTAGCGAGTAGTGACCACAATGAGTCGTAAGAAAACATTGTCAATATACGTGATTGATCCGGTTATTTTTTTTCACTTTTGAAGAACGGAATAACTTCTCTTTGTGTAACCTTAACACTCCTACATGCAGAAAACGATGCTACTTATGAAGCTGACGCAGTTCCCAAGAACAGTATATAAAGTAACATGATAGGTTATCATGGCGTTTTGGTTTTTGAAGATACATGCAGAATTTAATGTTCTTGCTCGAACGTTATAGGTTCGATTATCTTATGGGGGATGAATTACCTTAATTTGTTCATTATAGTAAGAGAAATTGTGGCGTTAAGTACTCTGAAAGAGTTATGAAATAGTGAGTGGTTTGATACAGTTTTTCTGTATATTCCTCAATAAGAGTATACGAGTTACAATTTAAAAGATCAAAAGGACAGTCATCTAGCGGTCAACAATTTTATTACATGGAAGCTATTTTTAAAGCAAGAACATAGTGGTGAATAGTGACGTAGCTGCACGTACATCAGTACATCTAATATATGTAGTAATATGTACAAACGTTTATTTTTATATAATGTTAGTAAGATACATTCCTTTTATTTTGTTATGATGCTTACGCCTTTAGCTTTATGGTCTTGACAGCTACCAAGGATGATGAAGAGAAAAGTAAGCACCATGCTGCTACTAGGCTGATTACGAGATTATTATATTAGTGACTTGAGTTTCAGTGACTCATCATAATATAATTGTCATATTTAAAAGCACATATACGAATGTTAAAATATCTAATACGTTAAAGTTATTCTGAAGTTGATATCTTTCTTGGAATTACCGAAAGCCCCATTATGTTATTCTAATTTTCTCTAATTATTAGAAATTCAATAGAACGATATAGATTAATCTTTCCAAAGTTAAGTTATACTAATAACATTTATTATTATGTTTTACTACAGTGCTTAATTATTATCAATATGTGATTCAGCTCCTCATTGAACTCCAATTATGGACACGTATAAGAAACAGTAAAACATTGGTGTTTCGACATCCAGATCGAATATTTTCCTTTATTCTCGAAGCTCATAGCTAGTACTAGTAGAACTTACAGTTCCGACACAACAAACAAATATCTCTAAAATCACAACGTCAAACTAAACAAGTATTTCGAGTTTACTAACGAACTGACCAGGAATAGGTTTAGAGTAAATATATATGCGGTTGAGAGGTCTAACAGCGAAAGCTTTCCATATTTAGCTCAGAGATTTAGACTTGTCTAAAACTACTAACTATTACAAATTCATTTCTAAAACGCACTTCAAAGACTGCTTTTGTATAATCGTTTAAAATTTGGTTAGGTAGTGGGAGGAGCTCGGACAGTGAAGGTGAGCGTTAATGCATTTTAAAGGGGCCCTTTAAACCTACACTTGGGCCGCAAAAGCGCTATTAGGAGCTCTTCTTCCTACAAAACGATAGGCCCGACACCGGCACGGTGAATCCATGGGATATTAAGCAATTTCTTCTCTTCTCTCTTGACTCTAAACAATCTATTTTTTCGACTTTGTCTTCAGATACAAAGGTTTCTGAAGGACAGACGTTACTGTTGATTCCTAACTTAATTTAATAAATTCAACTTTCATTTTATATGAAATGTATTCAAAATTCATCGTCGTAATTGTGCACTTTACATAACAATGTTACATCCTGCAAGAAATACGCTGAGTATATCTTTTAAAGCAGCAAAATTCGTTCAGATTTTGCTATTTGTTAATATTATATACACAAGTACGAAATGAGTTTTCGTTAAAATTAAATATATTTAATATCACAACACATTATATTCTTGTTTTGTACACTTTTTTAAATTATAATTATTTTATTTTTATCATCAATATTAATATACTACCATTATAGAATTAATATCGCAACGAGTGCCTGTAACGCGATGGTTTCTGGGTTCGATCCCCAGTTGGAGAAGATGGATTTTTCTATTTCCATTTTCTTCGCTCTGGAAAACTAGGCAAAGCGCAGCGTTGAGTTCCGCCACTCAACAATGCAATGCCTCGAAAAAGGCGGAAATCGGGGACGGAGAAAGCAGGGACTAAGCAACGGAATGACTTAACTTTAGGTTCCCACGGTCCCTGCAGTTCCCTCTGCCTAACCTGCCATGCACGCTTTATGCGTGAAGCTAATATATATATATATATATATATATATATATATATATATATATATATATATATATATATATATATATATATATATATATATATATATATATATATATATATATATATATATATATATATATATATATATATATTATGTATATATATATGTATATATATATGTATATATATATATATATATATATGTATATATATATGTATATATATATGTATATATATATGTATATATATATATATATATATATATATATATGTATATATATATGTATATATATATGTATATATATATGTATATATATATGTATATATGTATATATATATGTATATATATATGTATATATATATGTATATATATATGTATATATATATATATATATATATATATATATATATATATATATATATATATATATATATATATATATATATATATATATATATATATATATATATATATATATATATATATATATATATATATATATATATATATATATATATATATGTATATATATATATATATATATATATATATATATATATATATATATATATGTATATATATATATATATATATATATATATATATATATATATATATATATATATATATATATATATATATATATATATATATATATATATATATATATATATATATATATATATATATATATATATATATATATATATATATATATATATATATATATATATATATATATATATATATATATATATTAAGACTCTATTGGCCATATATTTACATATAATAACATGTAACACATTTATTAATTGCTACTACGGCTATTCGTTTTAATAATGCTTAATAGTTTTCAAAATGACATCTTAATTACATGTTATATGGAATGCAATCTTATTACATATGAGTTTACAGTTTTGTATTGATATTAACAATTGATATCGAAGTTAAAGTATAAAACTGCAAACGTAGATGACTTTGGCGTATGTCTTAATACATATTCTATTTGCTTGAATGCGTTAAGGGTTCAAACGAGACAGGCGTTAAAGTCCTGGGATATTACAATTTTAATAATAATTGGAATATTATTTTAAGAGTATCAGTTACATCGCTAAAATTCTTATGCCATCATAACCGTAGATTGTATATACAGTGATAAAAATTCCATAGTACCATATTTATGAACAATCATATTAAAAAAAATTTAATTTAATTTTGATATGGTTTTTATTGTTAAAATATTCGAAATGACAATATTAAGCCCGGGTCTTACAATGATGAATAAGGTTGTTTCCCGCTTGAGATGGAGGACACGTTAAACGCACATGCAGGTTCAAAATATATTGCTTTTGACTGATGTTGTAGTAATACTACTTTCACGTCAGTGTGTGGGCCTGACGTAGTTACTTTATATATAAAAATATTTCAGTAGTATAATTACATACATAAGTACGTTTGTGTGATAAAATAGCCTTAAAGCTCCTGTTACTCTCGCTTCTCTTGAACACGGTTCTAAAGCGTTTCAGCAGATCAAATTAGTAGTGTTGTTTTAAGCATTTTTAGTTAAACTTAACAAAAGTATCAACACTTGCACTAGAGAGCTTTCATAATGACAATATTCATAATAATAAAATGTAAGTGCACTATTGTTTACACCATGTACGAGTAATTAGTGCGAAGAATGTACAAGGAGTACTCGTAATATTACATGAGGCGACATCTGTAAGTGGGTAGTTGGCGTCGGAATGACTATAATAGATTAAGGGCTTATTTCAATAAATAAATAAGCGTATGTATATATATATATATATATATATATATATATATATATATATATATATATATATATATATATATATATATATATATATATATATATATATATATATATATATATATATATATATATATATATATATATATACATAATGGACTTAACAAATATCACTACAGTATGTAAATCAGATGCAGCTCTAACGCCACAGATCGCAGCGAGTGACCTCGGGATTAGTATTATGTATTGTTCACATTCGGATAACCCAGTGCAAAGCCGTTTCCGCTCCGCAAACCAGAGTTAGAGACCGTTCCGAGTGTTGTTTACTCATTACTGTATATACTGTACACTGCTGCACACCGCAGTGATAGTCGGGTTGCTATATACTTTCATAGTTTCGTGAGTTTTACTTATTGATATTAAAAAGTCGGGTTTGCTAAAAATATACAATGTATACGCGATTTTTCTGTTATTACAAGTTCAATGAAAATGTACTAAATTTGTCAATTTAAATGTTTTTTTGTTAATTGACAACTTTAATTATAAGAAAATTACGAAAAGTTTTATAAAAAATTGTATCTTTATTTCGAATGTAAAAAAATATTTAAACCTTTACTATGAAATTTGTATATACGAAGAATATTGTATATTGATACATTACAGAATATCAGACGCTCGGTATGTACTGAATACGGTATATACATAAAAGTATGTAGATATAAGCTTCATTCTTTATACTTTTGTGATACCAATAGATCTGATGTCGGACATGTATAGACAGGACATGTATAGTGAAACTCTTCAGAGTTTACTTGTGAAATATTTAATAACATTATATTATACTTTGAGTATTTACTTATAGACAAGGGCACAAAAGACGCAAGAAAAAACATTAAGTTTTCAAAAATGTGTTTACAAATACCACATTAACAAAGCAACGATCTTTGTCACCTAACATTTCACAAGCAAATTCTTAAAATTGTTTCATTCCATACTAATATGAGGTAATATGAGTAACAGTATTACCCAAACAACTTATAATTTGACATATTTGCAGCATGTACTTAGCATAATAAACCATATTTCGCGAGTTTCCGCCCGCCATAGGTCTCGTTGGTTAGCGGCTGCAAACTTTACCGAAGGAGCTCCGAAGTTTGTCGACAAGTGTAAGTATAGATAGAGATACGTTGACGCAGATTTGCGGGTTCCCTACTGTAATTACATACCACAACAAATATTAATAATTCAATAAATATTCTTTGAGTCCCATAGTGGCAGAGCAAGGAATTATCAAAATATTCGTGAAAATTCCTCATTTGACATATTTTATCATTTTTACACGAGAAATACAGGAATACTTTAGTAACGAAGTCTATCAACAAATACTATTATATCTCTAGATAACAAGGTGGAGTGACATCAAACGTCGCGCGACACAGGAACCACACTTATAGGAGAAGCCTTAAAATATTCCTCACTTAACTCTAATTTGATTTGTTCTAAGTACTCGAAAGATCGATTTTTTACATTTGTTTTTTACAAAATATTACATAATATATGACTTTATGAAGTATTTTTATAATTATATAAGGAGTTAATAAGATGTTATATTCAGTAAATTTCTAATTAGAGATAAACAATGTTCAACTTCTTCTTGTAGTATAATAGTAGATAAAAAATTAAAGACATACAAAATGTTTTAGTTTTGACACCAGAAAATATTACTATATTTTATCTTAATACATATTTAGGCATTTGAAATAATTTAAATAAATAATTCAATGTATCGTAGCGGAAAGACACCTGGTACACAACTACGTTGGTTACAATGCAATGTAATGCGTGAAATTCGAAGAGGTTTTCAAATTGCATCGCTGATGGAGGTGGCAAAGTTTTAATTAAAAATCGTCTTCGAACGACTCGAGACGCGTATTTAACCGGTGCTATTGTTCTCTGCATTACATTTCCTTCTCACGCTTGTTATTTAACCGGGATTTTGATAATAGAATGAAATTGGAAAGATAAGTTTTCCTCAAGCATGAAAAGTAGGATCTCAATTAGATTCGGAGAGTTTTATACAAAATTTTCACAAATATAAGTGAAGATAACTTACTGTAATCAGACGAGGTCAGATGCTCTTGCTGTTAAAATGTACTTACTTTAAATTGAAGTGTAGCTCTTTAACCTATCAACCTATCAACTTACAATCTTTATCTTTATAATTTATATAATATTTTAGTCATTTATTATTATTTAGCTGCACGATTTATCCTGCACATGGCAGGGTAGGCAGAGGAAACTGAGGGAAAGGGAGGGAGCAGGGGCCGTGGGAACCTAGTGTTAAGACACTTCGTTGCTTTCTCCGTCCCCGCTTTCCGCCTTTTTCGAGGCATTGCGTGTTAAGTGGCGGAACTCAACGCCGTGCTTTGTCTAATTTACCAGAGCGAAGAAAATGGAATTAGAAAAATCCATCTTCCCCTACTGGGGATCGAACCCAGAAACCGTCACGTTGCGCCTCTGCGCCACGACGTTTAGTCATTTTTCATTAATATTTTCAATATTGGCCAGTTTAGAATTAGTCGACAGTAGTATTAAGTATGTAAGAAGATTGTTATAGAAAGTGACCAATAGCGAATGATTTGAGTAACAGTTTGTTGATATAAGCGGAGTAGTTCACTACTCACTCACTTTGTGTGATTAACAAAAAAGAATACGCGTAGCGCTTACTGTCTAGTAGCGGCCGAGGCCTCACTCAGGCCTACGGCATCACTCGTCGGCGACTTTACGTTGTTCAGACTTTACGTTGTAGATACTTATCAATATGTTTTATTTGTATAGTAAAATATAAATAAAATTTATATTCTATATATAATTTTTCAATATATTTAGCAACATACTAAGTTCTATAGTGTGAAACAGTGCTACAAGTAATCTCACCAAAATCTGCGAGCATACATATATACATACATACATACAGTTACTAAACTACATTACTTTTAGTAAATGTAGATTAATAGAATTCGAATCGACTACGATTTGACGATACTATATTCTATCTAATATTATCATGATGTAGATTGATAGTGAAAACTTAGTTACATGTCGTCGCTGTTGTAGTTTGTTGTATTAAGCCAAATAATATAATTTCGTAAGCCAATTACCGAAGTGTATCGTGACTCGTGACCAACCTAACGATCTCGACGCGACGCGACGCAGAGAGCGCCTCGCCACCTTTGAACACCCTCGCTTGATATCGGTACATCTTGTTAACTGAGGGTTAATAGTAGTTTAATATAAATAATGTAGACTGAAAGCGGAAATTATGTTATGATAGTTTATTTTTCTTTCAAAAAAGAGACATCCTTTGTATATCTTCGATTTTGTTAATACCAACACAAATAATGTAGCAGTAGAGTTACTTATCAATTACTACTCATTTGTTTAGCGTAAAATAAGTTTATGGGATCAATTTTGTATTAACTTTTTAAAATAAAATTGTTAAAACATCTTTGAAGATTTTTTACTTCAGAGACAGACCCTGGGACATTGTGCCGTTCACTTCCCTCTCGCGTACGCCACGTCGTATTGAGAAGACTAGAAAACACTTGTACCGCGACGACGCGACGTGACATGAGTCTTGATAGATTTAACCAGTAGTTAGCAAAGTAGTTGTTACTGTTGTCAGTCAGTCGATACATAAATGTATTAAGGGGAAGACGCTAGTGTCCTCGCGACGTCACTCACGTCGACTACACGGTTATGAATGTTTTTACGCTTATATACTTGGATATAATATATAAGTTATATGAATTTAAACTTGCCACTTATATGTCTCTGTTTCGTTGTAATATAGAACTGAGAGAAATCAAAGCCTTCGTGATAAACACGACAGTTGTGGGTTCGATTTCTGGGAGAATGAATTATAATCATTTTCTGTGCTTTGCGCACCCTTTTGATATACGAATATTTTCCATTTTTGTACCAAAAGTACACTGGATATATAAGGGATTTCTAAAATAAAAAATATATGTTTATTACAATTTACATAATATTTCTTAAATATAAACATAAAATGAGTACCACATATATCAGTGATTTGCATGTTAACTGTAATTAATACGTAAATATCGAAATATCAATAATGCAAAAAATAAAATATCCAAAATATTCTTTGTTATAAGCTTTTAAGCTTTCATTTAATCACAATTTATAACTTCTTGGATATTGAAAGAATAATAATGTGCTTCGATGGTTGTATTTTATTACTTCTTAAATATTTAGTTCATTTGTAAACATAAATTACAATATAATTTTATTTTGGTTATACATGAAATTATATTCAGATTACTACTGTCATTATTTTGATGTGGAGATTTTATTTTAAATATTTAATATCCAGAAAATTTTTATTTTGTCAACTGCAAATAAAAACACAAATACACTGATTAATAATATTAAGAAGTGGTCTCAATTACTCGTGGGCAGACGTCAAGTTTTCTTGTGCTCGTACCTCCAGCTATACTTCACAGTATGTTTCGCCGCGGGCAGGAGCTGCCTCAAACTTTTGTTTCAAAGCTGACCGGAGCTAAGTAATAAGCGAATGGCTTGCTTCTATCGCCTTTGTGTAGTCGTGAGCTCTTTTATTTATGCTGATAGAAAGTTGTACAACGAAACTTTAGATACTTTTCAGTGTTGATACCTTGTTGTCTTCATTTGCCTTCGGAATAATCTTAGAAATACATGATTAAGACAATTAGAATATATAGATTAGGTAAAGCGCGGCGTTGAGTTCCACCACTCAACACGCAATGCCTCGAAAAAGGCGGAAAGCGGGGACGAAGAAAGGGAATAAGCAGCGGAGTGTCTTAACACTAGGTTCTCACAGTCCCTCCAGTTCCCTCTGCCTACTCTGCCATGTTCGGGATCAAGCGTGAAGCTAAAAAAAAAGAATATATAGATTATTATAATTTTGTTTTTATTCTCATTGCCACGTATGTGAAGTTTCCTTTAGTTGCCTTTTCGATTTAAATATATTATAATATAAGAAAAAGTTTTTGCTTCGCACATATGGGCATATGTGTTCGCTATAAGATTTTATCTTTACTCGCTACTATAGTTTTTTTTCCATACTTATATAGTGAATCTTTTGGACGCCCATTTCCTAGTTACAGAGGTGTCTATATCTAAAATGTTCTGGCAGTACAATGTGAGGCCTGTGCACATCAACTAAAGTCTTATCAATATTGTTTAACAACTTTGCTATTATCCCTAAACATGTTTACCTAACGTCGCTATTATTATACAAGACCTGCTCCCAGAACTGTCAGTTGAATATCAAACTAAAAATTAGGTACTTAAATAAAGATTAAAAGGTAACTTTATTCCCAATGCTAAGTGTCCTCACAGACGAGTGTATTAAAATGAATAGTGAGCGTTTTCGGACCGCTCTTGAATATTCATGGACTCCGGAGGACTTATGATTTTTAAACCGAGTTGATAAATGAATATGGATCAAGCCAAAGAAAAATGTGTTATAATTCTTGATTTTAATGTTAAAAGTGTAGTGGTCGTATAGCTTTTAAAACGTCCTTGGTTATATATAAAAAATCATTTCAGAAATGAACACAATAAGTATTTCAGGGGTTGTTCCCTTGTCTATAGATTTATTGAAATTGTTGCCAAATATAATCATTATATATTTAAGAAACAACATTACTTATATATTAAATACTAACTAAAAAATACTCGAAATAGCCTCGCCTAGATAAAATAAATGAAATTTAGAATATTCCGTAACGTAATCTTATTAAATCCTAGTGCTGACTTATCAGCGGACGTTAAGAGCAAAGGTCATAAAACGTCAGTATATTCGGTCTGTTGTTTAGAGCGGTGTAGGGCGGAGTAGGGCGGTGTAGGGCGGCATAGAACGCTCGCGACTCGATACGCATCAAATTCTATTACGGGTAAAAGAAAACCTTAGTGTAAGCTAAAATTCGAAAATCATTGAATTTTGTGTTCATATTCGTTTTTATGATATTGACCGTGGAATTAATTTTATGGTAAATTGGTAGTATTCGTACACGTACACTTTTAATAACAATATATTACAGAATAAAAATGTACCTATATATTTTTCTAGCATGACTGGTTCAGAACCGATAACCGTTCCTAGTAATTCCCATATACAATAATTTTTATTGTATATGGGAATTACTAGGAACTCGGGAACGAAATTATTTTCATATTTCCTTCAAAATCTTTGTGATTAACAAATGTCATAAGAACCATCCGAGGTATTAGTTTATTTATTTCTTTGGAAAAATTGCACGGCGACTGACGTGTGACGTGTACTTCAGGTCATTCTACATATTTATGTTTATAACTCTAAGTTACAATTTATAACTTGAAAGTTCTAAACTAACCCGAAAATAGTCAAACCACATCCAAACCCTGTCACATAATTGCGCAAGAATTTGCTCATTGAAGTTGGTACTACCTCTTAGCCGTAAATAGTTTCAATATAGAAAAAATAAACGTTAAACATTGCTTAAAAACATTTATATTTATACTGAATTCCGTTACAATTTTCCGAAATCAAATCAAAAATCCTTTCATTTAATAATATTATTTTGCTGCACAATATTTAATTGCAAATCGAAATTGTATCAATTTTTATTTTATAAAAGCATCTTCGTAATCTGATGTAGACATCTCAAATTAATAAGACTCTACCTGTCCAACTTTCTACCTCGAAATAGATCTCTATTGGAAAGTAAGTTTAAAGTAAGCACAATACTTTGGGCCAAGTTCTTGAAATCCATTATTTCGATTAAGTCTCGATTGAACTGTTAAGTTTCAGCAGTCCTTAATTATGCACCTACGAGATGATCCAATATACGTGTCTTGAGACTCATTTCTAATTTACCTACTTGTTTAACAATAATCAAACTATAGTTGTGTGTGTTTATATGACAATCTGCTAATTGAAAATCTTTGTTATAAAAATCTTTTATTTAAATTGACAACCAGCAAATGAACGAGAATAATATTTTCATTCCATATTTATCTTAGAACTCTTCTCTCTCTCCACTGTGCGTCTAAATTGGGAAAAAAGGAAAACCTGTTAAGTTTTAATCTGGTTAGTGAAACGATCCCTCAGATACTATTAAAGATAATTAGGAATTAGATTATTTAATTAGAGAAATGGATGGTAACGACTCGAGGCGAGATAACGACTACTGCCAAGAAACATGTGCCTTCTTTCAGGCACATGAATATCTCTTGACAATTTTGCTACTGTACAATTTTATACTACGTTTGCGTGGACTTTCAACCTATTTTTGCCTTGTCAGTAAGAATTTCAGGAATCCTCGCATTGCGCCCATTTTTTATATTTTTTAGCAGTAGTCTCGTGTGTATTTTCCGAAATGTACGCAATAAAAAAATATTGGGAATACTTTACGAAATATTGAAACGACTTGTCACTATAAAGTACATCTTTTATTTCATAAATTGAATAAAACAATACAATTTAAATGAACAATAAAAAATATGAAAATTGTTTAATGAAGTTTCCGTCCCTTAATTGGCGCCCGCAGTAACAACTCACAATGCAAAATTATTTTGCTCACTTATCGGAACTTAACCTACTGACAAACAGAAAAATTTATTATTATAGAGAATGTTCACTCCTTTGTGTCTTCTCCATTCAACGTGACATTGGCGAAGTGAATTGTGCTCAACTGGCACGCTCCAAACGCCATAAAAAAGAGAAGAAGAAGAAGAAGAAGAGAATGTTCACTCCTCAGAAATATTAAAAAGAAATAGAAATTACCTATCTGTTAATATATACTCTAACATTACTTAGAATTCATATAATTTCTTGATCTTAATTAACATGTATTATAATTAAATTTTCATGCGCAACAATCATCGTTTTACAAACTGTAAATATACTTATAAATATTTATGAGACGTATGCTTTGTATGGAATGGAAATTTACATTTGAGGTTTAAGAATATTTATTTCTCATAAGAATACAATTCACTTACATGAGAAACTAACACATTACACTTAATACAAAAATAACATAGGTACATTGCACAAAGGAAGTATTTTAAAGTAAATAAAATATTAATTTGAGTAACAAATAAAATGTAGGGTAGGATGTTCGCGTAGTCGATGCATTGTGCGGAATAAGAGCAACTGGAAGTGTCACGTAACTTCGTATTCCATGTTATACTATAATATTTTTTTCTTACACTTTTTGTTTTATTTTGTGTTATTCTATATAGGTCCTTTGATTTTCATTATTCTTTTTGTGTATTTTTTTACTTTTATTTATTTTATTAATTTATTGTTGTTACATTTTACAATTTTTTGACATGATTTTTTAGTAATTTTTTGAAAATTAGTGTTGATTTTACTTCTTTAATATCTTTTGGCAATTTATTATACAAATAAGCACCTTCAAACAAAATGGTTTTTTTGCCGTAGTTAGATCGCGGCTTGTAAAGTTTTATATCGTTTGCATTTCTTAGTCTCATTCTTTGCATATTTTGTTTTTTTCGTAAATGTAATATTTGAGTGCATATCTTTGCTTAGAATTTTTCGTATAAGAAGGCAGCTATAGTATATGTAGGTTTGATTAATATTTAAAAGCCCAGATTCAGCATATATTTTTTTAGTTGAGGCAAGGAAATCATATTTGAACAGTATTTTTACTAATTTATTTTGTGCTATTTGTATAGTTTCCAAATTGCTTTTAGCAGCTGAACCCCAAATCTCGATCAAGTAATCAATATGCGGCTTGATGAGGGTATTATAAGTAATATAAACAACTTTGCGCGGCAAACAACGAACAATGTTTCTCATTACACCCATTAGAGATGTAAGTTTTGACTTAATTTTTTGTATGTGAGGTTTCCATGTCATTCTGCTATCTAGAATCAGTCCTAAATATTTCTAAGACTGAAATAATGCGCATATCCTGGAATTTGATAACGCATAGCTTCTTCTGCACTTTTTAGCCATGTTTCTGTTAAAATAACTATATCAAGACCATCGTTAAGAGAACGAATGATACTTTTTAATTCATCAAATTTCCCTTGTTTTACTATGCTTCGAATATTGCCATATAAACATTTTAATGACTTTTTCGTTTTTTTTAGATTTTCATAATTATCGACTAGTTCGTACGTAGCAATATCGGTTACAAATACATTTTTGTTTGAATGAGTGCATGAAGTAATCAGTTTTTTGAAGTTACTTTTATTATTTTTGGTATATTTTTGACAAATTTTATTCTGAGATTATTTTCTCCTGCATCCGTTCGTCTTTTTAATTCCTCTTTGAGCTGTTTTAAGTATACTTGCTGTTGTGGTGTTTGATCCGAGTAAATAGATATAGTATTGCTATCAATTTTATGTTTATTACGCAGTATAAGCTTAGGTGTTTTATTTGTAGCGAAACAGACTTTTATAGCCCGGTGTTTATTTGTTTGAAATTTACCAAGGCGAAATATTTTTTCTGGGGTAGGACAATTTTCGTCGATTGATCTTAATATTTTCACTACTTGGCTTGAATCTGTGCGTATGCGTTTATCTTTATTTATTTCATATGGTTCTTTAATTCCGGTGATGATGACGTTTTTAGAGCGAGTTTCGCGTTCATTGATTTCTTTAAATATATGTTCGTACGTAGCTGTTGTTGAACTTGAGGAATTTGCCATAGATATTTTAAATTCTTGTAGATCAGACTCTAATCTCTTAATTTTATTTTCCGATGCATTATTTTTGTTTACAATATCCAAAATATCTGATTTCATTGAGTTTTGATCGCTTTTTAAAATGTTAGTGCTATTTTTGATATCGTTTATTTCATTTTTAATGACACTAATATCATTACTTATTTTCTCAATGAATGCAGCTTGACTGTCGCGGAGTGATGTTAAAATGCCCATTATTTGGCCTGTTTGTTTTCGTAATTCACTAATTTCTTCTTTTATATGAGAATTATCGTCAAAAAACTTACGCTTGTTACGGTGAGTAATTTTTGGAGTATCCGGATATTCCTGTATAGGATCACAACTTGAAAGGTTTGGTTGAGAATCACTTCGGCAGGAACCGAAGCCACTTCCAGTAGGTGATCTTAGTATGTTCATTGTATATCTGTGTTGTTGATGTTGCGTCAACTAACTAGTTATTTTTTCTAGTATTTTAGGAGCCTGTCTCTTTTCTTCGAGGTGGAGAAGAGCGGTTGCCGTTTGGTAGTCACGAAGTTATTTGTAATTGATATGTCTTATAACACATTAATAATTTAAGCGAATTTGTTTTCTATTTTAATATCCTTATGGTTTGATTTGTCACGTAAGTTTTACAAAAATTGTACAAGTAAACAAATAACACGTCCGCTTTGTGCAGCACCCGTATTCATCAATATTTAACCCGTATTTATTAACCCGTATTCATCATTATTTAAAACATTTATAAAATATTTCTTCTGTTTAAATTTTATAACTAACTACGTTTGAAATACAAGGAAGTATTAAATAGCTTGTAAGTTAGTAGTATATTTTACAATATCCGAAAATACTTTCCGAAAATAATACTTCTAGAGAGAAACTGTACGAGTCATATTGTAACTTTTAAGCTATCAGGAGTCACGTTTTCTAAAAAACTCTAGGAAAAGTTAGCGACAGCGCGTGTAGAGGAGTTTGATAAATGTGTTTGTTAACATTGTGGAGCTTGTGTCCTCACCCTTTATGTTTATACTGATACAAAGTTAGTTGTATTTCATGGCGCTGAGGCTGGTGGTGGAGATAGTGATATATTTTAAATTTTGATTTTTTTAATTTTTTTAGCTTTACGCTTCATCCTGCACATGACAAGGTAGGCAGAGGGAATTGCAGGAACCAAAGGAACCTTGTGTTAAGATTGTTGCTTGTCCCTGCTTTCTCCGTCCCCGCTTTCTGCCTTTTCGAGGCATTGCGTGTGAAGTAGCGGTACTCAACGCCGCGCTTTACCTAGTTGCCAGAACAAAGAAAATGTAAATAGAGTCCGAGTAGGAATCGAGGGACAAACCGTCGCGTTTACAAGTAGACGCTATGCCACGGCGATCCCTATTTTTTAATGATATAGTAAAATCATTTCCGTTTCCCAGTTTATTAAGAAAAGGTACGTTGTCCGTACGTTAGGTTCTGTTACTTAGAATACTATAATACCTTCAAATTCGATGTAGGGTGGATCCGTCCACGGCAGTGAGACTAACTTAAACTCTAGTTACTCTAATTATTGTTAGGGAAAACATGAAACGAATACTAAGTTCAACTGTTCAAATTTGCGTTGGAATAATCGTTACTGCTGGCTTCGTGTACAAAATTAAGAGATAAGAAGAATTTAAACTATTGAACTTTATATATAATATATTATATATTATATACTATAAAAATATTAAATAATTCACAACATACTTAATCAAAACAAGGTACAATAAAAAGGTACAATATTTTTGTTCGTATCGTAATTGAACTCAATACTATCAGAAAGAAAGTGATCACTGTGCTATCGGCGACATTTTATATGAACTGCAGATAGCATAATGCTGGTTAGAATTGACCTGTCAAATATGTTTACAGCTTATAGATGAGCTCGTAATATATAGCCACAGTAAATACTTAAGTAAGTATTTTTTGGGTGAAAGCTTATGATTTATGAAAGTGAATGGGGATGAGAGGCGTGAGGCGAGAGGCAAGGTGCGACGCGACAGAGGACGGGCGCAGACGATGATTAATATACAAAGTACTGTACACATCTGATAACTCTTGTGATCGGATATTCCTTATGGAAATTTTACATTTTCTAAAATCTAACAAAATATCGTAAAAATACCCGATAACATTATATTTTTTTAATTTATCTCTAATATTGTTCTTAATAACGACTGTTCTTAATAACGAGATCATTACTCATACGATATTCAAATGGATCGCTTATTTGTTTGATTAACTTCTGCAAACGTTTCTTCAATTATATGAAAATAGTTGAATATTTGATTCGCAGCGATTATGGGTTTGAATTTTTCTTTAAAAAAGTTTAAAATTTTGACATCTTGTACGTAAACTCCTTAATAAATCAAGAGTAGAAAAGAAGAACCAGACACTCATCTAAAAGATATACTATATGACTAAAATATATATTTAGTATGTATAATAGATGTTTTATCTGGTATATGATATCTGGTAGGCAGTCGGGCGGGCGGTCGCTTGCACACTCACGACGTAAGCCGTGGCGTCATTCATCTTCATTTCCGGAGTCATTTTCTTCGGAGCCCAAAAGTAAGCCGTTCTAATACCGACGCCTTTTGCATAAAATTTACATTTTATTTCGAGTAAATTGGATGTTTTCATTATTATAATGTCATCTTTGAAAGAGCAAAAGGGAAAGTTTCAAAGAACTGTGGATTAGATTGTCAACCAGCGAATTCGATCTAGACGTGGGATATTATAATATTATATAAAGAAAAAAAATCAAATTTGTTAATTTATTATTACTTTAACGCACAAAAAACTTGCACAAAATTAAATTTTTTAGTTAATTTCATACAAAGGCAGTGGATAATGACTGCGTGACATTACGTAAACCTCAGTGAAATACCTACAATTAGGAAATCGATATGGAACCTTAGGTTTGATCGACTTTTTTTATGTAATCATTTGTTTGTGTAAGTTTTAAGTTTTTGAATACTTAAATCTCATAACTTTTGTAGTTTTTGATTACGCGAGACTTTCACTCGACAAGGGGCAAATACGAAGTACAAGCGTCGGTGTCTTTTGGTTGCATTGACTTAGAAGCTTAGAGTTTTTTTGTAATTCGAGGTTGGAACTTTATACGATGAAGAGAAAAATAGTTTAACACTTGAACAATTTTGATATAAGTTTTGGTTTTTTGTATTAGGTTTAAGATCCGGCATATAATATACAAACCATTATAAATTATCACAGAAAATTAATTTCGCAAGAATACTTGGTACGGAATGCCAGTCATATAACACGAGTAACTCGTAAATAGCGCGGCCGTCAGTGACTCCCACAATTGTATGAATATTTGGACAAAACAGGAATTTAGCTTCTACAAGTTACACATACATGAAAACGCAATATATAATATTTCATATTAGGTTAGTCCTTTATTATACATAATAATAAGCTATAAGTTAGTAATAAAGTATCCTGTCCGCGGCCAGGTATGCTTGAACTACCCGGTTATCCACGTACAATAGTTTTTAATAAATTACTACTCGGTTTACATTATTGTAATTTTCTTAAGGGTTCTTCATGGAAATTGCTTTTTCATTAATTTAAAAAATGCATCTATATTAATATTTGAAAACTGATAAACAATATGTCAATGTGTGCTACGGCTTCACCTTAATATGGTAGTGTAAATTGGCGAAGCTATCTCTGAAAAAGCGTGCACAAGCATACAGAGAAAAGGTAAATAAATTAAAATCATTGTATTTCATTCTATAATATTAACAAATATCACCAATATTCGCATAATACATACCTTCCAAGTACAGACAGTGAACAGTTTTTTGTCATATACATAGATTGGAATATGTCGTGTTCACCCCATACCGCTTAAAACGCCTCCTCTTTTCACGCTTTTTTGCAGGGAACCCTGAGAAATCACCTTAATCAGATTTTACACTATATATATGAAACCAAAAAAAAAACATCGTTTATTTAAAGAAAGTGCAGTTAATGTTGCAATTTAGTTAATTTATTTGGATTATTCGATTACATCTCTGTACAATCCAGAATTTTCTATAAAAATAAAATTCATTTAAAATACAGTAACAACCTGCTCGCCAAGCGGCCGCTCGCTGGCCATAAAACCAGAGAGAGATCTGACGTGGATTGGCACGCATCGTCATTACTCTGCATTGCAGATGATTATCATTTTAAGCTTAATTCCGGCTTTCCTTCCGTATCAGGGATACTGATGTACTCGTATTCCAGTTCATGATGGATTTTCTGTTCTATATATGTATATTTTTTAAAGGAAAAAAATATTTTTAGGGTATTATAAATAAGTAATATATGATCCTTTATAGAAATTTTGTGTGTCTGGCAATAACACATTTCCCCAAAACACGCGAACATAATTTGATAATTTGTGTCATATCTTGATAAGATAAATATAAAATATTCAAGTTTTCAGTCTCCAGAAGTACAGAAAAAATGAAACTTCTCTTTAGTCAACAAAAATTAAACTTATCATCTTTTGTAAATACCTGCTGTTGATCTATAACCATGAAAATTGGTACGAGCTCGACTCTCACATGACCGATTTTCTTTATACATAATGATAGAATGTTATACTTATTGGTCATATAGCCCAGTAATATCCAGTCTAAATTTTGTTTCTCAAATTTTACATTGTGTTTCATAAGACCTCTTATCATACTGATAAGAGGTCTTGAGGCGTGTTACCAGAGATGACTTCAAGTATTGAATATATTCAAGTATTCAATATATTCAGTTATGTATTAAGTTCATTTAAAGCTTACAGTCTCTAAAAGCACAAAAATCAAACTTGTCTTCAGTCAATAAAAATGAAACTTATCAACTTTTGTAAATTATATTTGACCGATTTTATTTGTACATAAGAATGGAAAGAATTTTATTTCTAATCTTATTATAGCAGCTTATCAAGCGATCTCTATCTAACAGACGCCACTTAATATAAATGAGAAGCTTCTTTTCAATAAAGGCGTCTAAAAATAAAGAAAATGTAATTTTTATCACGATATTGCAAGTCCAGCGCTCCTCGCGGGAAATCAGGCGGCGGCGGGACTATCGACGTCGCGTTAGCATGGAGGAAAAACTATTAACCGTGTAATAGAGTTCAAGTATCGAGTATCAACACTAATTACTTTGGTTATAGTGTTTTTATTAAATGAGGGACGTTAGTATACTATACTATATATACATTCAAGTGAATTATTCATTGAATATAAGCCGAGTGGGGAACCGAGCACTTCTATACACAAGAGTCCTGGTGAACTATAAGAAATAAGGATATGACAAATAAAAACTCGGATAATTCACAAAGTCCATGTTGACGGAGTACCAGTTCGAATTAAATTGTATAATTTAATTTTTTTTGTATGGGTTTAAGTTCTATATTTATACTTATTTTATTATACATATAAAATTATATATTATTAGTGTTATTTGAAAATGATTACTGCATGTGAAATAGAAGAAAATGTAGTCGTAATAAGAATTTTCATTGTACTCGTAATGGCTATGAGGGAGCGGTCACGTACGTCTCTATCGACAGCACGACTTGTTGGATATATATTTTATCTTAGCCTTTGAGAAATTGTACGCTGCAAATAAATGTAACAAATTTCATATTTTTATAACAAATATTATAAATATTTTACGTGATAAATGGAAGATGTAACCAAAACGCTGTCACGTCATACACAGTTATTAAGGAGGTCAATATGAATAATATACTATTGTTAAAAGGTGAAAGTTTATAACTTTGAATCAAATTTAAATTGATATTTGAAGCAATATAGCTATTCTCCAATAAGTAAAAGACACGAACGAACCAAAGAGCTTTGAAAGTAATCAGTAGAGTATAAGAGCGACATTCACGAATTAGTAAAACTGTTCGAGGTGTGTATTAGTAGAAAACCGCTCAAGAACTTTTCGTGATGGCGAAACCAAGTTTTGTACAGCTAGAGGCGAGTCAACGTCTTTTTACATTTAAATTTCAACCTATTGGTCAGGTAGACAACCTGTCCGTCATTAAATAGCCCAGTAACATCCATAGTCTCAGTTTTGTTTCTCATATTTTACATACGTTTCACGCGAAACTGACCTCTACTACCTCTACCTCTCAGTACAATTGCCTTCCTTTATGGCGCATCAGCCAGAACATACCTCTAAGTAATCATACTTAGAGGTATGTTCTGGCTGCTGCGCCGTAGTAGGTTTTTTTTTATAGCTTCACGCTTTATCCCGCACATGGCAGGGTAGGTAGAGGGAACTGCAGGAACCATATGAACCTAGTGTAAAGACACTCCGTTATTTAGTCCCTGCTTTCTCCGTCCCCGCTTTCCACCATTTTGGAGGCATTGCGTGTTGAGTGGCGGAACTCAACGCCGCGCTTTTGCCTAGTTTCCAGAGCGAAGAAAATGGAAATAGAAAAATCCATCTTCCCCGAGTGGGGATCGAACCCACAAACCGTCGCGTTTACAGGTAGATACTTACGCGTCTGCGCCACGATGGTATGAGACGATATACGATATGAGGTATATATCTCTAAAGAGTTTTAGCCTGTTACCCAAGCATGCTAAAGAGTCATCTGAATGATAATAGAATATTAGTACTGTATTAATTCAAGTAAATTTATCTAACAAATTAAATGTTAATCATTGCTGTTAACCTTATTTATAAAATAAAGATCCTATTTCCCTCCTCCCTTTCGTTGTTCCTCAGGTTCCTCCAGTACTATCATACTACAGAGAAAATAATACATTCGAGTTTATTTGAAACTTCAGCAGAAAGAAAACATTTTATTTACATGTTGCGCCTCATACCTCGTAACATATAAATAAAGTAAATATTCAAATATGAGCAAAATGTATCTACTTAAAGCTCAGTAATTACATTAATTAACTTAATTACAAATATGTGATATTGTCAAAAACATTTATAATATATTTATTTAATGTTAATGGAATTGCGGATATTGTGAACATCGTGTTATTTTGATATTTTAAAATATATGAAACTGTGTAGTTTATGAGTAGGTAGGAGGAATTCGAGAGTTTCAATTACATTATCTACAGTGTATATATCAGAATACAGTATAAGTATTCTAGCACCAGTAGGATTTAAACTGATTACAAGAGACGATTTTCTTATGCACTGACTAAACAAAATTAATGACAATATGGTTAAATTTAAACAACAAATATTGTTTAATGAGAGATATACAAGCAAAACTTATAACACATGTAGTATGTGTAGAACAGATTGATCCGCCTTTGAATTCTGTCTTCTACTTAACCCTGAACATGAAATTTGGCAACAATAATGCACATCCAAATAGAACAAAATTCATAGTCGATATTTTTAATGAATTCGATCATATTTAATACAATAATATTTCACAGCTGCCCCATATAGTTTAACTTAGTTAATTATTAATCCAAGATCACAGAAATTTTCCGAAAATATATTACCACTGTGCAATATAAAACTTGATCAATCACTTTGTTTTTGTCTTTACATGACAATGGAGTACAATCTCACAGTACTTCTGTTGTATACAGACTACACTAGTAGTAGAGTTGTGTGTTCCACTATGTAAGCTCAGCGTGGAGTGTGGGAATTCTAATGAAAATGGAATTTGCAAGATTACTTTTAAAGCTGTTAGGTTCGTTCACAGTGGTTTCTATTATCTTTTGGAGATTGGCTTGCCTTTCGTCGATTGAATTCGATGTGCCGCAGGTGGAAATTATATTGTACATTGAAATATCGAACCTTTTTCTATTATGACAGAATTTGATTAACAAGAACTTATTAGTTACGTTAAGTTTATATTTATATATGTGTAGAGAGAGATTTTAAACTCAACCGTCTTGTTTTGCCATAAAACTGGAATTTACGCTTTGGCAAATTTAAGGATATTTTATATAAAATATTTCATATAGTGTCTCTTGTTCCGACATAAAATTTTGAAATGTTTTGTAGTGCTCTTTCCTTAGTAAGTAAAATAAACGACTAAAATAAAAAAAATAGTGGGCAAAATTTACTTAATAAAAGTATCAAGAAGCGAGATGTTTGTGTGAAATTGCGCGAAGAATCTGTTGAAATGTTGTTGCCGACGATATTATATGTACCTTTAATAGACAAAGTTTTGCAATAAAGGTGAGAAGTGCTCCTCGTGATGATTTACAGCGCGCTGGCGACGCCGGCTGGTGTCTGTTGTGTTGTGTCATAAATAACTGAAGTTGAGCTGTTCTATGATTGTTGTCATTTTTTATGGTTACATAAAGATGTATACGAGGACAGTCGTGGCGCAGAGGCGTTAGCGTCTGTCTGTGAACTCGACGTCGTTGTGGAGTCAATTCTTATTCGGGGAGAGTGATCCGTTATTGTACACGCAATGCCTCGAAAGGCGAATATAGGGGCACAGAATGTCGTAACCCTAGGTTGTTTCTTGGTCTTCCGCTTACTTTACTATGAGCGGGATAAAGGAAGATTATTAAAGAAATAAATATCCATTTTAAATAACAAGCTTTAAAGAAAACAAAAGCTACCATGAATATTATAACATTATAATATCTGATAAGTATTACATTTACCAACTGTTTCCACTGTTTGTCACCGTGAGCCACCTGACACTGTGCGGGTCATATATCACGCGCGTCCCGAGCACGTGCCGCGCTCATGTTGTTGCAAATATTAAGTCCAAGAAGGAAATAAATAAACTAACACTATTTTATGACTCAAATTGAATTGATATATTTTTGGGTATTTTCTGTAAATTAAAGAATATCCGAGGAAAACCTGCATTCGTGTGACATTAGGCGTTACCTGGCGGACGACGCCGATAGTGGTGTTATGAGGGTGGTAATATTATCATACCTTTATCATTCATGTGACTAAGTAATAGATTTTTTAGCTTCTTTCTTTATTCCGTTCATAGCAGGTAGACAGAGAGAACCGCAAGAACCATGGGAAGCTAGTGTTAAGACATTCTGTTCCCTGCTTCGAGGGATTACGTAATGAGTGGCGGAACTCAGTGCTTTGCTTAGTTGCCAGAGCGAAGAAAATGAAACTGGAAAAATCTTTCTTCTCCGAGAGGAAATCGAAACCGTAGCGTTAACATGCAGACGCTGCGCCTGTGCGCCATGACGATCCTCATAATTAATAGATAGTTAAATATTATTCTGACAGTATCTTACTTCTGCACCTACTAAGTACTAAAAGGATTATATTTGGGATCCACATTCCCATTTGAATTGCGGTGAGAGAGAGGTACGACCTGTTAGGAATCTTACCAAATACTATCATCTCTTAATTGTTTTCAATAACATGCAACATCACTTAACAGCTAAAAATATTTATTTTAAAATAAAATTCCTTAAAAGTAGTTAAAGCTACACTCATGGTTATGGTCCCCACAAGACACTTCGCCTTTAGAATTTATTTCCAATGTAGAACTCAATATTTTCTACCTATATTACAAATAAAATATACAACTTCTCTGATAATAGTTTACGCAACCAAACCAACATCGTACAATTGGACATAGTCAAGTACTATGACTAGTATAATTGATTGATTGACCAAGTATAATTGGACATACTCATTAACTTTGCGTTGATCGCAGACTCCGGAGCCCGGACGGAGTTCCTTAGCGTCACTTGCTGCTGCTCGTATTTTAATTAACCTTTGAAAGTTAAATCTAAAGTTACTATATTGTAAAATTGTTCAACAGTAATATTCAATTAGTTACAATATCATTATTTGTTTATTATTGGCATAGAACATTAAACTTCAGTTTTTTAAAGTAAATAATTAGTGTAGGATAAGATTGTTGTTCACTACATGTATGTGTGTGTGTGTGTGAGAGAGAGAGAGTGTGTGTGTACGTAAAATTATGAATTTATTACATTCTATAATTCAAACATATCAATTAATATTGATTAAAATTTTATATTTATTACATGAAATAACATATCTATGATATGTGTAAGAGAGGATCACAACAAACACCTAGTATATATTATGTTTATGAATAAAAGAGGAAAAATACATGAAAACGGATATTTTAACTGAACTGAAAGAAACAAGACACGAGTCGTCAGTACTCATTTACAATAATGATTTCAAGAAGACTGGAAGTAAATGAATCTCTTAAGCGGCTTACAAACTCTCAACAAGTAGCCGTAAAATGTGAAGACTCGTTATGTTCGGAAAGAAGCTGGAGAATTAAATATTATTATATATAAATGTTCTTCCGTGTGCCGTGTGTATATCGAACCTACATCTACAGTCCCTTAGAGCACAAAATAATCGAAATTCTAATTCTACACAATCAAAAGATAAACGTTTATGCTTGGTTTTTGTCAAATTTTGGTAAAAACTGAGAATTAAGTAGCTACAAGTAAAGGGAAAACTCTGAAAATTGATAATTTATATTTATAAATAAATTTATCTTTGTTATTCTCTTCGTAATTACTGTTTTAATAGTATTATAATTCCAGTACCATCGGCGTACGATTAGTACTATAGCATCAATGCTCGTTGATAGTTAAATAGTTCAGACGCGTGCAATCGCACAATTGTGGATTAAGCCTAACTTGTAAATTAGACCAGCTTGGAACGATACTGACGGCTGCTACAATATCGAGAGTACTACTTAGCTGAGGTATAATATAAACCAACTCTCCTATATTGACCGACAAAAGTTTCTTGAAGTTCTCTGACGTTCTTCATCACAATATAAACTCATTTATGTATACGTAATAGTACAGGTTGTTAAGTAAGTAAGAGGTTAGTACACCTTCTAGTCACAATTCACTCAAAAGTCGAAAGATTTCTTAATAACGAGAGACCACACAATGAGAGGATCTGATAACTGCATCGCTTGTAGTGAACAAGAGTTGATGAAGTTAATGTTGGATGGCAGTGTTTTAGACGTAATTGTTACAATAGAACGCCACATCAAGGGCTTGAACATGTCTATACTAAAAGTAAAAAAACATATGAAAATTTTAACACAACGGTATTTGAACCTGCGCTCTCTTGTGAACCGTGCAAGCGGTTCCTTAAAAATCGTTGACCACTTGACCATCTGTTTTTATGCGTTTTTTAAAGTATTTTTTTATCTTCATTGTGGTTTAGCACTTTAAAAATCATAAATATAATGTACATATGTAGAGACACACTTTATATATTCCACAGTCCACACATGCATTTTGTTTAATTAGCTTAACGCTTATTAGTGATAGTAAAATTAGAAATCGATTAATTTTTAATACAAAAATTGGGAAACTGATAAAAAGTGTGCGCAAATATCTTTAAGCAAATTCAATTTAACTGTTCAAGTTTAAACATCGGCTATTATTTTAACCAATCCCCCTTCTTACAATCTTTAACAATACCAAAAGTAAAATTCTAGCTCAAAAACTCGCCACTCTAAGTGTGCGCAATAAAACCTTTCCAGAGATAATGTATAATGATGATAATGGTAATTACAATAAGGTCAGTTAAATGTCAAACCAAATGTTCTTTGCAAAACACACTTTAACTGTGCGACAATACTTTCCATGTTTTTTTGCTTGAAGTAAATATTTCGTTCACATATTGCATACAAATTAGTACCTATTATGTACCTATTATTTTTTTAAAGAAAATCATAATTAATTGTATAATAATTATAATTAACTATATACTCTTGTTTCAGGTACGTAACGTTAATTACTCAACAATAACGTCGAGATAAATGGTTGTAAGTAAATACCTATTTAATGAGAGTTGTTATAAATTGGTTTTACGAACTGAATATAAATAGAGAATTGTAGTACAGAGAAAGAAATTCCTATATATATTATTTATATATGAACAATAATTATTTTGGTATTTCTAGAAAACTATACTTTTTATCTTTGGTTACCTTTTCGGCCCGTTCTTTTTACTATATTAAATGCTATGTGTTAATAAATAGCTTAACTATTTTTTAAGTAATAATATTACAAATGATAAAATACGTTTTTAATTTTCGCATTATCGCGTGCAATATTTGTTCGCAATATTTATTTACTAAGTTTAAATTTTTGCCACGAATTGAATATTACATAAAACTATGATAATTTCTATGAATGTTGTCATTAGTCCTATCCTATTGCCACTATATATGCTTACATACATACACACATATACGTATATACATACATACATTCATACATTTATACATATACTAAGTGTAAAGTTTGTTCAACGTGACACGCTTTAGTGATGCAGCATCACGCAGCGCACGTCGGCCCGCGACGCGCACTGTAGTTGCCGTTGACGTCAAAACAAACAAGTGCTAATTCACTATATATCAAGCTATTTAAAATTCACTATAAAATTTGTTGGATTTAGTCTACTTTGTTTTAATAAAGCGAAGGTGGCTTATGTGGCTGTGTGTCTTAGAGGTGCATGAAGTTGAAGTAACATTCATTTGTATGTAATACACCGTCAACCCATCATATAAGTAGGAAGGATATAAATTTTAATTGAAATCTCATATTTAAATACTTACAAGTATCAGAGCAGCTTACTGTAAGAGTATCATAAATAGTTAATTTTTTAAACAAACAAACTAAATACATTAAAATATGTATGTACTGGTACTGGTGTCGTAGGTCAGTTACATCTCCAGGTGTCTGTGCAAGCACCATGCTGGTACGATTGGATTTGCTTTGTTTAATATAATATGCACATACATATGATATATTCTATGTATCGAATCGCACTTATAGTGGACACTTTGTAATTATTAACGGCATGTAGTATAACTCGTAACCTGCCTTGATAAAAGGAATATATAACGCAAAAAAATATTAATTTAGTACATTAGTTACCTGAGATCTTTAATTTTATAATATATAATAGTGCAGATAATGTTCACATTTTTCACAGCTTCATGTCATCCCGCACATGATAGCGTAGGCAAAGGGAACCGCAGGAACCGTAACTTAGTGTTAACATATTGCGTGTTGAATGGCGAAACCAACGCCGCGCTTTACCTAGTTGCCACAGCGAAGGTATTCGAAATGAAAAATCTATCTTAAGTGGGAATCGAAACCATCGCATTGACGAGCAGACGCCAAGCCTCTGCGGCACAACGGTCGTCTACATGTACAATATACGTACATATATAAATAAAGTAATATTTCCACATCTTATTTGATATTATAACTGTGAAATATGTAGAGAAAGCGGATGACAGAATTATCTCTATGACATCAGTGTCCTTAAGAGAAAAGAGATGGTTAATATAAAATAGATTATTATTTTATTGATACATATACAACTTAAAGCTTACAAAGCATCTAATTTGACAATTGAAAAATGTATATAACAGAAGCTCTGGCATGTTCTACGCCGCCCTCTACGCCGCCCGCTACGCCGCGCCGCCCGCCTACTTTGAATGCACGGAACGTAGCGAGAATTGATGATATTACAGCAGGTATATTTATAGGTTCAATTTGCTACAGTTTAATAGTTTTGGAACAACGCTGCGTTTGGTACGATGCGAGGCGACGCGCCGCACCGCACCCGTGCTCACGTGGGCTGATTTATTTGTCAAATGAAAGAAATTGAAACCAGGGACGGAGAAGCAGGAATTAAACAACGGAGTCTCTTAACATTAGGTTCCTATGGTTATGGTTATATTTCAAATTAAAATAATAATAATCTTGTTTAAATTATGATATCTTTTAATTTTGCACTAATTATTATTATCATTTAGTTTTTACTAGCGATACATATTACAACAAGGAAACATAAAGAAAATCAAATAGACATTTTACTATGACGGGATGCGAACGTGTAGCTTGAGTGGCTGGTTAGTGTATGTCGTTAATTATTGTTTAAACGACGCAATTTACTATAGAATTACAAGTCGTTCAGTATTAAGCTCTGGTAGGACTAACTGTACTACTGTGTACCTACATTTTACTTTATTTCCAACCTTTTTTTATAATTTAAACAAGGTATATAATACGGAAATAGCGATGTTATTCTGCTCCAAAAACTTATGGCACACTGTAAAAGGGTCAATCGGTTAGTGATGAGGGTAGGATAGAACAATTTAATCACCTCGTCCCGCCACGCCGCCGCCGCCGCTATTACATTACCTTCACACATACAGTTTTACGCGTGACTGATTTTACAGAGTATGGTTATTGGGCGATCTGATCTAAATTTTGCTATATATTTTATTAATCGTGTAAAGTATCAAAAAAAATCAAAAATGTTTAAAAATGTACATGGATATGTATGTAATAATGTGGGGATCTTCTAATGACAATATATGAAAAAGTATATATGTTAATATTTAACTAAAACTGATAACAAGTACAAGTGATATAAATAGTTAGTACATAACATGGATATGGATCTAAGGAATATCATAGCACTGCATCGTAAACAGCAAAAGAAAGTATGTAAATTTATATAGTACGCTTATCAACCATAGCATTAGTTCTAAGTAATAAATTTAATAAGAAATAAACTAAACATTAATATTAATTATATATAATATGTATTAATAATATATAATAATTATTTACGATAAGAACATATAGTATAAGACCAAGCGTCTGTAGTGTTAATCATATTTCAAACAAAATAGACAGTAAAACTAGTGAGTGATTCGATTATGGTTTGGAAATATTAAAAAAATGTTTATAACTATTGTTGGATTTAAAAATCTTTACAGTTTAATCATAAAGCAAACAAAAAGCGTAAGCGTGTAATAAAAATGTAAGTGTCAAACGGCAAACAAAGCGTGTTGTTGACGGCGAGCGACGCGATCGCTTATTGGATTATCAAGATTAATCATTGATACTTTCGTTTTTTTCTTCATTTTAAATTTATTCATAAATATCAAGGAAATTCGAAACGAACGCTGATTTTGTTTCATTTCAGTGTAAGCTACATTGAGAAAGCGTTATAAATAGTCATTATATTGAGGGCCGTCGTGGAGCAGAGGCGTAAGCGTCTTCCTGTAAACGCGACGGTTTGTAGGTTTGATCCCCACTCGGGGAAGATGGATTTTTCTATTTTCATTTACTTCGCTCTGGCAACTAGGCAAAGCGCGGCGTTGAGTTCCGCCACTCAACACGCAATGCCTCAAAAATGGCGGAAAGCGGGGATGGAAAAGCAGGGACCAAGCAACGGAGTGTCTAAACACTAGGTTCATGGGGTCCCTGCAATTCCCTCTGGCTACCCTGAAGCTAATAAAAAAATATATTGGTATACACCTTTCATTACTTATTTGAAGTGAAATTAATAACTCTACTTTTATATAAAATGTTATTAGAAATGACAGAGGCGAGCGTTTTTTTTTTTCAAAAAGATTTAATTTCTTATTCTACAACAATGGACGCATGGCTTAGTGGTCAAAACACTTGGAAGGTTTCCAAGACGCGCGGGTGAATACCGTTGCGTTAAATTAATAAATTTATATATCTTTTCTTTAAGTATTTTATTCTATCATTAGTGTGGATTAACATTTTAAAAATCATAAAAATAAATAAAACAAAAAACATATGTACGTACATACAACATGTCTGTGTATATGCTTATACATAATTAGTACTTGAATTATATACTACAGTAACATATTCAAGCAATACAATGCTCAGGTGTCAGGCATGTCAGTAATGTCAGGTGCGAGGAGCGTCGGGACCGCGACGTGACATGTTGATTACTGATTATATACGTGTTGATAAGTAATTATTTTGGAGAAACGCTGCTTGTACTAAAGCTAGTCGAAATAGCTAATATTTTTGTTCTATATCTATGAAGGATATGGAAATTATGTCGAACACTTTAAATAAAATATTACAGCTAAATTCAAGCTTTGTCTTGTATATTATCAAAGTAAAATAATTCTCAAATAATTTTATTCAAAATAAGAAGATACACGTTTCGTTTTTTGAACATCAAATTATTTATTAAATTAACCAGTTCGCTAAAGTTAATGGTTTCGCAGACCTGAGAAGAAATAGTTTCTTTATTCATTTTTTTTTACTGGAGTTTCTCCATTTTTTTTAATTTGCCAAAAATGACAATGACTCTTGAACTAGACTGGAGCGAGCATTTTATTCGTAGGGCGCGTTGTCATTTAGGAAATCATTAATATAGTAATAACCTTTAACACACAAACGTCGTTTCACAACTTTTTATTTGTGATATAGAAAAAACTTGGGTGTGTTCTGGGAAAATAGCAAAATATGCATTTTTAGTAAAGCAAGAAACAATTCGAGGTAACACGTGTATCACGTGTCTCTAGCACAATACAACGCCACGTTGGTCTTGTCAGAAGAAGAAATTAATTCTTTGAATCGAATCAACCCAATTAGGATGTCGTCATTTGTATTTTGTACACTGAGATGCGCCGCGATGAGATGGTTTCAATAGAATCGTCCATAGTTTTCTATATTATACTTACAAATCACTATATTTATGAAACATATATAAATACAAATTATAAATATATATAACGCTTATTTTTATACTGAAATTTCCGAACCAATCTCAGATAATTGTTTGACTTGATAAAATATTTTTGATTTTTGTTTGAGATAACTATGACGTATTCGCTTCAATTTGCTAATTAATTTAATTACTTCAAATAATCCACATCCCATCCACATAAAATAAAAGCTAGTTTTAAATCATTTATTCACCTTTGAATATGATAATTCCCCTACAGTTATATAGATAATGTTCATCAAAACGATAAATATTATAACATTTTCCAGTCCAGTAAACTCTACGTATAAAATTTTAAATAATTTGCAATCGAATGAGCAAATTAGTTCAAACAATATGCAAAATTTAGTCCTAAACCGTATTGGGATTATCATATAAATTAATTACTCAAATGAATTGTAATGAAGGGACTAATGGACACGGCAGAGCAAACGTTATGTTACGACTCTATTTACCTACGTACACACATACACATAATGTATATATTTTTTTATGTAAATTAATATTAAAATATATAATATAGTATATTCTTTTTTTTAATTTTCTGTTTAGACTAACTTACAAAATAGTACGTACTTGTAGAATAAAATACTTGCTTAGATGACCGTCGTGGCGCAAAGGCGTAGCGCCTGCCTGTAAACGCGACGGTTTGTGGGTTTGACTCCCACTCTGCAAAATGGATGTTTTCATTTCCATTTTCTGGCAACCAGGCAAAGCGTGTCATTTAGTTCCACCACTTAACACGCAATGCCTTGAAAAAGGGCAGAAACGTTCCCACACTTACAATTTCATATAAAATGTAATACATTCGTCTTATCTCATCATTGACGCACATAAGATTGGGATATTCAAAGAATGTAATAAAAATAACGTGTAAAGTAGAAGTCATAGCCTAGTCATAGCCAACACGATACTCGTACAAGGGCCAGGTCGTCGAGGTTGTCTCGTTTTCCTTAACGATATTTTTGTAGTAAAAATAATTTTATACAACGAGTGAGCTATGAAATGTCCCCTTTAAAGATAAACGTAAATTAGAGTTTCAGCGGCGCGGCGGCCACACCGAGTACACGGTAGACCAGGTACATGGTACATGGGGAGAAAAATTCTTAATAATGTTTTATTTGTGTAGAATATTGTTGGCTTTATTAGTACAGTATGGCTTGCTATAAAAATAAAAAATAATAATTTATGATTGAGACAAGAGGTGTACAGATCTTGACATACATTGTACTCGTAAATGAATTCGTAATTTTAATTTTCATCACTTAAGAATACATTAAGTAAACTTTTTTTCCACATAAAATGAGTTTTATTTAAGGAATTTATAACGGGAAATGAATATCCTTGTCCCTGTTTCGATTTCGTTATTTCCTCTGCGTTAAGATTGCTTTGCAGATGTTGCTACTTAACAATAATGTCGCCTCTTGTACCGCTTTTTTTTAGCTTCATGCTTTTATCCCGCACATAGCAGGCAGAGGGAACTTTCAGGAAATTTATGAACCTAGTATTAAGACACTCCGTTGCTTAGTACCTGTTTTTCTATGTCCCTGCTTTCCGCATTGCGTGTTGAGTTGCGAAATTCAACGCCGCACTTTAACTAGTTGCCAGAGCGAAGATAATGGAAATAAAAAATCCATATTCTCCGACTGTTAACCGAACCCAGAAACCGTCGCGTTACAGCCAGACGTTGCGCCTCTGCGCTGCGACGGTCCTCACCATTTTATTTTATTTTAATTTTTTTTAATTGTATTTGAGAATAATAAAGGATTATTATTAGTAATGTTCTATATTGTTGTTTACGATAAATATTACCCTGCTCATATTATACTATAAATAGTTTACTAAAGGGTTTCGTCCTATTTTAAGATTCTTATGTGCTGAGAAAAACAATTTATAACAATTGGCAAATTCAAATCTGTCGTCGTATTCACTTATTTTATATGAAATTATACAAATACTAACGTACAAGTTTTTAACTCTTTCCAATATTAAACGCATAATTGACTAAATTTTAGATTTTTCCTGTGTTATACTTTGACTTTTTTTGAAAAATAGCCGTGATAGTTACACAGATGGACAAATAAGTGATCCTGTAAATAATCTGATTTTTTTAAATACGAAACTTCTTGATTTAATTATTAAACAATGTATTTTTCACCTAAAACAAAAAAAAAACTACGAAAATTCATACAAAAATATGCAACGCGCGTAAAGTCAATGTGGTACAAAATGAAGCTCGGCAATACCTGTGATATGCAAAGTAGCAACAGCGAGTAGGGAGTAGAGGGTAGTGTGTGCACTGTTGACTTTGTGTCTCCTCGATACGTTACTTTTGAACCAAACGGTATATTTTATATATCAATATTTTTGTTTTTTGTGTGCTTTAGAGTTTTTTTTTGTTATATTACAATTACTAATTATAGTATACAGATATTATCATTGCTTCAAAATACTCTACTCTAATTTCTTTTAATGTCAGCTGCATTAAGTTAACTACCTCTAAAGTGCTTATAAGTTTGCATGGTTAAATTATTTACGACTTAATAATAATAATTAATGATCTTCTGTATTATCACATTTGTTTTTAGCTTCACGCTTTATCCCGCACATGACAGGGTAGGCAGAAGGAACTGCAGGGAAACTGTGGGAACACTTTAAGTTGAGACACTCCGTTGCTTAGTCCCTGCTTTCTTCGTCCCCACTTTCCGTCTTTTTCGAGGCATTGCGTGTTGAGTGGCGGAACTCAACGCCGAGCTTTGCCTATTTTGCCAGAGCGAAGAAAATGGAATTAGAAAAATCCATCTTTCCCGACTGGGGATCGAACCCAGAAACCGTCGCGTTAAAGGCACACGTTGCGGCCCTGCGCCACGACGGTCCTCTATTTCTCCGGTATTAATATGTCCAACCGAGAAATGAAAATGACAAATAGATATAGTATCTAAAACTATTAAATTTGTAATATGGTTCCTGATACGAATTCACTTATTTATCTGTATACAATTGAATTAATAAAATATATCTATTATTTTTTTAGCTTCACGCTTTGTTCTTCATATAGCAGGGTAGGCAGTGGAACTGCAGGAACCGTCTGAACCTAGTGTTAAGATACTCCGTTGCCTACTTTATCAATAAAAATATTATTAAAAATCTATTAAAGTGATCGTGGCGCAGAGGTTGATTATTACAAGGTGAAGATGATTACTTCTATTTTTATTTTCTTCGCTCTGGATACTACGCAAAGCGCGCGATGAGTTCCGCCATTCAGCACGCAATGCCTCGAAAAAGGCTCGGAGAAACCAGGGACTAAGAAACCGAGTGTCTTAACACTAGGTTCCTATGGTTCCTCTGTGAAGCGTGAAGTCATATTAAGTAATTAATAGAGATTAATAGAGGTTGCTTACATATAGTAGATTTATCAGGTTTTAGGGAGTCTTACTTCAAAAAGAACAAACGGAATCATCTAATATTTGAGATTAAAGGAGAAAATTAAATAAATTATTCCCTATTTTTATGATTTTTAAAGTATTAACGAAAGAAAATTAAAGAAAACAAATCAAAATATCAACGCAGCGGGATTCGAATTCGATCCTCTTGGAAACCGTCCAAGTTTTTTGACTGCTAAGCAATGCGTTCGTATTTTATAGTAAATTCCCCTCGAGTGGGAATCGAAGCCGCAACACAATATACAGACGTATTACCCGTCTGTGAGTTCAGAAGTCTCGAGAAATATTTTAAGTAAATATAATTGCCGTCGTAAATTGTGCCAATAGGTCATAAATCAAGTGAAATATTTAACATTAATAGGGGACCGCCGAATCGTAGCTGTCAATTGCGGAATCAAAGGCTTTGTATACATCAGACTGAGGTCGGAAGTATTCATGCGATAATTGCTCTTTGATAGGAACATTACCTCGAGAGTGCGTCAAATTACAAAAAAGAGCTTTGAAGATTTGGTTAGAATGAAACGTCATTTTTCATCTTGTCAGTTTTTACAACATATTTTGAATGTACACACTCCATTTAACTCTCCGTTCGTCAAAAGAACAATCAAATTATATGTTTATAGCATATAACACCTACATGAACCTTTTCCAATTGACAAAAATTTAATACTTATAATTTTATTTTATTATTATACAAATTTTAAACTTATAGACCATATACAGGAAAAATCGACAGTAAATAAAAGTAAAATAATGTGTGTATTTTATTTATTTACATAGAAGAAAACTTAAGATATTTATTAAGGTTTTTAATAATTATTAACTTAACATGAGAATCAAATAGCACATATTTTAACGACAATTATGATACCGAAGAAGAGCAAGAACACACGATATATATAACACAATGTTAGTGACCGTATATGTTTCTTAAATATACGGACGTTAAAAATTGTAGAAATCGAAAAGAAACCTACATTTTGTTAATATTTTAACATTTTCAATTTCCACCAAACCTTTACAGTATATAAATACATAATTTCTAACCGCAGCAAATTGAAAACCTGCGATTTCAAGATTTTAAAATAAACGACGTGAGAAAATGGAAAATATGATTTATGATTTGACACGATAACGTCGCGACGCGGCGGCACCGCCCGTGATTAATATACTCGAACTGAGTGGACGCTACCCGCTACCTACAACCTGCTATCTGCTACCTCATACCTGCCGTCTACTACCTGCCACCTGCCAGGAAGCCCACGTTAACATATAAGTATCTTATCTTCGTAATAAATTATCTGGAATAACAAATATTTTTACGAGTTTTCAGTGACCTAAATAGCTTTATAATACTTCCTACATATAGCAGAGTAGATGAATTTGAGACATTGCTCTTTGATCGGAGGAATTCAATGTTGCGTTTCTCTTGTTACAAAAAATTGACATAATTTCTTCACCCCTAGTGGGAATCGAATCCGATACCATTCACAGACTTTGTGTCACTGTACCTCGACGCCTTTTGTGTTTTTAGTAATGTTTTACTAAATACTGAATAGTGGAAGAATGTATAAATGTAAATAAGAATTGCAAGTTCAATTTCCATGGCATTATTAAAATAATTATAGAAGTATTCCTAGTACTAAGTATGTATCTAGTAACATGCTGAATGTTCGAAAACTTTTAATTACACAAAGTTTAATTTACACAAGTCTTCAGTTAAAGAGATAGACTTACTACATATTACGTACATACATACATAGGACAATGGTATTGTATGATTACTTACAACACTGACGTTCGTGGGTACAGAGTAAAGAAGGTAAAATATATGCCATTAATCTATACCCAATGAATACTGAAAACAGTTGTATTTAAAATTATATTATACAGAATGTAGTTAAATATAATATGTCTCAATGAGAAACATAATATTGTTCTTGAAGGCACATATGTATATATTTATATATATATATATATATATATATATATATATATATATATATATATATATATATATATATATATATATATATATATATATATATATATATATATATATATATATATATATATATATATATATATATATATATATATATATATATATATATGTATATATTTAGTTTGCGTTAGTCTAACGGGCACTCTACATAGGACGCCAGCATTACAAAGAAATGTAAGAAGACTTTCTCCATCTTTCCTCTGTAAGAGCACTTCTCTGTGAAAAGATGAGCAAATTACTTTTTAATGTTCGTTACTCAACGAAAACACGCCGCCGTCGGAAGGACAACTGTATTCCGCTAAGCAATTTTCGAAATTGCAGCGCTTCTGTTAAATTATATTCTTCAAAGAAAATATATGTATAAATAAAGACTGTACTTTGTTCTCAAAGGAGTCGCAAAGTACCTTTGTAATGTTTTCATGCTTTATATTAGTAACAAGTTAGTACAAGTTACAAATACAATAACAATATTTAAACTGTTTGTATTTCTAATATAGTAAGTATGTCCAAAAAAGGTAAAGAATAATTTATTTCATTTAGCTTCACGCCTTACTCCGCACGTAAGCTGGGCAGAGGGAACTGCAGAAAATATAAGAAGCTAGAGTTAAGATACTCCATTCCGTTCCTTGCTTTCCGCCTTTTTCGAGGCATTGCTTGTTGTGGCGGAACTCAACGCCGCGGTTTGCCTAGTACTCAGTGTGAAGAAAATGGAAATAGATACATCAATTTTTCCCGTACAAATGTAATATGAAAGCGTGTATTATAATTGTAAAGCGAAACATTACTATTGTAAAACATTTTAGATCATAAAAAACTAATATAGAAGGTAAAATAATAGGACATACTAATAAATACTACTTTGTAACTCGTTGACACTTTGTTTTTTACAAACTTTGACCAACACATATAATGTTATCGTCCCTTCTATGAGACTCGAACGTTTTGATGTAATATCAAGTTACCTCATTTCAATGATATCTTGTATCATAACATGGCCTTGAACAAAAATCTGATACGTATATTACGTTGTAATATTTCAGGTGTCTCCGGCGGGTTTGAGGTGCGCTCTTAATATTCAAGAAGCTTAATTAATTTCTTCTTTCTTTACCCTTGAGAAATTTTCACACTCGAATAAATTGAGAGCTTTAAAAAAAGTTGAAATTATTTGATGAGTGTTGTTTTTATTCTGTATGGGGAGCTTTATAAAAAGAAACAACCTGAAACCCAATAAATCTATCTATTGATTTTTATGTATTTCTTGCAATATTTTTATATTTAAAATTATATATTAAATTTTATTTTCTTATTAATTTTTATATTTTTGAGTATGTAATAATATATCATTCAATTTAAAAAGAAAACAACTGAGTCCTTTATCGACGTGGATCAAATTATTCATTTGCCTGTTGTCTGTCGAAACATTTTCAAAACACTTGGTGGTTTGACAAGGACATTTTCAAATCTACAGTCCCTTGGTTCAGTCTAGTCTGTACCGTCAACTGCTGAACTAAAAACACTTCCTCGGAACGATTGGAAAACAATATACCCCCTTATACCAGATATAAAAATATACTACTATCTAAACTAAATATACTACTATCTAAAAATCGTCAAAGTGTTAGTTTTACTATAATAACAGAACAAAAAAATAAAATAAAAACTGTATTTACAAAAAGTATTCCCGGAAATGTCCCGAAAATATATACATTACGGTAGTACGCTTCCGCCGTATTGTTCCACTGACGAGTTCCGGCGGAAGGAAGCATATTACCTACATACTTAGTACACGTTATTGCCACTTTGTGGCTTTTTCATAATATTTCATAGTGAATAAATATTTTACAACAAATTGAGCTTCGGTTAATAAATCGTACATTTTGTATGTTGTAATCGTTCTTATACACTTATTATATAAAATATAAATATATATGTAATGGTTACTTTAGAACTCTTCAATTGAGATTGTATCTCAATTGAAGAGTTCTAAAGTAACCATTACATATATTAGATTGAAAATAGACTTCTTTGTCGCAACAGTATTATGAAAAACATATTTACAATCAGATTACTGAAAATATGTACATTGAACACAAGATTACAAAATATCGTAACACAATATTCCACTTCTAGAACCAGGTCGCCTCATTGACTCCTCCACTCAGCAACTTTTTAATAACTCGGTCTTTGAGTTCAAGCCAGTTGCTTAATTTGTTTAAAAAGATTATTTGAAACGTGCTTATTATAATGTATAAGTATATGTCACATGATATAGATATGTTATATTATGTAATAAAGCATAAAGAGGACCGTCGTGGCGCAGAGGCATAGCTTATACCTGTAAACGCGACGGTTTGTGGGTTCGATTCCCACTCGGGGAAGATTTTTCTATTTCCATTTTCTTCGCTCTGGAAACTAGGTAAAGCGCGGCGTTGAGTTCCGCCACTCAACACGCAATGTTTCGAAAAAGGTGGAAAACGAGGACGGAGTGTCTTAGCACTAAGTTCATACAGTACCTGAAGTTTCCTTAGCCTACCCTGCCATGTGCGGGATAAAGTGCGAAACTAATAATAAGCGTTGTGTCAACCAGAATCATAATATTGAAACAAAGTGATCGTTTGTCAGAGAGTGAGACATTATTTGCAGGTTTGGAATTAAAATAGTAACAATTTAATATCGAAGTTAAAAATTATTAATAAAATAAATATTTACTATAACAGCAGTATCAGTAATTCTCAGGGGAAATTAATTGCCCGCATATTTGCTCTAGCTTTGGTAATAAATCGAAAGGTTTCGGTGTTTTACAAAAATAATTAAGTTGCTTTGGGAAGAAATAAAACAAATAATTAATGATACATAATTAAATATTGAAGCCCTACAACCAGCCCTTTGTTTTCGCTACGTTTCGAGATGTGAAAATAGAAAAATCAATTCAATGATAAGTCTAGAATAAAGATATAATAATCCGAGTGACTTAAATGTAAGTTCAACTTGGCTTCTATCTCCGTGGACTAATTTCACGCGCTGGTTCAGCTGCTGAGGCGACCGATACTTTAAAAAATTAAATAAACATCGAAGTCGGCTTTAATACTTATTTTTACATGTATGTCAAAGGCATGCATAATGAAAATTGATTTTGTTAAAGCAATGTCAAAACGGTTGATCAACCACTCTGGTGATTCAGGAGCCAAAGCGTCTTTGGTTCATTACTACAGAGGCTATATTTTCGATATTTTTTAATATATATATATATATGATTAGTTTTTAATTTCAACAATTAATATAAAGTATTGTTGTGTTGTACGAAAATCTTTTTTGTTGTTTCAATAAATTAGCATATTGAGTTAAGGTTTTGTTATTCAACATTAAAGGTTAACAAGACGATTAATTATTCCCCCGTGTGAGAATCGAATCAATAACAACCTGGATAGAAGATGAAAAACAGAGTGGCTTTATTCTATTTTCCTTTTGAATTTGAAAATTGAAGTCATTACATCCAATTTTATATCTCCAAGATAAGATTGCAACATACAATAAAGCCATGCTATTCCAATATACAGTAGTTTTATACAAAAACGAGGACATAAAACGCATTATTCCGGCGTGTGTTACATTTTTTACGATAACGCGACAACTCGATAAGGCGCCGGATGCTGGAGACGACCGACTATTGAACATCTCTCATCTCACATAATGTATAGGCGCGGGCGCGAGTGCTCCGTTGCGTTGCTTGAAAATTGATTTACATATTGTCTACACGCACGCCTGTATGTAGCCAGGGCGTGGACTGTTGATATAACCTTATTAGTCAACAACTTTCCTTCTCATTGTGAGATATTCTTCTATGAGTAGAGTAGCTCGTTTTTATCAAAGCATAAACATTAAAATTAAATTTTATTATTATTTGAGTATCGAACCTAGAATAACCAAGTTTAAATGCAGACCCTGTCTCATCGCACCATGTTGTAGATACTTGACCTATTATTAATAATGAGTGTTAATTTTTAAAAAGTATTTAACATTGTAAGAATTTGGTCAGATTATGTTAGAAGTTTTAATAAAATTAAACAGTATTTACTTATTTTGATACTTTTATGAACCAATTTAATATTTTGGTAATTTTAGAAAAAATATAATCTATATATTCTAGAATATAGAAATGTATAAAAGAGAAAACTGATTTATATTCCTTTTACTATATTTTGAATACTTTATTATAATATAATTAATCTGTACTATTGTAGTAAATACTTATACGTGAACATGCCAGCAATTCAATATTATTGATATTTCTTATTATTATTCACATTGCTGCGATAACGTGAAGGAAAGTTTTTCTTTACTCTGCTTTAGATGGCTTTTAATAGAAATATTAAGTGTAATATTTGTCATCTGTTACTTTAAAGTTTCAAAAATACATGGATTTTGTACTATGATATTGAGAATTTTAGTATCAACAAATCTAGTAGTAAAGCGCGGGTTTGAGTTCCGCCACTCAACATGCAATGCCTCGAGCAAGCGGAAAGCAGTTAACGGCGAGTCTTAACACCATCCTGCTATATGCGGGATAAAGCGTGAAGCTATAAAAAGCTAGTATTAAGTTTAGATTATATTACACTAGAGTGTTATAAAACGTTGTAGAGCTTCGTGTCGTTTAAATTTGGACGCGGCACATTTGTTGTTATTTGTTCAGTTCGGTCCTTTTATGGAACGTCCATAAGTTATGGTCGCAGAGACTGCAGCTCTTTATTATACGAGTATGACAATGTTATGTTGAGTTTTATTGCACTTTGTTGCTAAAGTCTAACTGTCATATTACTTATAATTCCGTTCATTTACATATTTTGTTATTTGAAACAGCTTCATGCCTGTAAACTCGATGGTTTGTGGGTTCGATTCCCAGTTAACACAAGGCAATGGAGTTTTTTAACACTATGGTTGCTTTGGTTCCTGCAGTACCCTCTGCCTACCCTACCATGTGTAGATAAAACGTCAAGCTATAAAATAGATTCAGGTTTTTTTGTCAGATTTTATTTTTTCCTTTCTTTCTTTCCAATTTTCGAGACATTGCGTGTGGAATGTCGAGAATTTCATCAAGAGAATACTTAAGTTTTGTTTAATTACTTTTTTTATTGTATTTTGTAACATTTGTATTCTATAATATTTAAATTTCATTGGAGTAATTGTAAGAATTAAGACAATTTTCATAAAATAAAGTAGAGATAAGAAAAAAATAATATGTACGTGAAAAATACACAAACTACATATCTTAACAACATATTGCTTCACACAAAATGAATTATCTTACATTATAAAGAATCGACAGTTCACAAGCTTGCTGCGTTCACGAGTCCACGTGTAGCGAGCGCATTGCACGAGAACGTGAGATGCATCTCCTCGCCACGCCTCACTAACTGTGTTTCATGTGATATCACTTATTACTATTTGTTGTATTACTTGCAGTAGAATATGAAAATTATTATTGAAAACTGAGCTTGATTTACTATCTAGCTAGCTGTGCATATGTTTGTGCATATGAATTTATATATGTATGTGTATGTCGTGTAGAGGCGTAGCGTCCACCTGTAAACGCGACGATTTGTTAGTTCGATTCCCACTCGGGTAGGATAGATATTTCTATTTCTATTTTATTCGCTCTGGACACTAGCCCGATGTTAAGTTCCGCCACTTAACACGTATCGCCTCGAAAAAGGCGGAAAGCAGGGACTAAGCATCTGCCATATGCAGGATAAAGCGTAAAAACACAAAAAATGTATGTCTGTGTGTATGACTCTAACTGTCACGCGTTAGTGACTCAGATTCTTGTTTAAGAGCGTGCGCGCATTATTTATAATAGTTACACAATGAATTCTAAAAGTTCCTAAGCTTATATAACAAGTATATATATAGATATGTATATATATATATATATATATATATATATATATATATATATATATATATATATATATATATATATATATATATATATATATATATATATATATATATATATATATATATATATATATATATATATATATATATATATATATATATATATATATATATATATATATATATATATATATATATATATATATATATATATATATATATATATATATATATATATATATATATATATATATATATATATATATATATATATATATATATATATATATATATATATATATATATATATATATATATATATATAATAATAATAATAATTAACTTAATAAAAAGTTAATCAAAATAAGAAGATACAAGTTTCATTTTTCGAATGTCAAAAACATTGCCACGGATTTATTAAAGTTAATGCCTCAGACCGCAGAAGAACCGGCGCAAGAAATACACTAATTTTATTTTTTTTTGTTTTAAATATGGTAATTTACAATTTTCAACGATCTCTATATCTTTCATTTTTAATCATAATACTTTCTCAATTTACTTCCCTCAGTAAATTAAAATAATTCGTTTTAGAAGATTCTATAAACGTACTCGTAACTTGTACTATATATCAGAATAACACACGTAACGCACTTGTGAAAGCCTTTCTTCTCACAAAACGTCAGTTTTCGTCAATATTCTGCAAATGTCCCGATATTACGACAGCTTTGCGTTTGACGCGAGGCGAGACGCGGCGTCCGTATTGTCGACGCAGATCCTCGCGATTTATGTAAAAACCTCGAAACCACCGAATCATATAAGAAATAAAGGGAGCCATTTATCATCGGCCCCGCAAATGAGGCTATTTTGTGAAATTATAATAAAAAGCGTGGAATCATTGTGTTTTATCTTCACTTGATGCATATGTATGTGCGTATGTGCGTATATAATATGTAATTGTTATATGTGTTATAGTTAGATCGTAATAAAAATAAATGGAAGTATTTCTTACAGTTAAATATATGGAGATTATAAAATCTTTCTAAAAACTTTGAGAATTATTCATTCGTAAACATATTTAACTTACACGTTAAAAATTTATTACATTTCATTAAGTTGAATACCTTTTGAAGTACCTTTTGATTAATAAGATATTTCAACTCTAGATTTGTAAGAAAATACTAGCTCTATTTTGTTCAAATTACATTGTGACAATATTGGTATACTGGTTACTAGTGTTTATTAAATACGTTAACGTGAAACTATTATATTAGAAACGTCGTCACCTAGTAGTAACTAGTGAGAGAACTACCTGTAATGAACTAAGTCACGTACAGTCTAAGGCTGCCTAGGATTGTAACAGATAACACATGCATCTACAACATAAAACTGTCAAATATTTCAAATATAGTTTAATCAAAAACTTTTAAGCTTCACGATTTATTCCGCACAAAGCAGGGTAGGCACAGGGAATCGCAGGAACCGAGGTAACCTAGTGTTAAGACACACCGTTCCGCGCTTTCTGCCTTTTTGAGATATTGCATGTTGAATGGCGGAACTCAACGCCGAGCTTTGCCTAGTTCACAGAGCAAAGAAAATGAAAATGAAAAATCCATCTTCCCCGAGTGGCAAACGAAGCCACAACCGTTGTGTTTACAGGTAGACGCTACGTACTCTAAAAGAAAGTGTATGAGCACTTTCATAATTTAGTGATTAGACAAAAATATACATTTTGAATTAGCAGTTTTTATTTAATTTTGAATAGAATTATTTTTTAAGAGTATAAAATAACGTGTAAAGGTAGTTCGGGGTTCAGGGGTTCACGAGTATGTAAACTTGGGATTATAAAACATATGAGCAACAGTTTTGTTTTTCTTCCGACTATACAAGGAGACTCGCATCCACCTTCGTATCACTTTACATGCATTTTATATGTATATCTTATATTTACGAGCGTAGTGCAGTAGGAGAGCGGTTTAACTGTATTATATAAAGTTTTTACTTTCTGCGACATATTACGAAACCTTAAGTAGCACAAAATGAAGTCGATCGATCTATCAATCGACACTCAAAATATTGGAATTGACACTCAAACACTTAAAATATAAAGTTAATAAAATTGGCATGTGTGAAGATTATATAAGTTAAGAAACAAGTAGAAATTGTAATTTCCATCATCGTCTTATATGTATAACCCAACAGTGTACAACTAATTTTTCATATATTTTTCGAACAATTAGCCACTAACTCCTATTACCTAAGTAGTCGTCTCTCTTTGTAATTAGTTAAGCAATGTCACTATATTACAACTTTAAGAAACAATTAATAATATTTTTTTTTTCGGGGCATTGCGTGGTGAGTGGCGGAACTTAACGCCACGCTTTGCCTACTTGCCAGAGCGAAGAAAATGGTAATAAAAAAATCCATCTTCCCCGACTGGGAATCGAACCCAGAAACCGTCGCGTTACAGGCAGACGTTACCCCTCTGCGCCACGACAGTCCTCATTGATTATAATTTGATATTATAGAAAACAAAAATTAAGTATACGTACGTACTTAACATATCTATAAAATTTGAAGATTTTTACGATTTCCCGTGGATTTCATTGTCTGACGTAGTTGCTCTTAATAAGTACGCTTTAACGAAGACGAACGAGACGAAGACAATTTTAAGCATACATAAAAAAATCTTTTAAACAATTTTAAAATAAAAAAAAATATAATCTTTAATATTTCTACAACTAAGTTTCTCGTCAATGTTATGAGAGAAAATATTATGCAATCATTTCCTTTATCTTTCGCAAAAGAAAAATACATTCATGTAAATTAGACTTAATTCAATATAGTATTATACTTTATATAGAAATATATATTATTCTAGTTACGATATTCTCTATTTACTTTGAAACCAATGTATTATGGAACATTTTTCCATTCGGCCCCACGTCACGACGACTCAGTCTCAGTCTTAGACACAGGTTAAGGTTCACCCAATTACACTGCTTGTATTTAGATTGGACTTTGCTGGCAATATAAAAGTACGATATTTGCTTGAACAGCGTCTGATCGGAACGACATCTCTAACGTTGAAGCCAACCCGTCTCAATGGCGAGGCGTCTCGAGAGACAAATTTATTTTACCTCGAATGTATATTTAACTTTGCACAAACGAGTTTGTTATTTTTTGTACCACAATTATAATAATTATATTTTTTAATGTAAGACTGTGTTTACAGAACCTTTGTAACTTATAAGAACATAACAAAACCTTAATTGCGTTGCTATCACACTGTTATCTGTTTGTCTTCATCACATGAACTTATTTAAATTTTAAATTATAGAACGTAAATTATATATAAAATGGAACGTATGTCTATATATTTTTTAAATTTTAAAATATGAGTATTGGTGGCACAAATTAAGATATTGGTCAAGTGTAAGAGGATTAGTGCATTAGGGTCCCGTACCAACTTCCTAAAAGCAGTAGGACTCGTATCGTAATTAAATGCAGTAATAAGTTTGATTGAATTCGTTGAGTAGTGGCGCAGCGACGCAGCGTCCGCCTGGAAACCTAATGATTTGTGGGCTCGATTCCCGATTCGAGGAGGATGGATTATTTCATTTCCATTTTTTTTTGCTCTGGCAACTAGTTAAACGCGGCGTTGAGTTCCGCCACTCAATACTTAATGCTTTAAAAGAAGGAGCGGGGAACGGAGTGTCTTAGAACTAGGTTACCACCGTTCCTGCGGTTCCCTCTGCTTACCCTATGAGCAGGATAAAGTGTGAAGCTAAAAAAATAATATTAATTTTAACTCGATACATTCATACGAAAAATAGTCTTACCGGACGCACATCACGTAAAATACGATTCAAATAATTAAAACAACCATTAACGCATACCACATTAACTTCCTGTCACACACCCGCAACTCGACACTAGTGCTGGTTAAGACAGTCGACAGTCGACAGTCGAGTCAGCGTAGCATCATGCATGAAATATACAGCAATTTACAAATGCTTAACCCAGCGGTTTATTCTAAATTAAAGTGTAGAGAATACTGAAATTATTATATGAGATAACATTTTATGACAATGTGAGTAATAAGCAATTTTCGTTGCACTGAAATAACCTATTACGATGTTGATGAGATGCTTTAGAGTGAACGCGGTTTCGGAGGGCTCACTTAGTTTTTAGCAACATTTTGCATGGAGGTGGTGTTTGTGGGTTCCGGTTAATTTCCTTTTGACTACTTATTTATTAATTTATTTCCTATATTTTATTTTATGAGTTTAATACTAATATTAGTACATTTTAACTATTAGGTTCCCAGATTACATAACACAATTAATAGCATTTTGAATACATATCCGAAGTTACGATGGAAATGTAAAATAACTACAACTAATTGCAAATGATACACACATCACCTTTTTACAAATTCAATGCAATCGAAGTGGTGAGGTCCAAGAGACTTAAAACACAAGGGATCTTAGTGTAGGCTCTGTTTCCCATAATTAACCGATTGTTTATATAATTTAGTATATGGATTATGTAAGTGACCACGATTTGCGTAATCGTGTTAATTGTGAGAGAAAAAAAATAGTCTGTGAGGTATCCCCGAAAAATATTTTACATTAAACATCATGTAAAAATTTCAGAAAATTACAATTTGATTAAATTAAATTTACTCAGTGCTTACGAGAATTCCTAGTTTTAAATGTTTATTACTTAAAAAAGACACCCCGGTCTCTCGTTTCTTTCTGCCCCGTATTTAAATATCGTGAACAAACTACGCCGCGCTTTGTCTTATAAATAATTATAATACTTCAAATCTTTATTTAAGTACTACATTAAAACATGACTGATTTGCCAAAAGCTATTCCATTGTATAGGCACTGTTATTTGCCACACCTGCTCTGCTCCGAGTCGTTTGCAATTTGTAATAATTATAACTTTGTAACGCGACTTGTTTCGCGGGAACATGACGAAACTTCTATTTCTTGTTTACAGAAACATCTTGTTTATTTTCAAGTGCATATTCTGAAAGTTTCACGAGAATTATTGTAGTTATGTTTGTTTGGTTGCAACTAGATCATTGTATTGAGATATTTTGTTGTATGCATTTATTAATAAGGTGTCCTGCTCATAGTCAAAAAATATAAATTATATCTTTTTTGAAAACAAAGCTTCTTTTAATATTGAAAACAGAACTGTCATTTTTAATGAATTAAGGAATGACATATTTGATAAATTTTAAGTGTATTTACTATTATATAGTACTCTCCTAGAGGAGTATAGAAATGTACTGGAGGCTAGTGTTAGAACACTCCATTTTTGGCTTTGTCCAATTTCTAGACATCGCATGTTGAATAGAATAAAAATTCAACCTAGCAAATATAGATGGAGATTTTCCCTATTTATAAAATGGAAGTCCGGTTGTTTAAACTAGAATATTCAATTTACTTTTCATTTTGAAGCTTTCAAAGAGTAAAAGCTGAAATAATTGAAATTTTATATACTTTCTTGAGTAATATCGGTTTTACTTTTGATTGCATCTCAAACGTTCAGCAAATTGGACTTAAATTGCTTCAAACTGTTGTATAAAAGAAACACACATAAAAGGAATTCCTCATAAAATCAAAGGCAAAATTACATTCTATAAAAATATGTCAGTAAATGTTAACGGTACAAAAATCTTAAAATAGTAACAAAAAAGATGAAGAAAATATATACATATATTATGATATTTGTACGTAACGTGTCTAACATAGCGCAGTCTGATACTTTAATAGGCATCTGTACGCGTACTCGACTCTCATTACATACACATTTCTTATTATATCCTAACTACGCTTATACATTATAATGGAAGTTAATGATGAAGAAGTAAGCAACATATCTTCTGACTGTAACGCGACTGCTAAGGGTTTGATTCCCACCAGTGAAAATTCATTATAATAATATACTGACGCTGGTAAGAAAGAGGTTTAAAAAATAAGACTATACGTGGAGAATGGTATGGATCAAAATCTGCTTCCTTCTGAGTACTTTGCTATAAGCAGGTCAAAATATGGAGCTATTAAAGAAAAAAATTATAAAATTTAAAAAATATGATAGCCGTCGTGGCACAGAGGCGTAAGCGTCTATCTGTAAATGCGACGGTTTGTGGGTTCGATTCCCGCTCGGTGAAGATGGATTTTTCTATTTCCATTTTTTTCGCTCTTGAAACTAGGCAAAGCGCGGTGTTGAGTTCCGCCACTCAATACGCGATGCCTCGAAAAAGGCGAAAAGTGGGGACGAAGAAAGCAGGAACTAAGCAACGGAGTGTCTTAACACTAGGTTCATATAGTTCCTGCAGTTCCCCCTGCCTACCTTGCAATATGCGGGATAAAGCATGAAGCTAAAAAAATAAAGAAAATGTGACGTAATTGTTAAGAAATTCGACTGCCTGAGATATCGGACTCCCTGCTTCATGATCTAACCCCCAGATTGGTGATTCAATAATTAAAATACAAAATGCAGTGTTAAATTTTGCTGCCCAAAACACATAGTCTAGAATTCTGCTGAATTGTTATATATAAATCTACACGGATATACCTAAATCGGATCCCCTGTAACAGTGTGAAGTGAGCAGCAGGCGCGCGACGCGGAATAAAATGCCAATTGTATTTTATCGTTCGCCTCCAGGATATACAGCGTGTCTCTTTAGAGGTTATATAAGATTTGTAACAGCTGCTTGGTGCTACGTCTGTGTCTGGGGTGTTCGTTTTATAAAAAATAGACTTAATATATTTATAACTTGCTTAGTTCTTAATAAATATTTATATTAAAAATAAAAAAGTAAAATTATATGCTTCATTGCGTAAGGGCAATACAATTTTCAGTTCCTATCGGCCTAAGAAATCAGCGGGACTTACTCTACAATTACAATTTTACAATTCTTATTCTAATACAACGAAACGAGCGAGCATTTCATTCCTAAGGCGTGTTATCATTTATGAAATCATTAATATGGTAATAACCTTTTAACACAAACGTCGTTTTACACTTTTTGAAATTGTGATATAGAACATTCTTAGACGTTTTCTGGGATCCTATTGTAGACGCATACAGACTATTCTACGAAAAAATTACGAAATCGATGCATTGTAGTTACAGGCGCGGTTAGTTTTTAAGTTGTATTTTAGAGTTCATTACTTTATTAGCGCATGTTGTGTACTCCTGTAATTGGAGGTACATTTTGGTATTTTATTGTATAAACTTTTTGCATTATATATGTATGTCTGTTGGAGTTCCATATTAAATAAATAAATAAATAAAGATTATGACTATTTCTTGTATGAATATTGTGTACATCAACGGTTTTGGTAAAATCCTTAATATTTTTCTTGACATACATTAAATTATCAAAAATATATTGTGATGCAACGGCCAATATGTGTGTTTCCTTAATTTTTTGCCTTACAGAACGTATAGGATTTAAGTTTTAGATTGCGCGAATAGCCTGCTTTTGCAGGAAAAAGATGGAACTAATATAGGTTTCATTAGCCCAAAGTGACGTAATGATATGAAAGTAACTAACGTAAACAAGGCGAGCCGCATTCACATTAGGCAGTTAATAATCTAATTTTTCTACAAACGCTGCTGTGCTAAGCCTATTTCCCATTTATTACTAATCTATATTTAAGTATAAAGATTACAATACAAAGAAAAGGCAATAAGCCAGACATATGCGCTTCAATGTGCTCACTTGGTTTCAGGATATATGGAGAGGGTTTATCTGCTTTAAGCGTTATCGAGGATCGGCAGCGCCGCGTGATGCATTGCTCTCACTCGCTAGCGATTTACACTTTCTGGAAAAACGAATTTATTTTAAAAGTCTTGTTTTAACCAGATGAAGTATCGATTTTATATATGTTTTTTTAAAAAAGGGAATGCATTGTTATACTTAATTAAATTAGTAATAATTAGTTTGATATGGGGCACGACAAAAACATATTTCATAATACATAATATACGAAACAAATTTTATACAATTTGAACTTGTCTATATTAAAATGATGAATTTGCGATTGTTCATAGATTATATATAAATAATTTAATATTGACGTATTATCATACGTAGAACTGTACTTCTTTTATTTATATAATAATAAAAGAAAATAAAAATCGTCGTGGCGCAGAGGCGTAGTGTCTACCTGTAAACGATAGATGTATCGACAGTTTGTGGGTTCGATTCCCACTCGGGGAAGATGGATTTTTATATTTAAATTTTCTTCGCTCTGGTAACTATGCAGTGTGTTGTTGAAGTTCCGTCACTCAACTGGAAAGCGGGGACGGAGAAAGCAGAGACTAAGCAACTAGAGTATCTTAACACTAGCTTGCTATGGTTTCTGCAGTTCCGTCTGAATACCCTAATAGATATTAATAAAATAAAGAAAAAATGTCAGTAAAGTAAACAATAAATAGTCTGAAAGCTTCTGAGAGTCGCTGTTGATTTACACGCTGGCACGTGACTCCGCGCCGTCTCCGCCCTCTAGACGTGATGTATGTAACGGATGTCAGTAAAAACTACATAAACTATCCTGACAAATGTGGACACATATACATATTGCGGCAGCTTTTTGTGTCCATATAAAGTCAGTAAATATAATAAGCACTAGTAGTGGAAGAGTGTCAGGTGTTGATTTATTGCATTTTAATTTGAGTATGTTTGATTTTATGCGTATTAAGATACTTTTTATTATTTTTAATTCATTATTAAGTTTAAAAGAGCGCTATAAGTAGAAAATATATAAAAATTTCAATTAAATAATTATTTAGTTCGTCAATTTGTCAATTTTGCGTTGACTTGACAAACGTTTAATAATAATAAACGTTTTTAATGAAAGAAAAAGTAATCGATCGGAAGTAATTGGAAGTGTAGAGAAAGGAATGTCAAGTATATAGTAATATTAATAAGGCAGGACTAAGGAATATTCAACAATTAAATGTTATTTTAATTTTTTTCACACTATAAGAAAATTTAAATATTCAAAACGATTCAAAATTTTAACGTAATCAGTTCTTATTGCCAGTATTGTATTGTACACCAAGAAGAATATTTTTCCTTATTAACATTCGCACGCGACGGAGAAAGCAGGGGGGACTAAGCAACGGAGTATCTTAACACTAGATTCCCACGGTCCCTGCAGTTTCCTCTGCCTACCCCGCCATGTGCGGGATAAGAAAGCGGGAAGCGGGAAGCGTAAAGCTAAAAAAAAAACATTCTCACTGATCGGAAACTGAAACAAATGTCCGATTATTATTTTAATTCGAATAAATTTCGTTACCAAGGTGATTTCAGTATACATATAAATATTCATAATAGCGTTCCTCACTTCAGCGAACTGTAGGCTTTGTTTGAAAGGATTAGATTAGTCATTATGTAGCGGCACGCGTCGCCGTGTCGTGTTGTGTCGCTCACTTTGGAAGCTCATTATTATAATAATCATAAAAGAAGGATTAAAAAGCAAAAAATAAAGCTATACGATGTTATAGCATCTGAATGTAATCTGGATATTTGTATGTTCCTTTTTCATCTGAATAATGAATTAATTTTTTTTTTATTTACAGCACTAGTGAGACAAAGCGCAGCGTTGAGTTCCATCACTTAATGTTCAGACACAAAATAAAGTAGAGGTTGCTTTATACTGTGTTCTATCTACGTGCTCTACGATATACTAGCCTGCAGCCAGCTCGCTTGATATTAGTCTAGCCTGCATTTTTTTAAGATTCAAATTTTGAAGATAATTTATTAGTATGTATTTGATATCAGTTATTGTTAATAAATTACTCTCTACACTTCTCAATTTCAATTATTCATCATTATAACTAAAATTTTATCTGCTAAATACAAAATATTAAATCTATACTACATTAGGCACATTAACCGTTATAATTTGCTCCAATTTAATGGTTAGCTAATATCGTAGCACTGCTACGGCGTACGGCGCTACGACGCGTATAACGTGTTCAAACAATGTGGGCTAATGTGAAATTTCTGTAATTGAAATTCACGTTTATTACCGTCTATTTCTATTGCTTTATTAAATTTCTATTTCAACATTTGATGCAGCTAATTTTATTTGTTAGGTGTAATAAAATGAATTGTCGAAACTGTAGCTAAGATTTGAAGCCTTGTGATATTTAAATTTTGACTTTTTGCTTGGAAAATTTATTTAACTAAAAATATTGTCAATCAGCAATTTAATATTAATTCCAAAGAATAAAAAAGTGACTAAATAAGACTTTTTAATTATAATGAACACATACATTTAACACTTTCACTATATTATTGTACATTGTAACAGGATAACAAGCGGTACATTGTTAGAATGACAATATGCAAATAAATTTGTATATTGGAGTGGCAGTTCAATTGAGTTTAAAAATGAAATCAAACGTTTTTTAATAACTATAAAAATTTAAGTACAATATTATTAAAATACGAGGAAAATTTTGAATCTAACTTATAAATAAGCTTATAAAATTTTTATCTAAATAAAATTATTTATTCTATATGTATGTGTATATAAACATAGAATAAGTAATCAAAAGACTGAACAGAGACTGATCACAGCGACTCTACATATTATTATTGAGATGAATACTACGACTTACATATATGCCTTCTTATGGTATCTAGTTTTTTATAATTAATATTTCTATCGCGTCTTATGTGCGATACAAATATCGAACGGAAAATATCAAATATAAGTATTTACAGATCTAACAAATTGTACCTAATATCGGTGCGTCGGTTCTGTTCTAATATTGCTAGCTCGGTTATGAGTCGGTATTGACAATGTGCTAACATCGTGCCGAGTGCTACGAGAACTCGATATGCTAGTGTACAGCGTAGTACATCTACATTTTTATAGTTGTTGTGATATAATTACATTTTCTGAATTTAGGTGTCACCAGTTATAACTTTGTAGCGTAGTGCTAACAAATTTTTATGCGACGGCTTTAGTTTCGATTTAATTACAAAAAATTAATATATTTTGCATTAACATATTTTTTTTGGTTTATTTATTCAAAAGCCAAATTACACTGACTTTACTCTATATAATTAATTTAATAATTAAGAATTTTTATATTTATAACATACGTAATGTTATATAGCGGATATATTGAATGTATGATTTAGCTAAATCTGATATATTACTAAACTAAGCTAATAAGAATTTAATTTTTATTAAATATATAAATTTATAACAATATATACATTTTTTATTCATTACATATACTATGTGGCAACTACACTAATATAGTACTATGAGTATTTCAACATTAGTAACATTCCAAGTAACGCTCCAACGCCAATTATATAAAATTCTATTTAATTAAAGTCAAGTGAACGTAAATTGAATTCCAACAGTGAGTCCACGTCCTTCGTTACACATTCCTACAGTTGCTTAGTTTTGTTACAAGCTACCTTTTCTGTGTAAGTAACCTTGTTTATTATAATTCTTCTACTTAAAATCCAAGTATTTCCACGTAATAATTTTTTATTAATTTCATTTCGTTTTATGTTGTGGTAGCATATCTATATATTGTATATTATTAGGTGCCTGGTACATTGTTCGTCTGGACTTTATGACTCTTGCCTAGGTTTTCATTTATCAGTCACTGTCATCGTAAAATTGGGTCCGAACAGTTATCCTTCACACTCAATTGTCATAAGGTTTGGTTGATATTTCTATATGTTATGTATGCTATGGAATATTTGTTATCTAGGGTTTCTTTATATTTATATCAATTTATTTTCATATATAAACTAAAATGTCGATCAAGATGATCCAAATTAACCAAGTTACATTAATGAAGTCGAAGTCATATAATTTTATTCAAAATATAAGATTAATTTCTTGAACATCAAAAACATTATCACCGGTTTATTAAAGTTCATGCCTCAGACCTGAGAAGAAACGGCGCAAGAAAATCAGCGGGACTTCATCTATATATTTAATTATATGGAATTAAAAAACTAGTAAATAAATGTATACGTACAATAGTTTTCGAAATTGGATGTATAATTTGTAGTTGGCTGCAGATGCAAAGGCACTACGTGTGTCGTAAATTTAAAGAAATAGGTATACTCACAGTTGCGTCTCAGTATATCTCTAATAATATAGTCTTTATAAAAAAATTTAAATATGTACAAGCATCATAGTGACATTCATAATCGCTCAACTCGGCGGAGGCATCAATTAATTACGTCTTCGTATCGTCTGATTAAAGTTCAACGATCTTTTATAGGGCTTAGCGTCATTTATTTTAATAAAATTCCGAAATTGATACGCGACTTGCCAATAGAATTGTTTAAAAAACGGGCAAAAGCACAACTTCTTAGCAAAGGTTATTATAGGGTTGATGACTATATCAATGACAAAGATGCGTGGAGTTGTTCAGTTCTGCGACCGTTTCCGCTCAGGCTAGGCGATACTTGTAACACATTTGTTCTATGTAAAATTGTTTTTTTTTTATTTAAAAGATGTGCGGAGAAGTTTCTTTTCAAATTCTTCTCCATGACAAAGCACCTTTCCGAAATGGTAGTAAATAAATATTGACGTGCATAAGTGTATCTGTGATACCTATATGAATAAATAATTTTTGATTTTGAACCTAGTGTTAAGACACTCCTTTACTTAGTCCCTGCTTTCTCCGTCCTTGCTTTCCGCCTTATTCGAGGCATTGCGTGTTGAGTGGCGGAACTCGACGCCGCGCTTTGCCTACTTTACTAGAGCTAAGAAAATCGAAATAGAAAAATCTATCTTCCCCGACTGGGAATCGAAACCCAAAAACCGCCGCGCTACAGGCAGACGTTGCGCCTCTGCGCCACGACGGTCCTCAAAAAAATATTCATCGTTGTTAATAAAATTATATATTTAGGCATAATCAATACCTGAATTCAATATAACTACTTTAATCAGACGTTATGTGCACTAAGAGAACAAATTACTACAAGAAAAAGAATAAACGTATATAGTTATAAATATAGAGCTTTATTTGTAGAATAAAAGCGGGTTAGGTACAAAATAAAGAAACCCGTAAGAAGATTAAGCTTATGTTTAGTGCTACTTATAAATTTACTACTTATGTATGCAGTTAAGTTACTTTATGTACTTTTGCTTCACTTAAGAGTTTAAAATATATGACACATGGCACGATGGGTACGTGCCTGACTGTACGGTAGTTGTGGGTTGAATGTTTACTCTGGTGAGCTTTAAATTTTACCATGCCATTCATTATCTTTTTAAAAGGAACCGAAAATGAAATAGGAACTATCTTTAAAGTAGATTGTTTTTGTCTATTCTTTTATATGAGGGATAAACATTGAGTTACATTAAACATTGAGTAAGAAAGTGAGTCTAAGATTAATTGCTATAGAATTATTGCTAAAAAATTTAATCCTTTAAAACTATAAGATTACTGACGGATGATAAAATTGTAAGATATATCGTTTAAGCGGTTTGAAACGTCTTTGAGATCGAAATTTAAATTTCATCAAATTAAAATATAAAACTAAACTCAAACGTACCAATATTTAATCTACTTGTCCTAATATAAGCAACCAAACTAATACAAACAGCGTTATACTGTCAGGGATAAAGAGGAATAAAAATAAGTGTATAGCAAATAATTCAAGCGTCGTTATCACAGAGAAGGCACTCGAGGATAGACTTTATCGGGATTTCCCAGAGCCCTCTGTAGGGTCGACTTAAATGTATTGTATCGTGTATGTTACTTTTCAACTATATTTTAGGTGGCTTTGATGTTTTTTTATGATATTATAATGTTTTCTTTTTCATGGTTATATTTTTCTTACAATGGAATTATGGCTTTGAAAAAATGTTGAGTAAAGAATAAATTATGGTTTTTATTTCGATGTAAATTAAGAAAATAACGACGTAAATATTAAAATTTATTTTTAATTGATTAAACTCTTTTCACTAGATTTAACTTTATTACGACTGAATGATAAACTGTTATTACTATTATCAGCTTCTAATCTCACTCTTGGTTTCACTTGAATTTGTAAATAGATTTTATTAGAAAAGAATTAGCGTCGAGTTTTGCCGTCAAGTATGATGCTCGTTGATAGTATCTTGATATTCGTTGACAAGCTGTCAAACAATGTCCACGCACTCGAAATGTTAGTATAAATGTGGAAATATTTACGTACATACTTATCTAATATTTGCGGCGGTAAAATATTTAATAAAGAATACCTTTTTTCATAGCTTCACGCTTTATCCCACACATGGCAGTGTAGGCAGAGGGAATTGCAGGAACCACAGGAACACTTTGCCTAGTTGCCAGAGCGAAGAAATGGAAATAGAAAATTCCATCTTCCCCTCATGGGAATCGAACCCACAAACCGTCGCGTTTACATGCAGACGCTTTGCCTCCTCTAAAATAAATAAAATACTTAACACCTATATTTAATGCATCAACAATAATACTTAAGCAATTGTAATATTCATCTGAGTCGGACACAAATATTGAGTATACCATTCAATGAAATAAATAAACGAATTCAAAGGGGCAGCTACAAAAGCCAGGGCTACGTTTATTTGGCAACATTTTAAAGCAACAAATAAGTTGCGATTCAAGTGGACTTCTGAGGCAGCGACTTTGTATTGTTACAATGTTACACATTTAAATGCGGAATAAGGGTTTGCTCTGTCCCATTATTATTTTGTATGAGTTGGATAAGAAAAGAAAATTTGTTAGAAATGGGTGTGCAATAAACACTTGTACATATGTAAGGGCCACGTCTATGTCATAATATAAGCTAAGATACTGTTTTTATATTATATAATATCAAGTAAATAATGATTATTTCTTTTATGTTTTGTCTAGATTTGTAAATTATGAGTTTTTGTTGATTTATATTATTACACGGTGAAGGAGTCTTCTTTTTCTACGTAAAACTAGTTCTGGAGCTTATTCCCAGGGAATACTGTCCAAAACCTATTCCACTTAGCTTTATCTTGAACACTATCAGTGCTTAGTCTTCATTTGATACCATTCGTTGCCTTGGGTTTTCGAAGGAACCCTAAAAATAAAAATAACAATGCACTTTCTTCCAAAATATAAAGTTCATAGTCAGACGCACAGCTTGAATGTACTGACTTTTACAACTCGCACATATTATTTCTTTCCGCGAATAATAATTTAACGCTAGAAAAATTCCAAGACAAAGCTCGACCTAAAGCTTTCACAGTACAATAGTATAACGTTTAAAAATTTACATTTAAAATCTCTAAGCTTTTCAGTCCACATTATATACGTAGCTCAAAATATACCGCTGAATGTCCTTTTGCGCACGTAAATTTTGTTGCAAAGTTATTAAAGGAATTTCGTTTAGTTGACGTCAAAAGATATATGAGAATATGCAGTACGCTGAAACAAATATACGTGCATATACTATACGTATACAGGCATCTACACACGCACTGGCACACTAGTGTTTATTGTGAAAGTTATACTGATTAATTATAATTTAATTTAAACTAAAATTAAAATTGTTGTCTTTTATCTTTACAGCAATTTTATTATTTCTTAATTTCTATGTTCATTAAATGCCATGCAGATTGTAAATATATGCCCAAATATTTTAGATGTTAACTATTGCTGTGCATGGCCGAAAAAAGAATAAAATAAAAAAAATTAGTAGCAAAAATTATCTTCAGTTGATAGAAGATGTTTGAAAGCCTTTTTGCTTCCTTCACAAAACGCTAAAATATGTAAAATTTGACATAAAATCCACAATGAGATATAATTAGGTAAATTGTTAATATAAAACATCCTATATCCTATATTATACAAAAACTGATATATTAAAAGAGAATCTAAAATGTTCTCTAATTCAATAAAAAGGGGGAAAAATGTAAGGAATTTAAATATACATTACATAGTAAATAAAGTAACAAACGTTTGCTATCTTAAACTGGAAACCAAACACTTGACTCTAATTAGTATACCAAGAGAGATAAATACAATTAACTTTTTAAGTATCAAACTAGTGTTCTTAAATATCGCAACAACAGTAAGGCAATTAGGGAGCAATTCAGTTTTAATTTTGCTTTGGAAAATTAATCTCGTCTGAACCAGTAATAGCGCTGTCAAGGCACGATACGATACGAGTAACTGCAGTTTATTTTTATTCTTGAACTTTTGTCGTCCTACTTTAGCTTACTATTTATTTAATAAATTGTTTATAAAACCGATATATTTTAAGTGTAAATTGTAATAATAACAGAATATATTTAGATAATAGAATTAGACTTTATAGCAAAATTGACGTCTGTCGTAGTACATAGATGCAGTATCTGCCTGTAAGCGCAACGGTTCATGAGTTTGATTCCCACTTGGGGAAAAAATATCGTTTCATTTCCTATTTTCTTGGTCCTTGGCAGAGTTCTGCTACTCAATACGCAACACCTCGAAAAGAAACAATCGGGGAATGGAGTGTCTTTCCACAACTTTCTCACGGTTCCTGCGGCTACCTCTACCTACAATGCTATAAAGCGTGGAACTAAAAATGAAACAACATGAATGTAGGACAAATAAAGCTGTCCCCATTAAGTTGACAAAACGCTAAAAGTTTGCTAAGTAAGCTATGAAAGCCAGAAATTCAATTAAACGTGCCATAATCTATAATCAAAGTTATCTATCAGTGAGATAATATGTACTATTGTGACGTCACTATATTAAATGGCACTTTCACCTTGTACTGTACTAAACTCAAAATAATTAAAGAAGAAATTATTTACTTTCATTTACTATTAAAACATATAGTCGAATATAATACTATGGAAAAAGCAAGATATTCCAAATAAAAGTGGCTACGTATAAAGAGATGGGATTCAACACCGCACTTCATATCAGAGCAGGCAATCAAAACTAATAAATTACTGTATTATTATATGACGCGTTTTGACCTTCTCAAGTAACAGATATCTCTTTACGTTAAAATTAAAATTTAAAGAATCAATATTATTTTAATAACAAAATGGATCTTTACACTTTCTCATTTAATTATTGTAGAAATATTCAGAACTGAATAATGCATATTTCATTTTTCATCTTCAAAGTAATTAATATGAAACTTTTATAGAAACTTTAAGATTAATATAGTATTTTAAAATTTATCTCATTTACAAATATTTTAAAATATATAAAAAATGGAAAATGCTATGATATATAAACAGATGTTATAGTTCATAAGAAATAATAAATATATTGTAACGTCGCGTTACTTTGATAGTATGTTGTCTATGTAGAGTATGTGCTAAAATAAGCGTTGAAGAATGTCTTAAAAGTCCAAAGATCAAATTGTCTTTTACTGTTTGCTCATCATCATTTGCAAATATTATTCAAAAGTGTTACATTTTAGGTTTAGTACAAAACACAGTTCGTCACTAAACACCTCCTCCTAGCGCCCTCGAGCCGGGCTGGAGCTCTCACCACCGACAACGATTTGCACTTCAAACTACATTTTCCGAGAAACAGACTGTCTTAAGACCTTTATGTTAATCTTTATGTACTTTGTGTCGAACTGATTGATTTGATGTTTACTATTGATTTTATAATTGACTAAAGTAAACTTATGACGTCATTTATGTGGTCAAAGTTACTTAACTTAAAGTTATGTATGACACATGAAACATTCTAATCGCTCGAGATTACTCTGATAGTGGATACAGTAGATTACTTCGTAATTGACGTGATGCATATAGTCTATGGATTATGTCTATAAAATGTAGATTATATTATACAGAATTGTCTAAAATAGAATGTCAGTTTAGAAAAGGCAACCGGAAAACAACTTATCTAGACAAAATTATAAAAATTAGAAGAAATCAACAAAAAACATAATCATTATTATTATTATATAAATCTTATTGACGTGATAGAAGCTTTTTACGAAAATTCTTAACTTTAGTATATCAAAAAGTTGTTAAGCTAAAGTTAATATTAAATTGGCTTTATTTTCATAGTAACAGTAGAGGCTTAACAAAATCAGTAGCGCTCGAGACTGGCATCAACTACATTCATTCACAACAATTTAGTTGTCCGCTACGTAATTGAACTTGTTCTTATTTGAGAGGAATATTTACTTGTAGATGATTCAGTCGAGTCTCCACTAGTACATAACTTTGTTTAATTTTATTCAACATTTTCACTCAAGCGGAGAAATAACTTCGCACTTATAGTTGATACAAAAGTTTTATTTCTCGTGGAAGTTATTGTTTTTATAGTTCCGGAAAATTTTCTTATGAATGAATATTTGTATGTCTATATAGTTCTTTTTTTACTCCACTTACTTTGCAAATACGAGATATTACGTATTGTAAAGTGGGACTTGACCTCACAGTTCATTTTGAATATACTATTTATGTGAATAATTTTTATATATTAACTATTAATTTTACAACGAAAGTTAAGTTAAGATAGATGAAGATGAGAAAGTTTCGTGAAGAAAAACAAACTTCAATTTCCTTCAAGCGAATATAAATAATCTTATTACAATCAAATATTTTTTAAATTAGACTGATTTTTTAATAATATTATATGTTCATTTAGAGTGGACAACGTAACAACTACAGTCGACATAGTTCTGCTACGTAAACTATTCGTAGCAACGTAGCTCGTAGCTGTGCTACGAATATACATAGTATAACGCAAAATTATGATACTTAATATGATATACGGAAATTATAAAATTAACAAAAAAAACATAGGATAATAAGTTTATTGAGTAATTTATTTTCAAATTTCGAAGTCTTGATGTATCATATTAAACCTGTGAGTCATCGTTCATTACAATGTCCTTATCCTTTTGAGGTTATATTGTCTTTTGATTGTCTCATTAAGGAAATTTACATTTTCAGCGATACTTTGACATTTAATGGAATTATTTACAGTATCGTAAAACGTTGACGCTTTTAAGACTTTATAAACTATGTAACACAACATTATTTTTATTTTTACTACATTTTAATCATTGTTATCAAATATATTAACAATATTTCACTCATAATGTAAAAAAAAATATTCATAATTTTTAATCCTGATTAAGAGTAGATCCCATTACGCCGAAAATAATTCGATTAAAATGTTTAAATTGAATTCAAAAAGCCTGAATAATTACTAAAAATTATATTAAAAAATTGTATCAAAAAATCTTTTTCATACTCATCTATTTATCTTTTGATCACTATTTAAGATAAAGTTACAATTATAGTTTTATCCCTGATTTACTAATTTTAAATTATTTAATGTCGTGATTTGGAATTTTTAATGTAATTACTTTAATATTTACGATTATCAGATATATTATATATATCTTATACACTCATATAGTGTTTTTCTAGAAATATCTGATTCCAGGGTACGCGCTATTTGTCACGTAGCACCCTGATATGCATAATCCAACGCCGCGCGTGCCGGGATTACAGCGCTAGACTCGCGAATCGACGATAAGCCTCTTTATCGATGCTATCATGTACTTAAAACATAATTTACTATGTCATTATATCATACGGTCAAGCTGTTTTAAGCCAATTTTGCATGTATTGGAAGCTATAAGACGTAATCTAAAAAGTTGATTACTTTTATTTTCTAGTTTTTTTTTGTCATGGTACTTAAAAGTGTATTTATAAGAAACATACACAGCATGTGACGTGACGTGACCTCATTTCCATTCCCCACTTTTAAGACGTTAATTGAAGAACTCAACGACTTCATTAAAGAAATTGAGATCTACTCTACCATCAAGTTTAATGTACAATCTACATACAGACCTACAAAACTAGATATTATTTTATTTACTTCAACATCTTTTTTGAAAGGAAGAAAAGAAATCGAGATATTTTAGTAAGTACTCGCTGTAATACAATTTCATATATATTATTTAAAATGAAACCTAAGCTTACTTCTGGTAAGTAAAACACAGTACCTACAATTTCTTTTACGCAACGTTCTCTTAGTTTTCGGTGAGGACGCGTCCCCACAGGACACTAGTCCGCGACAATACTCGTATGTGAATATTCATGTAAAGTCATTTTGGGACTCGGGATTTTCACATCAGTGACTCAAAGCAGCCTTTCATGTACAAAATACACAGTAACAAATCCTAATCCTCTCACGTTTTTCTTAGAACTTAAATTTTTAAAAAACTTCAAAAAGTGAATTCACCTTAATGACTTAAGTATTGATATTTAATAAATACTTTACGTTATAGATCCATCTAATGTCCATCTAATAACGAAAAATTATTTGGGATGTTAATTCATAAAGAAATAATAATTTCACATTAAACTTACAGTTGAGCTTCACAAAAAAAAAAAAAACACTTCATAAATGAGTAAATGTGTAATTATAAATATAGTTATTGAAAAAACTTAACCTCTATTATTAATCAGAGAATATTATATAACTTCTACGTCACTGTCCTCGTTTTGTTATAAAGTACATAAATTAGTTTAGACCTAAACCCATCAATCAATTAGCTTCCAGCGGAACTTCTAATGTTACACATTGCTATGTAATTATTAAAATTTACTTATCATTATTCATCGTTAGCTTTTACATTTTATACATTAGGTTACGTAATATTTTCTATATTTATAAAATATTGAAGTTAATAAGTAAGACTGAATAAATAATGCCTTGATTTAGTCGGAATGTGAGGAGCGAAGTGTACTTATTCCAAGTAGAAAAACATAAGTAAAAAGAACTATATTCGCAATTTAATGGAATGTTTTGAAAAACTACTTATAAAAAACGTACTTATAAGTCAGAGATCGTAGTATGATCTCTCAGCCTACTCCCTAAAGAAGAAAAGGATGGGTTTATTTAAGGTTATTAAATTTGGGACAAGTAAATAATATTTTAATGTATATTTTTCAAAGTAGTGCCAACAATATTGACAAACTAGCACTAAGCCAGTTCTACGACTGCGACTACGCGCTCTGATCTGAGAGCTTACCGTGAATTGTGACGCTTTTATACAAAGAATTAAATAGCTTTTGTTGTTTATTTATTTAATGCGAAAATATTGTGCGGAAGCTTATTTATTCGATAAATTATACAGTTTATTCATTTTGCTATCTACTTTTTGAATAAAATACTATTATATTTTTTTAAAAGTTTTATTTGAAATGGAATTTTGCTATTCTAATTTTTAAAGTTCAATAAAAGAGATATGTAGAGTGATAATAATGTGTATTGTATTTCTTTTTTAATAAATCTAAAATGAAATACAACATTCATACCTAAGTAAATTTTTACATACATAATCACATTCTGTAAAATTAGTATAAAAATAATGTAAATGTAGAGATAAGAGTTTATTACTGTTTTTTAATTATTATAGCGTCACGCTCTATCCCTAGCAGGGTAGTCAGAGAGAACAGAGCGCCAAACGCTGCGGTCCCTGTATACCGCTTCCGCCTCGTCCTCTGTCATTAACCTCTTCATACATGCTCTCCGGGGAATCTTCAAGCTTTTCACGTGACCTTCCTCCAGTACCTTCGATACTGTGTTTTCGAAAGTCAACTGAGGTTGAAGTCTGTTACCACTTACTTTTGCTTCGTATATCTTTTTTACTATTCTTTCATCACTCATTCTTATTTCTTTCTTCATTCTTTATTAGATTTATACAGTTGTATTAAAATAATTATTGTGGAATGTAATAATTTTTTTGCCTTTTAATTTTATTTATGTATAAATAAAGTTACATTAAAATGTAACAACTAAAAAATCGGGATTTGTGTTTTTCACAAATGAAATGTTTTAATATTGAATTATTTACGGTAATCCAAAAAATAAAAGTTACCCAACGATTTTAATTTAGGGCTTATATGTATATTTAATGTGTTAAATGTCACGCCTTGATGTCAATTATTTCACAATGAAGGTTGTGTTGCTGAGACGGATATTCGTATACCAAAAAAGTGTTTATTTTTAACTTTGCCTTTAAAATCGTATGGAAAAGCTTTAATTGAGCTTAATTTTATAATGCTTTTATTTTTATACCCATATTTTATTCAAGCTTGTTTTTTATATTGCATTATTGTAAAGTCTAACCGTACGCGTTGTTGTAGATAGTTAGGTACAGTGTTAGTCGATTATATTTGAGATATTTCACTTATTTATTTTGGTTAGGTATTTTAATTGGATATATTAGAAAACAATAAAATACTTATTGTGTAATAACTAAGCAAATATTCGTATTTAATTTACGCAACCTAACTTAGATTTAAGAGTACTTCAAATTTAAACAATTTATGTTATTGACTTATGCGAAGACACATAAGTATATTATCTAAATAATATATTAACCTAATTATAGCAACGAAAGATCTTTGTTTTTGTCTTCTAAGTAAGCAAATATTTTTTCCTCTGTTCGAATTTTACCTGGCATTTAAAACGTAAAAGCATCTTTTATTAAAACTCTAACACGTAACAAAACAAAAACTACACATTGTATAAACTACTAAAGCCCCTAAGACGTACAATTTGCTCAGTATGGTATTCTCAGCACACGAGGTCCGACAAACCCTGCCGGATGCAGGTCGCGTGTCACCGGTGTATTGTCCTGCGTTTCACGTAGAGCCACTGTCTTAGAGAACTGGGACGTTTGTTTTGTTACTTTTGGAGCTTAATGTCGGCATATTTTTTTATTAAAACGCATATAACGTATACTTGGATATTTTTGTTTCTTTCTCAATATATTACATACAAAAAATGTACTCTATTAATAGAATTATATCTGACTCTCAATCGTATTAGAATAAAAACATTTCTTTGATCGATATTTCTAAAGAACAACTGTTGAGTTTCGTGTTTTTTACGATACCGTACTGTTCGTTTTTTTACCAAACACATAAAGAAGAAAGCTCCTTTATGTGTTCTCCATTAAACGTGACATTGGAGAAGTTAATTATGTTTAATAAAAACAAGAAGAAGAAAAGTTTCTTGACCGCGCTTTTCAGTAAGATCTGTCTTTGGAGTCATTGGTAGCTTCCTGAAGGACTGAAATTATATGGAAATTGACGTTTTAAAAGTGAAGAATATTTTGATTATAATTTATTTTTGAGTTGTAATCGAGTGGTACCCATCCTCAAAAACACTATGACTATTTAATAATTTAATTTTAAACACACAAGTGTTCTACAGTAATTTAAGTTATCTTCACAAACTATGGACTTACAATAACATTTTAAAATTAACTACCCTCCAGAGTGTATACAATATATGTATATATTTTACGTACAACGATGCATTTTAACAGAGAGAACCAAAATTACGATACAGACTGTATCTCATAAAATATTGAACTTATAATTACCAAAAGTTGTTATCTCGAAAGCAATAATGTATGAAGAATGCACGTCCACTGCTACACTGCACTCGTAGAGGCGGCAATGCTCTGGATTTTATTAATGTATGGTCTCGTATATGTAAATGATGACTAATTTAACCTATTTTTGCGATTCCGTAGCCAAATAGCAAAAAAAAGGAGTTCTTATATATTCATCATGTCTGTATGCCTGTTTTCATGTCACAGTCACTCTTATCCGCAACTAAAATAACTATACTTTTGAAACTCGGTATGTAGATACATTTATTAAAATGCGATAACATTTTTTTCCAGTTACCGTGATAGTTGTGGATCAGATCTAGAAAAATAGTGGTAATGGACTCTCTGACTCTCTCTTTCTCTCTCTCGCAACATTAAACCACGTGTATAGTGTACGGCGTAGCCAGAGCTTTAAGTTTAAAACTATATAGTAAAATAGATGTAAAAAATAGAGTATTAACAAGTTAACTCTTATGTTGTCTAAATTTTGGTAATTGAATTGTAATAAAAATATGAAAGTAAGCGATGTATATTTGACTGCTAAACTCCTCTATATACTAGTATTTATAAAATACTTAGTTTCGAATGGTTATCAAATTTGCGTCCACATTAGCTGAGCTTCTACAGAGCAAGTCACATTATGTAAATGAGTGGACAATGTATAACGTAAGCCTGTTAGTAGTGCATTTCCGTTTGCAGTATAGTGTACGTATGCGCTCGGATGTAAATCTGTTGAGAGAACTACGTGATTACATTATATGCTAAAATTCTTTCAATTATATATGAGTTAAATAAGAAGTCATACTAGGAAAATGTAAAAAGTGTTAGTTATTTTGGTTGAATTTATTTAATTAATTAATTGTGAAACGCTGACGTAACAAGTAACACGTGACGTTATAAGTACAAGGATAGTACGGAATGGAGTGCCTTAACACTAAGTTCCAACGGTTCCTGCGGTTGCCTCTGCTTACCCTGCCGGGTATGTCCGGGATAAAGCGTGAAGTTAAAACAAAGTAATAAATAAAACGATTTGTTTCTAATTTTTTTTTGGCAGGGTAGGCAGAGAGAACTGTAGGAACCATAGGAACCTAGTGTTAAGACACTCCGTTGTGTGACATTGCGTGTTGAGTGGCGGAACTCAACGCCGCGCTTTGCCCAGTTTCCACAGTGAAGAAAATGGAAATAGAAAAATCCATCTTCCCCAGTGGGAATCGAAACCACAAACCGTTGCGTTTACAGGTAGATGCTACTGCGTCGCGATGGTCCATATATGTATGTTTTTATTACTAATATTCAAATAAGTACAGTTCGTGTGTTATTGTTCCCATATCATTGATTTTGTTATATTGTTTTGAGAGTAAAGTTTTACGAGTAAAGTTATTATGGTGTACCGTCTGATACGTATTTATTGATAGGACTTAGACGCGACGGCATGTTGGCACGACGTGATATTATGACAGTGTAGTTATATTACACAAGTTTTGTTGATATGTCTCTGAGCGAATACTTATACGAAAAATATGGTAAAAAAATATGGTAAAATATGGTATCTGAACCTGCGACCCAAAGAAGCTGTCAAGATATTTTTTTTTTATTTTATTACTGTTTAAAAAAATATACGCCAAAGTGTGCAATATTGTCATAAAATGCCACAAAACAAAATGAAATATAATTTTATATATATATATATATATATATATATATATATATATATATATATATATATATATATATATATATATATATATATATATATATATATATATATATATATATATATATATATATATATATATATATATATATATATATATATATATATATATATATATATATATATATATATATATATATATATATATATATATATATATATATATATATATATATATATATATATATATATATATATATATATATATATATATATATATATATATATATATATATATATATATATATATATATATATATATATATATATTTATCATTTAATTGTAGCTTAAACAACACTTCCATCATTCAGTAATTGACGAGTTTACTAAATAGTCTCTTCAGTACGAGGCACGTCGGGCACATCGAGCTAAATTACTTCTAGTTCCGAATCTAATATATACAGCAGTCATTACAGGTTTAGTAGAGAGCCTGCGTAATGTAGCAGTGTATATAGTTCAACCACAAGGTTCCTAGGAGATACATACGTCTTGATGTCTAAGTAATAGTTTATATTTTGAAATGAAGATATATTTAAATAAAGCATTTTTTTTTATGATGGTAGAAAAAATACTTAAATAATATTTATATTTATTGCGTTTTCTTATTTATTAACTTGCGATATATAATTGTTTTTCAACTTATATCTCTATGTATACTTTTTTATTTACAGACGTATGCAATTGCGTGTGTGTAGATGACATCCAAAGCTGGTCTTTATTTGAAGTGTCTATACGTGATAAATTCTAATTGTAAATATAAATTTAAGTAATCTAAAACAGTTAGTTGATTGAGGGTACTATCTTTTCTGATAGTGTGTAATAAACAGATGCAGCCTCATGGTATCTCAAGATGAACAGGATGGGGGAGGTCAGATGAAGTTATCTTTTCTATCATGGATTGCAGTTCAAAATGTAACACTGTATGTAATTATAATTATAAACGTATATATTAAGAGTCTGAGAAAGTTAATGCGTAATCTTTATTTATTTTAAAAGAAATATATTTAATATGCAGTTCCTAATATTTTCTTAGTTACTTAGCTATTATTTATAATGTTGTCAGATTCTGAAGTGGCTTGAACAGTGGCCTTCGTTTAAATGTTCTACAATTTATCCAGCTAATCTTTAAATAAAACTAGCTTAATTTGTAAAACTGTAATTGCTGTTGGATAAAGTTATTATTATTACTATATATAGATCGTGCCCTTTTTAAATTTCTATTATATTTTTGCATATTATTAATGTTTATTTTTAATTTAAAACTGTATAATTTTGCTATATACAATAGTTTAAAGATTTTTTATTACAATACTGAATATATCATCCATGGTTAGTACTTTTTTAAATCAACAATTTAGTTGCACTTGCGTTATTTGACAAGAGCTCTGCAAAAACACTATTAAATCAACTACCAACGTTAAACGATTTTCGCCAACAACGGTCGCTTCATTTCTTACACATTCAAAGTTATATTAATTATATTACTAGAATTGATAACTGTATAATAATATTGTTTCCATCTTTATTTTAGTTTCAGTAACATATCTTTTAACAATAAGTTCTATATCGTTAATAGATATATTTTTAAAGTATTAATTGAAGTCCGTCGTGGTGCAAAACGTCAGCTTGTAAACAAGACAGTTTGTGGGTTTGATTCCCACTCGGGGATGATAATTTTTTTTTGTTTTTATTTTCTATGCTCTGACAATTATGCAAAGCGCAGCGTTGAGCTCCCCTACTCAACACCCAATACCTCGAAAAGGCGAAAAACATGAAACGGAATGCCCCGGCACCTTCCGTTCCTTCTGCTTATTCTGCTACGAAGGGGATAAAGCGTGAAGCTAAAAAAATCTTATTAAAACTCATAAATAAATTACATTTAAAAAATGTAACATTTAATAATTCATACACATTGCGTACAATACAACAAGTAATCGATCGAAGCAGGGAAACGTAAAGTATCGCAAGCATCAGACACTACAACTGCTACTCACGCCGCGCCACTTCACTGCTCGCTTCAATTGCAAGGAAAATTGTATTTGTTTCTAGTTCTGCTTCTGCGATACTTTACGATCATTTCAATACTTCAATTCATGTTTATTGTTATAGCTTCAGGTGAATGACGTAATAACTATCTATTGTTTTGTGGTATAGAACTAGGATATTGTAGGTCGGGAGTTCGATTTCTCTTGCAGTATTTACTAAGGATATATTAACTTTTTAAAGTGTAATTTAAATGACTTTGTTTTAATTGAAGATAGAAATTTTCATTACAATCGAACCTTAAAATTGAGTCCGAGTCTGTATTGTTAGAGGTAACTGTTAGTCTCGGGAATAAAACTTTACAACTACTTTTCATTTAAATTTTAAATACAAGAGTTTAGAATTTCGCCTTCGTGTAATGGGAGCGCGCTTAAGCCGCCGCGCTAATTCATAACCCGTTATTGCGGAATTTTAGTTAAACTTTAAAAACTAAACACATAACTTTTAAATGCCTCATTAGTGTCGCTCACAAAGAGAAATGGTAAAAATATTATTGTACATAGTTTAAACTATTTAGGGCTTAAATTTTTTCACGGAGGAAGTCAAATCCTCATTATAAATAGAGCCATCCTGTTTCCAATCAAGTGTAGAAGAATTCATACAGAATATAATGTATTGAATTTTTACGATTTTTATACATTTTAACTAAATCAATGTGGCCGAAATATTCGCATTTACTGACATTTTTTGGATACCCGACGTTTTGAACCCTTTACAGTAGTCGGTGGTCATAACTAGCGGGTAGACTGAGGTGGCATTCGTCTATCATTTGATATAATTATTATATCCAACTACGCCAACGGTTTTTGAGTTACCTTGCTGTTCTCTCACCCTTCCATTCCCAAAAAAATTATGATATACATGATTAATTTGGTTAAATTATTTTGCTTAAAATCGTATGAGCTTTACCTATTTTAGGTTAGTATGTACTTATTTCTAGTTTATAATAACATTAAGTGAATGTAACATTTGAAACATAATAAATTTAATTCGCTTCACACAATTGACGTTTCCGCTGGTGAGTGCCAAGTTTCCTACATCTGGGTTTGGCAAGGGACTCTCATTACTTTACAAATGTGAAACTTTTGATTTTCCAAAGCGATATTGTTAGATGAAAACAAATATTACAAGAAAACACTTTTCTTTGAACTTCATACGCCTTGTGTTGTTCTCTTTTGTTAAATAAGTAAAAACAACTTCAACAACTTAATTGTTAAAACGTAATGAAAATATAAATTTATTTAAAAAAATCTTCTATTGAAGATGAGGCATTTCTTTTTTAAAACAATAGCCATAGTAATTAAATAGAACCATGTTCACCTGAGATTTACTTCATCACAACAGGGGAATTAAAATTACTTATTCCCTCGTCAGGAATCGAACCCTAAACTATCTTGTTAAAAGACAGATTGCACCATGACGGCCCAAATTTTTTGTTTCGTGTTCTATAGTAATTTATTTTTAAGACTTAATTGCCTTTAAAATTTAAAATAAAAAACAATTTGTACTTTATTAAAATATAAAACATTGAGAAATTCATGTCAAATCAAGCACTATTAAGTTTGTACGAGGTTAGATACTTCAGCTTCTCGAAACGCCATAAATAAAGAGAAGAAGAAGAAGAAGAAGATACTTCAGCTTCTTAGATACTTTAGCTTCTTCTCCAAAGCTGAAGAATTAAGAATGACACATAGTTTGTGTTGAAATAATGATATCTGTTAAAATGTAGACTTTTATGACAAAAACTTTCAGTACATTACGTTGATAGTTTTGTTGTAACCCATTATGTCTATGTCACACTTAAAGCAGAGTAAGGTAGCGTTTGAAGAAAATTTTTCGTAGTAAAAATTACTACTAAAATCAATTGGTTTATTATTATGTTAATTTATGACTACTACTTTACTCTATTAATTAACAAATCAATAATTTCAATGTTAAATAGTTTCAATACAATAAAATTATTTTATATGTGAGATGCAGTACATATTCGAACGTATTCTATTTTAGTCTTTTCAACAACACTTGTTCGCTATTTACTATGCTAAATAATTTAAAAATATACTAAAACGTTACGTAAATTTAAAAGAATTTTACAAATTGATAAGTGTAAGTTATATATGAGATACAAATGTGTGTATGTTTTTGTGTCTATACTACTTTGGGATTAAATTAAGATTAAACTAACAGTTGCAACTGACATTTTTGTTCAATATTCGAAATTTTCATCAGAAAATTATTGATTACAAATAGATTTTACTTATTTTTATAATGAAACAATAATTTCAATATGAAATCTTTTGAATACATTTAAGTCACTAAATATGTAGATATTAATTCGCGCCCATATATATACATTATTTTGTATATACGTACGTATGTATGTAATTATATTAAAATAACATAGTATGTTATATAAATATATGTTTATATACAAATTTTACAAATATTTGCATATTATGTAATGTAACAAGTTTACTTTCAGGCGAGGGTTTCTGGTTAGTTAGCGAGCTTTGGAACTTGCTCGGACGGAGCGAAGTTTCGACTAACTTCAACTATATACGATTTGCTTCTATATTATATTTAATGTAAATTTTCGATAGTTTTCATGTATACTTTATTTTAAGCAAAAATCTTTTTAATTTATTAATAATTAGTATGTACTTAAACTAAAATTATTGTAAAATTTTTATAAAAATTGTAAGATATTGATTATTTTAAGGGAATTACTATTTTTTTTAGAATTTTGATTATTTCCGTATTTAAGAAAAACAAAAATCTGAAAATCAAAATTGCATATAAAATTTAAGCTTAGCGTTATTTGAAGCCGCACTCTTACACATATACTCTTATACAACTGTACTGTTTAAATCCCCCCAGTAATTAAGATATTTGACATGTCTGTATATTGTTATAATACATATATGTTGTAGAGGCTGTATCACAATTAGCAGATTAGTTATGTATGTAGTTAACGTACTAGCTTTAATTGTTGAGTAATTAACAATAATTACTGTACAAGAAGGAGATGTGGAAATAGAAAATATGACTAAGTGCGGGCTTTGTGTTTTGTCCGAATTCGTCCGATACACTAAATAACCAATAGAAAAAATATACTATTAATACTAGTGTATTTTCTATAACGAACGACAACTTTCGTACAATCTTTTTATGTTTAAATTTATTTGGAAACAGGAATAATTTATATGATTTTTTGATCAAATAATTCTTCATAATATGTACATATATACATGCATACATATTGTATATACATATAAATATATTATACATACATACAAATATACATATAAATGCATACATACAGGAGACTACTGTGTAAGATAGTATTTTTTAAGTCGACGTTTGAACATTGCTATGTCTGAGATGTGACACTTTGCATGTTCAGTGACTGCATTTGCATAGAAGAGTACAAAAACTTAAAATAATTAGTTCATCTAGAGGAGAATGAATCTATATTCTCAGATAATTTGCTTCACTACGTCCAATAGTTATAAACATAACAGGTTTTATTTTATAAAATATTCTATGGACTAATAAAAATTCAGTAGCCCACGATCTGTAGGCGTTGTTATTTGAAAAATCCTTTATAACATGCAAAGTAATTTCACTTTCAGTTAAAATTAAATTCCACTCCACATTCCGGAAATCTCAAGTTATTGATCACTTCACAACCCTTAGAAAAATGGTCGGCGGTTGTTCCTACATCAATCTTACTATATTTTGAATAGCAAAATAGATTTGCTTTTGATGTTTTAAGGCTAACATTTCAAATGATTGAAATGAAATTCGTATATTATAAGGATATTATGAAAGTATGGGGATGAAGGATTTTCTTTTTGTTTAGGACCTCTTTTGATTTTTTCTTTATATATACTCTGTATGTAATAAGATAAGAGATAAGAGAGATAAGAGAGAAATTTATAAAAGGTCTAGATTTTAATAGAAAAAAATCTATACGAAATATATGTATGGATATTTAGAATGCACTTGTTATGTTAAAAATATAAGTTTACCATACTAAAATCGCACGAAATCGATGTAAACAGTAAGCTGGTAACATCTGCGTCTTGTCGCTCTTCTTCCGTTTTTCTACTGAAAATTAATTTGGAAATTCAGTAAAGCTTGTAAAGTCCATCTGTCAAAAGATAAACGTAATTTGTAGATAAACGAAGACGACGCATTTATTTTTTTAATTTCCCCAATTTAATGTCTAAGTGTAATTTATATTTTGTTAAATTTAAAGTAACTTACTAATCTATGATAAAAGTAAAACTGAAATATTTAGATTTCGTTAACTTTTATTTAAAACTGTTTTAGATTCGAAAGTACATAGACACAACTTCACGCTTTTATCCCTAGCGGGGTAGTCAGAGAGAACGGAGCGCGAAACGCTGCGGCCCCTGCATATCTCTTTCGCATAGTGGACGAACCACTGTCATTAACCTCTTCATACATGCTCTTCGGGGAGTCTTCGTGCTTTTTACGTGACCTTCCCCCAGTATGTCTGATACTGTGTTTTCAATAGTCAATCGGTCAAGGAAAAAAAATACAATTTTGTTTTGGTCTATTTTCTTTACTTACGAGTGCATTTAAAGTGCAAAAAAAAATGTAGGTTTTGTATTTGCAAATAAAATAAAATGACACAGACAAAGCACACAATAACCACAAGATTGTCTGAATTATTTATATGACTGCGTACGATAAAAATAAAAGAGTACTTTCGTTACAAATCTCGGTTTCTCACGGATCATAAAACAAGGAGTGACAATTTTTCTTCTTGAATGTGTTTCATCACAATAAGTCGTCCTCATATTGGTTGTATAGTCATATAGAAGGTCAAGGTCACTTGACATATTTTCACATCACATCTTTGAAGTTTGATTGCCATTCGTAAACCGTAAGTCCCAGTACTCAAAATACATATATATGATTCAAAATCTAATGACGAGTTACTTGATTATCTCCATTTATACTAAATATAAAAGAAATATGAAACAACATTACTTATCAAATTTACTTAGTTTTACAACTTTTAGGTGTTTTCACGTATAGAAAGTTAAGACAGAGGAAATAGATATTAAAGTGTAAATGTATTCTGTGTTAAGTGGCGGAACTTAACGCTGTAATTATTCTACCAAAGTAGGAAATAAAAATAACATAATATAAACATTCCCCTGACTGAATATCGAACTTAAAGCCATGGTAGCCTAAAATGAAAGCTTTTAGAAAGTTATTCTGTCTAAGAAATAAGTAGAGTGCCTTTTGACCAACCTTTCTTCATCTACATCGCCGAATTTAAATAGACAAAAGCCAAACAAACAATAAATATATGAACTTAAAATCTATTTGCGTTCCTCGATAGAGTAGACTACGCTTAGAGAATAATAAAATTAGGAGCGGGCGTAATAGCCGTGAGTGCCAACTAACCGGCGACATCGGATCGCACTCAGCCTCTAAACAAATACTGTAACAAATACATGGGAATCGGGAGGGCTGGATTTAAGGGCAGCTAGGTTTGTCATAATTAGTCACAAGATGTACTCGTATAGACGATTAAGTGAGATATGACTCGGTTCGGATACGGATATCGGCTTTGTGTTTCTTTTAAATATGCAAAACTAGGGGTCGGATAGTGATTTTAGCGTAGTTTCTTTCAAAACTCGGATTTCATTATGAAATTATAAATTTCATAAAGGAATGCGAGTTCGCAATTGTTTTTTTTTTCAAACTTTTATATAGAATGTTTTCCTATTTACTGTTTATAATGTTTACATTTTAATTACGATTATTTATAATAATTATATTTTAATTATATTGAGGCCATTTTAGTAGTGTTTACTAACAGTAGCAGAATGGCAAGGTTGTGGGTTAAATCTGTCCTACTGGTATGAATAATTTAGTTTTGTTTTTTACTAATATAAGGCAACGTTAGCAGCTAAGTACCACAACTTAACGAACAATGTATCAATTATATATCAAAGGTAAAGTACAGGGAGTCTTTAAAACAGTTTCTCATTTATTTCTTTATAAAAATAAAAGATAAATTATTTAGATTCTAAAAAGAAATCATATTTTACATAACGAATGAGCGAGTTCTATTAATATTTCTATTACAGTCCAATCACGATCAAACATTCGTTTCTAAATACAACCTTAAGAGGGTCGTATTGAAAATTACATACGTATTTAGATATGTTTGAGGTTAATATCCCGAGAAATGTTCTCTTTGATTCTATTCAAGGAACACAAAGTAATATTAAAGTGTACTACTTCAAAAGAAGATAACATCAAATGTATGTAGAAGAGTTGAAGACTCCCAAAACTAAGGTAATATTGCAATTTTTTGCAGAATCTAATCTCATTTCTCACTAACAATGCTGGACTGTACAGCTTTAAAAAACGGCAAACGGCAACTAGAAAGACGGAGAAGGAGATAACCATTCAAAGCTTTAATAATGTTTAACAACAATCTTAGGTGTTGAATCTCAAAACTCAACATTCACTGTAGAAAATGAAGTATACAGATACTTAGATATTATCCCTTCCAACCCTACTACAAGTAGATCATTATTGAATTTCAAACGTGAACATGCCTTCATATACTGTTAGAATTATAAAAATACTATTTACAGTAATTACAAGATTCATAAATACTAGCACAGCGCAGGTGTCTCCTCCGAGTCCGCGGCCGCGGTTTGAAGAACGTCGGGTCATTTATTAACCAACTTTAATAATTAATGCGTTTCATTTTATATTAAATGAAAAGTTTAATATATTTACATTTAAAATCATATATATATATATATATATATATATATATATATATATATATATATATATATATATATATATATATATATATATATTTGTACGACGATCATCCTGAACAATTAAACAAAATTCACTTCGCCATCGTCATATATATATATATATATATATATATATATATATATATATATATATATATATATATATATATATATATATATATATATATATATATATATATATATATATATATATATATATATATATATATATATATATATATATATAATAGACGAGATTGTACTTTAGGCTGGTCTCCGAAGTAAAATGCAGAAAATTTTCTGGTAGTGTTTTCAAAGTTATTCCAATCTGTAAAAAAACATATTAAATTCTAACATAATATACAATAGCTCGTCTTTATGCATTAAATTTTAAAAAGCAACTGAAAATAGTGTTTTGTAGATAATTAGTTATTTAACCAAAAGCAAAGAAACCGGCAGTGTCGGCAGATATGAAATTAAGGCCTCTGCAAAACGAATTAGCAAACCTCTTGCTAACTTCATTAATACTAGCGTTTCTAACGGGGACCTGCCCGGATGAGTGAAGGACGGTTATGTTAGATCAGTTTATAAAAAAGCCACTGTTGAATTGGTGTAAGAATTATTTTACAGATACAAGTAACTACGTAAAAATAGGCAATAGCTGTACTACAAGTATGAAAGTGACTGAAGACACAGCTTAAGGTTCGGTTCTGGGGCGTTTACATTTCGTAGCTTATATTAATAAATTGAGTAAATTATTTCGTCACAGTATTACGTATCAGTATGCAGATGACACTTGCATGCCTGCTACAAGCATGCAAGTGTCATCTGCATCCTCTTTAATCATTGTAATGTGATACATATCTATAATAAAATTAAATATTTAATATTAAAAGAAAATTACTTTCACTATAATTTCAGTAACAAAATTATATAGGATAATATACAGATATTTTGTACTTCATTTTCTACAGTGAATGTTGAGTTTTGAGGTTCAACACCTAAGATTTTTGTTAAACATTATTAAAGCTTTGAATGGTTATCTCCTTCTCATGTCTTTCTTGTTGCCGCTCTTTAAGGCTGTACAGTCCAGTATTACTGCATTATTAGTGAGAAATGAGATTAGATTCTGCAAAAAAATTGCAATATTACCTTAGTTTTGGGAATCTTCACCTCTTCTACATACATTTGATGTTACCTTAGGATAATATAGCTGATTACACCTTAGTGGTTCGATTAAGTATAGCTCTAAAGAGATATTACTAAACTATTGTCAGCCCAATGATTAGTATCATTGGGCTGAAAACGCGGATCCGAGAGTAGAGTGTAAAAATTCTTCTCTTTAGAAAAACCAACCAATACATTAAACAGCTCAACTCACTTCGAGCACACAAAGCACTTGTGTAATTGTAATCTGTTGTAAAACCTCTGCTCTTTTGAAGTAGTACACTTTAATATTTTTTGTGTTCCTTGAATATAATCAAAGAGAACATTTCTCGGGATGTTAACCTCAAACATATCTAAATACGTATGTAATTTTCAATACGACCCTCTTAAGGTTGTATTTAGAAACGAATGTTTGATCGTGATTGGACTGTAATAGAAATATTAATAGAACTCGCTCATTCGTTTTGTAAAATATGATTTCTTTTTGGAATCAAATAATATATTTTGTATTTTTATAAAGAAATAAATTAAAAATATTTATAAAGACTCTCTTCTATACTTTTCATATATAATTGATACATTGTTTGTCAAGTTGTGGTACTTAGCTCTGTACGTTGCCTGATATTAGAAAAAAGTAATTTTGAATACTGTTAGTCTACTACTACTAAAAAGGCCTCAAACCCGTAATTTAAATAACAAATAATTACTGTAAAAAAATATAGATATAATTGGATATTTCCATTTTTTTATAATTTCATAGAGAAATCCGAGTTTTGCATCCTTGAAAGAAACAACGCTAAAATCACTATCCGACCCCTAGTTTTGCATATTTAAAAGAAACACAAAGCCGATATCCGTATCCGAACCGAGTCATATCTCACTTAATCGTCTATACGAGTACATCTTGTGACTAATTATGACAAACCTAGCTGCCCTTAAATCCAGCTCTCCCGATTCCCATGTATTTGTTACAGTATTTGTTTAGAGGCTGAGTGCGATCCGATGTCGCCGGTTAGTTGGCACTCACGGCTATTACGCCCGCTCCTAATTTTATTATTCTCTAAGCGTAGTCTACTCCATCGAGGAACGCAAATAGATTTTAAGTTCATATATTTATTGTTTGTTTGGCTTTTGTCTATTTAAATTCGGCGATGTAGATGAAGAAAGGTTGGTCAAAAGGTACTCTACTTATTTCTTAGACAGAATAACTTCCTAAAAGCTTTCATTTTAGGCTACCATGGCTTTAAGATCGATATTCAGTCAGGGGGATGTTTATATTATGTTATTTTTATTCCCACTTTAGTAGAATAATTACAGGGTTTGGTTCCCCCACTTAACACAGAATACATTTACATTTTAACATCTGTTTCCTCTTTCTTGCCTTATTCTTTACATGAGAACACGGAAAAGTTGTAAAATAAAGTAAATTTCGCTAGAAATGACTACTAGTGTTGTATTATACTTTATTCATATTTAGGGTAAACAAAGATCATAAAATCATTCGTTAGACTTTCAATTATTTATACATTTTAGACATGGCATATTTGAAGATCTAATTACTTGCCTTACGTCTTAAGAATGGCAATCAAACTTTATATATTTGCAATAATTCGTCCTTCAAAATATGTCAAGGTCATATAGAACCGATATGAAGATGACTTATTGTGATGAAACACATTCAAGAAGAAAAATTGTCACTCCTTGTTTTATGATCCGTGAGAAACCGAGATTTGTAACAAAAGTACTCTTTTATTTTTATCGTACGCAGTCATATAAATAATTCAGACAATCTTGTGGTTATTGTGTGCTTTGTCTGTGTCAGTTGTTTTATTTAATATAAAAACTACAAAACACATGTTTTTAATTTACCCTTTAAATGCAATCGTAAGTAAATAAAATAAGCTAAAAAAAATACATTTTTTTTCTTGACCGTTCCGAATCGTTGATTTTCGAAATAATTGCGTCGTCTTCCTTTATCTACAAATTACGTTTATCTTTTGACAGATGGACTTTACAAGCTTGACTGAATTTCCAAATTAATTTTCAGTAGAAAAACGGAAGGAGAGCGACAAGACGCAGATGTTACCAGCTTATTGTTTACATTGATCTTTTTCGATTTTAGTATTAAAAAATATACTTTTAAACATAACAAGTGCTTTCTAAATATACATGTATCTCGTATAGATTGAAGGACACGCAGTATGCTTAAACACATAGAGGTGGTAAATATTGGAGCTAAATAGACATTGAATTATTATAACTTCTCCACTGTAGTTCGTTTGTGACGTTGGCGAAGTGAATTTTCACTTTCAGTACGCTCGCCGTACAAAATATTTCGTATTCGGGTAGAACGGAAGAACAGAATGTTCCCAATGCTCGACCTACTATAGAAAATAAAGGTGAAACTTTTTAAATTCCAATATATATATATATATATATATATATATATATATATATATATATATATATATATATATATATATATATATATATATATATATATATATATATATATATATATATATATATATATATATATATATATATATATATTATACGAAAAAATAAGCTACTTAAAAATTAAGCTTGTATTATCATATTTTGAAATAAATTAATTATTTGGTTTTAATTGTAAATACAATATGGTATGATAATTTAAACATTTCATTTAATATAAAATATAATAGTATACAACAATAACTTAACATTTATATTATTAAATATTTATCAAAAAATAAAACATTTAAGAAGAGTTCCTTTAATTCAATCTGTCTTGTAAATACAATCAATGATGTGTAGACATTTGACATTACATTGAAATCAAATTTGAATACATTAACGTCAAAAACCAATAAAAGCAGCTTTTTAGAGTCGACTGGTAACAAATATGAATCTAATTTTTTTTTTAGATAGTAATTTCAAAAGATCTTTATCGTTATTTTGAAGATATTCTTAAATTGTTAGCGCAAATATCCTCAAATGAGAATCAAACTGACTACCATTAAGTGTATAGACGTAGTACAAACGCTACTGCGCTACAACGTTGTCAATCACGACAAAAATGTAAACACAATTTTCATAATTTCCTTTCTCAACGAAGCCTTGAAGTCTGGAGTCTAAGAGAATTGGAGTACTAAGATTAACAACATTCAGTATATAATTGCCAAGAACAATGTACCGCTCACTGTCTCTCATTTGTTTGATTAATATTATTAAAACCGACCAAGTAAATGATACGTAGCCTTGTTGTTCCTTTTAATTATTTAAATAAAGAAGTTGCTGTTTTCTAATCGTAGTTATTTTTATAAATTCCCTTGTAAGAAGAGGAGAGTGTGGCGTTGTGTTCCGTCACTCAACGTGCAATATGTCAAACGGAGTGGCTTAACACTAGGTTTAAATATTAATATTAAAAAATTTAATGTCTTCATATATAAAATAGATTAGCAGAATTCATTTAAAATAGTGACACATTCCTCTATCAGTATAGTTAATGTTGGATTTATTTTCTCTTTCCTATTACTAGTATTTTTTTGTTTGAATTACTCGAATAATTATTGAAACGACTGTTAAAGTGAACATTATTACAAAAATATATCAAATTTTAAAATTAGCAAGATATTTTTAAAACTTCCACAAATTAAAAAATAGGTTATAGGGCCAACATTGGTATGGCTGTAGAGTTCTTTGAACCGAATCATTATACTCGTAAAACGAAGGCATTCAACGTGACAATTCGGCTGGTAGGACCGGTCGGGACCAGTTTGGCGAGTTGCGAAATGTCGACGCCAGATCGCAGCCTCCAGTGCAAGAGATGCATCTCCCGTAGAGTGTACTGCAGTGCAGTGTTGTGTGAAGTCTGTGCGTCTGTTCGACGGGAAATGTCGTGGGCTTATGCGCCATGCTGGCCGCACGCCATGCCAAGGTAGGTTAGGTAGGCTAGATTGGTAGAGAGTTTGTAAAATGTATGAGAGTTTCATCAAAATCGGTTTAGCTGGTCGGTTATAATATTGAGATTTGTATGTGTGATGATGAGGGCGTTTCCATATTATATGGATTTTGAAATGTAAGTTATCAAAATATTTAATTTTTAGCGAATATTTTATGAAATTATGTTTAAAAAAATGTATATTAAGTATATTTAAATAATATATAAATTTCTAAGCTTATGAAACAATAAATTCGTCGTATCAGACAAGGAATGTTGATGTTTTAATAAAAATTGCTCTGTAAACGTATATGAAGAGAAATTTTGACAATTATGTGTACATTGAAGCAAATTAGGCAATTGGAAACAAATATGGCGTAATATTGTATCATGACTATCTATATCTATCTATTGTATCATAATTTTTATTTTTTGATCTATTTTTTGATAATATATCGTTCACAAAATATATTTTACACGAAAATATACAGAATAATCAAAATGATAAAAGTTCTCATACAAAAGAGAAAGCTTTCAAAAATATCTTTGACACAAATACACTTATTTATAGAAATTGGTACAACGTTTCTGTTTATCTGGATTGCTTAAGAAAACCTATACTCACGAAGTGCTTGTGAATAAAAAATAATTACTGGGTTACGCTTATTACATGTAGAGTTTTATTGATTAAAGACGTCGTTTTTCTCTTATTTACTTATTTTTTTCCCAGTTTCTTTGTAATACATAGAGGAGAGTAGAAAAAAAGAAACTGGCATGTAGACACTGTACGTGAAAGCCTTTTGCTTCCATGAAACTCTTTTCCTGAAAGCTTCGTTCATTAGAATGCCCTTGACTTCCTTTAAGATGGCGGAACATGCTGACTGATGTGATCAGGTTCTTGATCTTCGTCCATCTACTTTGCCTATTATATTGCCAGTTTTTTTAAGCCTAGTATGTCTCCGTAATATGTGGCAAAAATAAAATAGTATTTTTGCTTGCATATTGTGAATAGCCATGTATTACCATAAGAGTATCCAGCTTAAATAAAACTGACGGGAAATCAAGACAACAAATAATTCGATCTTCCGTCATACACTTAAAGTACTGACCAATTTATTACTAGAAAATAAATATGAAAAACGGAACAAATTAATACATTACCGTATTCATATATGTATTTATCCTTCTTAAACTAAAATTTATATATTGTACAAATATTTTATCAAAATTTCTTAATCAAGTATTCTAATTTATCGATTTTAAACTAAATATATATGAAATTTGTCTTTAATTTGTGCATCAGAGTGGATCAACCTCTCCGCTCTAGAGACAGTATAGGGTTACCGCAGGATTGTACCAAACGAGTATAGGCAGGTGTGTACTTCAATAAACAGGCGCAATTCTATACTATCATTGTATGTTATTTATACTTATGTATGAGAATCAAGAGATTGATGAGAAAAATTTAAATATAATAAGTTATTGTTCACACACTTTTTGAACAACCTGACTGTTACGTCTTTATTTATTTACTCTGAATTTTGTAAATGTACTACAAAAACCACATATGAAGCTAACAAGCATTCTCTCCTAGCCACATCTAGTAAGATACATATTTCCTTGTATTCTTATAATGATATTATTTTTTTGATAATTTTACTTTAACTTAGTTATTATTATTATTTTTTATTTTCTTTAGCTCTTGTAAGCATTGTGTTTATTTATCTACTAAACAAATAATTGGGCATTCCATACGTTAGTTATTTAATTTAAGTGGAAAGTGGACTGTAGAATTGACACTAGGTTTTACGCAGGAGCGTGAAGCTTTAAAATAAAATTTGTATAACACATATTAATATATTTTAAAAAGAGAATTTTTACCAAAAAATAATATATAGGTACACAGTCATGTTTAGTACAAAACTAGTACACTATTTACACAAAATACTCACACAATCTCTTTTGTGTCGAATATAAAAGATTTTATTTTGAAATAAAAATTCTTTATTGATATTCAGAACAAATACAGGACTGTTGATTCTGTTAAACGAACAAATATGTTAAATAAATAAGTTTTCCGTGTCCCATATTTTGTAAAATGACTGAGCTTTTTATGACAGTGAATGCAATTAAGCTTTCCCAATTAACTTATTTACAATAATTGATGCTAGTCACATGTTAAGTATAAGTATTTTTTTTATATTGAGCTTACTTTTTGAGATATGGGTACAGAGTTTATTAAGTAGAGGCCCCATCTATTTTACACAGTTTTTCATCTAATCATGCAACTTTGCTTGAAAACTATGAAATGCCATACCACTCGCAATAAAGTAGTATATACCAACACATGTATTTAAATATAAAGTAAGAATGTGTGTATTTATGTGTTTATATATGTATATGTATATCTTGTGCGCTTATAGTATTTATTATTATGAGTTACTTAAATTCCATATATTTTATGACATATTAATTTGTTATTTTATTATAATAATATACTATTTTGTATAATTCATAATAACCAATATTTTCATAATCTCTTAATTTTTCTGTTAGGTTGCCTAGAAAAGATCAGTCAAATTATTAAACAGTGAAACAGCTTTTCACTTTTTGTTACTTTTTTAAATGTTTTGTTACATTTCTAGTTTGGTGTGAAATTAAGTGCATGTTATGTTATATTTGTACTGGATTTATTTTTATCGTGTAACCACTAATTGATTTACCAATATGGTCTTTTATCTGGTTCAATACATACACATACATAGCTTCACGTTTTTTCCAGCACATGGCAGGTTAGGCAGAGGGGAACTGCAGGAACTGTGGGAACCTAGTGTTAAGACACTCTGTTGCTTAGTCCCTGCTTTCTCTGCCTCGCTTTCCGCCTTTTTTCGAGGCATTGCGTGTTGAGTGGCAGAACTCAACGCCGCGCTTTACCTAGTTTCCAGAGCAAAGAAAATGGAAATTGAAAAATCTATCTTCCCCGAGTGGAAATCGAACCCTCAAACCGTCACATTTACAGGCAGACGATTAAGCCTCTGCGCCACGACGGTTCTCAAATCTCCTGGTTCAATTTCGTTATTTAATTTGTCTATCTATACATTTTGATGATTTTTTTATATAGAGATAGAAGGAACTTTAGGATCTTACTTTCGGACTTTTATATCAATGTCATAATTTAGTTTATTTTAGCTTCACGCTTTATCCCGCACATGGCAGGGTAGGCAGAGGAGAACTGCAGGAACCATGGAACCTAGTGTTAAGACACTCCGTAGCTTAGTGCCTGCCTTTTGCGTCCAACTTTCCGCCTTTTTCGAAGCTTTGCTTGTTGCTTTGCTGGTGGAACTCTTAAGCTTATTCGGCTTGTAAATATATATTAGGAGTAGTTATAGGTAGGTAATTTGGTCGACCTTAATACAATTCTGTCGACGTTGATCGTCTCAAAAATTTACCCAGAAGCATTTTGATTGTAATTTTTGGCCGTGGCTGTGTATATTAGAAAGGAATAAGAGTATATTGATAACAAAAGATATAGAATAAACTAGAAAAGAGTCATATTAGAGATAAAATGTTGGATGACATATATGTACATATGTTGCACATTTTATATTTCAAATACGAGTATATATTATTCGTATAAGAAACATATTCCATATACTATATAATAAAATAATATTCAGAATGATTCCAAGCTACATAAATCTGAGAAAATCAAGAATAGCATGATATTATTGGTATAAAACTTCAAAACTAACTCTATTCAGTCTATCTAGGCAAATGATGCCACGAGCTAGTAAGGTGATATATGCTCGGTCCATAGCTACCTTAATTCTAGGGCTTAGAAGAGTGCATTATACATAGTTTGGTTTTATATTTAGCATACTTTAACAAAAAATGACTTAATTTTGTAACAAAAATATTCTTTGACTTGTTTTTTGCACCATTTTATTAACATTAACCTATACTTAACAGTCATATAGGTATATATATATATATATATATATATATATATATATATATATATATATATATATATATATATATATATATATATATATATATATATATATATATATATATATATATATATATATATTTATATATATATATATATATATATATATATATATATATATATATATATGGCTATCAAGTATAGGTTAATGTTAATAAAATGGTACAAAGAACAAGTCAAAGAATATTTTTAATATATCATTTGAATATAATACACTAGAAACTAAAATACAGATAGTGTGATAGTGTCACACTATCTGGACACTAGTTGCAGCATGTTTTCATGTACCACACAATTCTAGAATAGTCTACCGGGTGCAATATTTTCAGATCGATCCCACTGGTATCCTTCTATGGGTACCTTCAAAAAACACGCGTACCGCCACTTTAAGATCAACAACCCACCTGTAACACCTCTAGTGTTACACTGGGCTTTGGTGGTTATCAAGAGGTGACCTAAATTCTGGGTTTTCTTTGTTTCTCCCATAAAAAAAATACCGCAAATTTTCTGACTTCTTTATCTATCCTTAGCAATGAAGAAATATAAAACATTTTCCATATAATTGAAAAATTATTGCGTAAAGCGAATGGACTTCACTAAAGCGCATAAATTCCTAGAACTAGCAATAATAGAACTAGGTTGAAATTTTTTCCATTACATTTGCCAGAAGAGGATATACAGGCTGTTTAAAGGAAATGAAGATGTATATGCAATAAAATACAAAAATTGAATTATTTTAGTCTTAAATTCATATAAAATTCTTGACAAATAAACCATACAGTTAAATAGCAAACGCCGCTCTCCACAAAGCAATTACCAATATCATAAAACTACGTCTCTAAATAAGAAATAGTCGACAGTAACAAAAGCAACTTTCCAATATTGACACAAAAGGGTATAAATTAAACTTTCTTCACGATAAGGACATAAAAATGTTGGATAACATCAGTTTAAATATAGCAAAGTCACGTTCCGCAGCGATTTACGACTTACACATATTGGCTTAGAGAAAAATACGTTGAAGAGAGCGCCAGGTGTACCCAAGTACAGTGGAGACGAAGTATTGGGACTGGGACGTTTTAATGTCAACTCTATATACTAATAGTAGTGTTTATTAATCATTTTGTGTTATTAATAATTACTTCGTATGGGAATCGAATCTAAGACCATGGTGCTTATAGATAGGTGTGCTTTTATTTCTATTTATTATTTATCTCGTTTAGCAAATTTAGTATTAAGACAAGAAAGATATGCTTTTTCTCACATCTCGAAAATTTTAAATCTCTAAAATTATTGCAAAAAAAAAAAAAAAAAAGTATTAAATTCAATATTAATTTCACATAAATCTATATCATAGACAATCTTAACAAAGTATATGCTTTCATAATAGCTGTATAATAGTAATAATTAAAACATTACAATATGAAATGTATTTTTAATTTAATTTTAGAAATGAGAAATCTCATTAACGTTTTACAAAGTAAGAACTACTTTACTAGTAGTGTAATTGCAAGACTAGTTATTATGTTGGCTCGGTTTCTTTTTGTTATATCGTCACATATTTTCCATATCTATTAAAGAAAATAAAGAGAACTTTCGACTTATTTACATTCTTTTACTTTATTTTTTGTTATATAGTATGAAGTATTAATGAAAATCTAAAGAAATCACCAAAACTTGTAGTTCCTATCTACATACACACATATATGCACGAGTATGTACAACGTAGCGTGAATAATAAAACGCTGTCAGCGGCACTTTAAGCGTTAATTTGTCTTGTTTCGTAAAAACAAGGGGCTTAGTAGCGCTCGTTAAACATATTCGCTTTCTGTTTACTAATAGATGAGATTACGTTTCCGTTTGTTTTTGCTCATTTTTTATTTGACTTTTTTTCAAGTTTTTTAATTTAAGACTGACTTTTTAATTGACTTATTTTAATTGAAGATGACTCAGAAGAATCAAAGTCAAAACCAAGTCAAAAAATTATTCGAAACGAGAAAATTCATGCTTCATTTATTAAAAATCAAATAAATTATTTCAAATATTTAATTTAATTTACCACCAGTTTGTTAAAGTCTCAGACCAGAGACTCACAGTCCTCGGGGAATCTCCTAGAAATGACAAACTCTGCTATTTAACATGTATCGCATTCAAATTTACAGAAGAAAACAGACTCTTAAGTGTCTTAACACCATGTTTGATTTTAATATAAATAGGCATAGAACTAAAACCAAAGCAACTATACTTCAATATAAAATATATAGAAATTACAAAAGCAACAAAATGACATTGCAGTAATAAATAACATAATGTCATAATATTGTAAAAAAAACGTAATTAAGATCGAAACTTCATGTTAAAAAATTATATAAAAGAACTTAAAATTTTGAACCCGGTACGAGAATAAATCTTGTAATATTAACGATGCGAATGAAATAGCAACGTAAAGTAAAGCTTAGTACATATTGTGCAGGGAATATAAAGTTGTAGAGCTTTTAGTGACTAATATAAATATATAACCTACTAATAAATTGTTTAATAAAATATTTTATAAATATAGATAATGTAGCGTATTTTTTGTTAACTTAATTAGATTTTTATTAAAATCTAAGGTATTTAATATAGTATGCGCCTCACACAACGACCTATTTTAACAAATTGTATAGTGTTTTTGTTTCAATTTAAATGAAGCGTCACGTACATTTCTAATTTAATTTATTCCTATAGACTTACAACTACTTATGAGTTGTCAAAAGACTCAACGGTAGTTTTGCCCCTTTTTAATATAAAATTTATAATTGTATCTTAAAAAAGAACTATAAACGTACTATATACGTAATATAGAACTATATACGTAAACTGCGAATGACTTAATTTCTAAGTAACACTCATTTAGTTATTAACTTTCAAATTCATTATTTTTATAAAACAAAAATATTAATCTTTATTTGTTTCTGCTCATTTGAGTCGTGTTTATTTGATTTTTAATTCGATTTTTTAAATTTAAAGCACCATCGTAGTTGTAGGCCATGGTCTCGATTAATCTCCAGGGACTCCCCTAGACAGGACAAAGTTCGCTACGTGTGTCAAATTTAAACGCAAAGAAATAAAAACAGATTGTTTTAAAACTACGTTATTTCTTATTTTAATATGAATATATCCAAACCCATAAAATATTTATTACAATAATGAGCTTTAAGCTCGCCCGCTTACATCGTAAGAAGGCGGGCCGATGTAATTAATGTCCGACCGAATTATTGCGAGCTCTTCAGGAATGTCCCGTCGGGGTCAACAAACTTGCGGGACTTTAGAAAGAACGCTTAGCTCACTTGAGGAGATTCAAATCAATATATTAATGAGTATGAAAATTAAATTGTAGCATGTTATTATAAGAAACAGGGTATATTTTACTAGATTATTATGAGATTGTATTACTTTAATATGGTTATGTGTATAGGAAGTTATTATTTTATATAGAAGTTATCGTATCTCATTGGAATAGCTTGTCATAGTTCAAAATAATTTATTAAAAATATGCACAAAACCGTCTTGGTACAACACAGCGTCTGAATGTAAACGGTGTGAGTTCCATTCCCGATCGGAGAAAAATTTTATGTGACTATCTACGCCTACTCTGCCAAAAGCTTAAACTATGATTAAATAACTCACTCTCATCAAAATGGAGATAGTTTAAGGCTAAAAAGACACTTAGCCACAACTATAATCAAGAATTATTAATATTAGAACTGTCACAGCTTAATAGTAACATTTAAATTGCAAAATCCAAGCCATGTTTAATTGTATATTGCTCCGTTTTCATGCTAGCTTTGGTAGAGTGGAATCTCATTATGATTTATTATCCGACTCTATGAAGTGTGTACAGTAGTTTCTGGAGAACAATACCAATATATAACTAGTGTTGGGTACTTTATCTTTGTTTCTATATAGATTTATGAATAAAACTAATTGCTATATCATATATATTAACATTTATTAAATACTTGGCAAAAATATAATATTTTAATGTGATTTGGAAGAAGGAGCTTATAGCTTATAGGTAGGCCAAAAAAACATAGAGTCAAGATACTCATTTTTTTTCGAATTCCAGACATCTTTAGCTTAGAAAACGAGAGTATAGTCATCTATTAATTACTTTCAGGTAGTAATTAATAAAATCACACCCAACTAGATTTTTCTCTTCTCTTTCCCAAAATAATATATCAATGTATGAAGTCAGGGTAATTACGACGCGTCATCAAGTCTATTTAACGTCAGATTTAGTGCCACAGCTAGTAAGTAGCTAGTATATAGGGCAATATATCTGAACCTTTAAAGAAAACAGGCGTAAGGCATAATTAAAAGTATTTTATCGAAGGAATACTATCAACTACGCAGGTTGATGGATCTTAATATTTTTTTGCTTTCATAAAATCCCATTTTTCATAAAATCCCATTTCACAAACGGTTTCACGCTTTATCCCGCACATAGCAGGGTAGGCAGAGGGAACCTAGTGTTAAGACACTCCGTTCCCGGCTTATAGCGTGTTAGCCGTATTCGTAGATAACCGAGTATCAGCATATACCTTTATCCACCTTCTATTTTGAATTTGAAACGAGGTCTTACTAAAGAATTTATGCATTCATCTGGTAATTGGTGTGAAAATGCTTCGTTGGCATTAAAGAAATGTTTGTAAAAATCACTTAAAATGACTCTATATGTGGACCTTATATTACTTTACATCGTACGTATACTCATAATCGTATAGTACGTATACTTATAAAAATACTTTATAATAGTAAATCAAAAAGGTTAATTAAATAAGCCAAAGTTAGACTTGTACCTCTTTACTAAAGTAACACAAATTAAGTTCAGAGTAAGTTCTTACAGTCAACAGTCAGCAGTGACAATGAAAGCTCGCTTTATTGTAATGACAGTAGTTTATTAGTGATCTGGAGAGTTTAAGGAAAATAATGTACTAGTAAATTAGCTTTTGTTACTTATCTATAAAGCTCTTTTATTTTAATGTGAAGCTCTATCTAGTAAATGTTGATTTATATACCTCATACATCTTAGTTTATAAACAGCAAGTAGTAGATTCTATCGTTATTATAGAAAATAATTAATTCGGTGATAAATGTCTTAATTCGGCGATTTAAATATCGAATAAGATATATATACAAAATTGAAGAGAAAATAGAGACAGAGTGTCTTCACACTAGAGTTGTAAATATAGTGATGTCTACTATAATTTAAAATAAAAAATGCATGCATACGTGACATATAGTGGTACAAAGGACATCTAACTAATATATACTTTTTGTATTACTTCTACATAAGCTCCTAGTTGATAAATTTACCCACGTTAAATAAAGTGAAAAGCCACTTAAAGTAAAGTTAAAATAATTCCCCACATATGACTAAGAAGTTTGAGTACGTTGTAGTTCCACTCGAGGCGGTATCGACGTGCGAACAATTAACATTTGCAACTTAAATAACATTAGGCGCCGAACTACGAGAAAGTTCTATTAAAGTTTTTAGACTTAAGTGATTGAGTTAAACTGTCTGTCTGTACATTTTGTGTTGTTTCTATTTACATGTATACGTATTTTACTTTATATTTTGTATAGCTTCTACTTTATCCCACACATAGTAGGGTAGGCAGAGGAAACCGCAGGAATTTAAAGTTAAGTTCGGTTCCCGCATCACGTCATTTCAAGACATTGCATGTTGAGTAGCTTGCTTTTATATTATATTATATAGCAATTTACCTTTCTCTATTATAGAAATAACTTAAAATTATTCTATTTATTTTCTAGTTATTTCTTAGTATAGTATTGAAACACTGTGTTCAAGTTGTAAAGAGGCTTTTGAAATTACTGGCCTTTTACTCATCGACTAATTAGTTCATAAAAAATAATTAAACCATATAAAATGAGTAATTTTTCTTTACTTAGCATTGGTTATACGCTAAATCCTCAATCAAGGCAATATTATTTTCTAATATTAATGAAGTTAATATTTTCTCAATATTGACTGACAAAATCTATTCAAAGTTCAAATTCGAAACTAAAAATAAAAGGAAAGTAATATAATAAGTAACGAGTTCTTTGTTTGTCTTAGAAAGTTCACTTCCAATAATCTCGTATAATGTGATCTCTCATAATTAAATTTTCATATAGATGACGTGTCAATGAAGCCATATCACTTGATTATGTCACAAAGTACAAAAAGCTTACGTATTAATTCAATAAGTTTTTGGTATTCCTAAAAGCTTGATTGAAAGCTTTTAAGTTTTACATACTAGATGCGAGTTTAATAAAGCTGACATTTCTATTTGGAGATAATCTTACTAATATATAAAGTTAGCTTAACTAACGCATCTTCAAATATATTCATAGAAATGAGTCGGTAAGAGTTGTTGACCCATTTCAATGATAATTTCCCAATCAAACATGTATATACTATATATATAATTATTTATATTATGTTTCTATATATATATATATATATATATATATATATATATATATATATATATATATATGTGCATACATAAAATATAGGGCAATGTGTACTGGAATATTTTCGGGTTCGTTACCCGACGAGATATTTCTGGCATGAAATCCGATATCGATATGGCGATTTTGGCAAAATATCACGCGAAAATAATCGAGATCAGTTTAATTGCTTTCATCGCATTCATATGTTAATCTTGTTATATAAACATTTCACTATTAAATTGTACATGCAACTAGTTCGACACAATTTGCATATGTAGTGAGATGAGCAGAGAGAAAATAATATTAAGACACTTCGTTTTCCATGTTTTATATTATTTACTGTATGTAAATGAAAAATTTTTTAAAAATTGTTGAGAAAAATATTGTAAATGAAAAATATTTAAATAGTTGTTGAGAAGAATTGAGAAAAATGTTTTAAATTTTTTTATTTAATATGGTTGAGTCCGGCTTAAGCAGTTAATTGGAAAATTTATTTATGTATAATGTATAGTTTTACAACGGCGCGGCGTTGGGGACGGCCATACTACAGCAGCAATGTAACCCATTGTGACTGTGGTTAAAGACATCAATCAAAGTTCAATGAGAATTTTCCACGTGTTATGTACAACACTTGTCCCTACATTAGACCATTGGGTTAATCTACCTATAGATATATTAGATATATACATAGGGTATTAAGTAAACCTTACCTATAGGGTATTTAAAAACTTTTTTAAATTTTTCTGTTTGTATGAAAACAAAAATAGAACTATATTTAATTCATTCTAATATATGTAGAAGCTTATTACATTCTTAATGCGCTTATTTTCATCTATGGTTGCGACAAAATAATATGTCGTACGTTTTGATCACCTCTATAATGTTTTATATATGCGAGAATGTATAAGTATCGTTATCTTAGAAATCGCTACATTCATTTGTGTGTTGTGTTTCAACATTATTGAGGGAAAGGGAAGAATTTTGTAATTAGTTTGTCTTACTTTTGGTTACCCTTGCTTTAAGTTACTTTACTTAAGGTTACTCCTTACTTAAGGTCAGGTCACAAATCTCAGATGCCAAGAACTATCTACATATATTGAGTATATACATAGATATCACAATCTCTACTTTACTGACATATTAAAATAATCCAAAATAGTCTATGACATAATATTTCCTTTTTAACTTTTGAAAAAAATAAAAATGAAACAATCATATAGTATAAATAAATATAACTTAACTTTTTACCCATTTTTATAACCTATTCTAAACACACATACCTAGTTATTTGACGCGGTTTTTTGTACCGACAAGTGTTCTAACAATTGTTTGGACAAACGTAACCAACAGACAATTGCAGTGCGTGTCTATTTGCCTTTTAATTAAGTCTCTAGTGTCGAACGTTGCGGCTGCCAATTGAAATATTAAATTATTGGCTTTCACTAACTAGTTGGAAATGGCGAGTTTAGTGCGCCTTTGTATTTAGAGCAGGGTAAATCAAATGTTTTATCATATTACAATGGTTTCAAGGCTCAGAAGTGTACTTTAAATTGTAATCATAGTAAAATTATAATAATCTATTAGAACTTTTTAATAAAGGAGACCGTCGTGGCGCAGAGGCGTAGCGTAGCGTGTGTCTGCAAACGCTACGGTTTGTGGGTTCGATTTTTACTCGAGGAAGATAGATTTTTAAATTTCTATTTTCTTTGCTCTGGCAACTAGGCAAAAGTAGGCGTTGGGTTCCGTCATTCAACACGCAATACTCGAAAAAGATGGAAAGCAGGGACTAAGCAATGGAGTGTCTTAACACGGGGCTTATATGGTTCCTGCGGTTCCCTCTGCCTATCCCGCCATGGGCAATATAAAGCCTAAAGATAATAAAAAAGAACACAAAAAGAAGTTGAAAAAGAAGATTATTATACTTTATTATAAAATATGCAAACATGACTCTATTACCTGAGTTGTTTATTATAAATTGTTTTCGCGTCCGCCGTAAAGCTTAACCTTTTTGATCTCCTCTAGAGCGACCTATTTGCTTTGTAATTTATATTATATTACCATGTTTTTCTTTTTCTATGTTATTATAAACAATATCATAATACCTAGACTTTGCTTTTTTTGTAAGTACTTGGAATCAAACCTTTAGAATTAAAAAGAATTTTATTTGTACCTGTCTGTTAAATTAGGGCAAGATCAAAGATACATACCTTTATGTATAATATCTTCTTGTATATTTTTAATTAAAGGTATTTATTATTAATTATTCACAAAAAAGCCACATTTACTGAATAAAATATTTTACAACAATGTTTTATTACTGAAAAATAAGTAATAAACAAAAATAAAGTTTTATTTATATATTTTAATAAGTTTAAGTAAAGCCATAAAGACACGTGGATGTAACATTAATATTAATTGCTACGACTTAAACGACTGTTTAAAGTTAAATCCAGTTAAATTGTCTAAAGTATGAAGAGGAGTATCTGAGGTCGTTAAAATTGGACCTATAAATGTCATAATAGCATCTTAAATGGGATTTGAAGGCAAGCGATAGTAAAATGAATTGGATATACTCGTATTAGAGGAGGGAGAGTAGGTATAGTTTAGCCGTTTTAACTTAGCATGACGATTCTACGTAGACTTTTTTTTATGTTATTATGGTTTTTTTTTAAGTAATGAATGTTACTCTGTTTCTTTCACCAGCTCTCTTTCTCTGTGCAATGCATTCTTAATTCTATTAGAATATAATCCTTTTATATATGGAGTTTAAACAAGAATATTATTTTAGATTTAATTAGGATATAAATAAATTTAACAATAAATATAACAACATAAAAAGTATGAGACGGTGAATCCTAAGATGTTTAAATTCAAAACATATCAAATTCCTTCAAATAGACTTGAACTTGTAACTACCATCATCAAATACCTCCTATAAAAGTGACATGTATAGAAATGTAAAAAAAAATCTGTCTGTTCTTATATCTTTCATGCTTTACAGAAAGAACGAAGCACCTTTCCATACAAGCGCCCTATAATATGGCTTTCCTCCAGTATCTTTGACATTGTGTTCTAGAGGTTAACTGAGGTCTCCCCTTTTCGTTCTTACCACTGACTCATATATCTTTTTTACTATTCCTTCACTCGTTCTCTCAACATATTCAAAATATATTGAAAAAGCTTTTGTTAAATGAACAATTGATTTTATACTAAATCTCCCAGCTTACTTCGCATAATACTAAAATAATAATATATTAAACAACTTTACCCGTTAAAGTTATCAAATTTAAACTAAAATCATTTCCAATAGTAAGGTTCGGTTCTTGTAGTCGCAGACGAGTGGGCGGTTTGTGAATAGTGGATCAAAGCAATGTGGATTGATGACCTCGGAGACGCTGTAGTGTAATGACGGTGACGGACAGCTTGGATGGACTTTGATGAAATAGCTTAGTTTAGTTGAATCGTTAAATGTAAGTCGTTATTCTAACTTAGAAAGCTAATGTTTTTTTTTTCGTTTTTTAATTCTAATGGAACTGTATATGAATTTATGTGTTTTTGATATACTTACACAAGTTTTTCGAAGATTTCACAAAATTATGAACCCAATATTGTTATTTTAATCTAATATTTTTAATCAAATTATTTACTTACTTACACTTATATTATTTTCTTTACCAATTATTTAAAATTTATAGTAAAAAAATATGTGTACACTTCTAATTATATATATATTTTTCAATATGTTATAGATATCACAAATGCTGTGGATTTTACGTAATATTGTTAATTTAATTATTTGAAGGCCTTTTTTTAATTATAAGCACAGCGACATCTATCGGTTCATTCTCATATTAAGTAAAATTTTCCTACTTTCAAACATTGAAACAGAATATAATTCTACCACCACCCAATAGATGGCGCTGTTTTGTACTTAGTGTGTACTCGTACAAGTTTCTCATAGGAATGTCACCTCTCCTAGATGTCATTTTTACTATATAATTTTTAAACTTTAACAAATAATTGTTTACGAATTAATTTAATTTTAAAAATTAATATTAAAATCGTCATAATAAAGAATACTCCCGTCTTAGTTTGATGTTAACTAATGACATTTAATAATGTAAGATCTAAAACTTCTATTGAAATAATAATAAGCAAGCTAAACTTTAAAAAACAAGGGTGTAATATTGTTGTATCACCGAAAAAAAAGAACTATTTTATTATTAAAACGTTTAAATAAAAGCTTTTTCTTAAAAAGTTTTTTTACTTAAAATTTTTTATTCAAGTTATTATTACTCTCAAAATGCCCTCTCATTTGATACCCATATTGTAGAAGTAGACTAAAGGTAATTATCCCGCCATCCTGCATGGTCCGCCATATTGGATTCAGAATGACGTCATATTCTTTTTCTAGTCACTCTTAACAAGCCCTTTCATTTGATACCCATATTGTATAAGTGGATTAAATATAACTGTTCTGACATCTTGTATGATCCGCCATATTGAATTTAGAATGACGTCACATATCTTATCATATATTGTCATCCAAACAAAATGCGTCCACACAATTTCAGCACAAGCGGTTGAATATATCTACTTCAAAATTGAGTTCTAAGATTTCACCCGAACACACAAATATACATACATTGCAAGTTAAATAAAAGCTTTTAAAAAGAATAAGAATTCGAAAATAAAATTTTGTATGTTGGACAGTTTGTCTATTCGCACACGATAATCGCAGGAACCACAAGACGAATTTTTATTAAGCTTTTTTGTAACTAATAGCTATATCTATTAGTCCTGGCTAACATATAGGCTATTTTTTTGGAAATTCGCTCTTTAAGGGGTAAAACAGGCCCAATAAGGATTTTTGAAAATTCTGCCTTAACAAGGATAAAGGGGGGGGGGGCAATTTTCTATGATACTCCGTCAGTTTTGAAAATCAATCGATGATAATTTAAGCTGTTTGCGTGAATACTAAGATTTTCTGTCCATCGTTTTGTGACGTATAATGTTTCAGAATATAATATACTCAAAAAATAATAAAAAATCATTTATTTCAGGTTAAAAAAACTCCAAAACTGATTTGTTATAATAACTCCTTTTTCATAATAATTTAAATTAGTCCAAACCAAACCACAATATTAGTATTTAGTACCTAACATTATCACGACTGTGTAGGTAAATGTTACGAATTACTAAGATACTTTAACTCGGGCACACTATGAAATAAAATACTTATCTCCTTAATAACATTCTTTATTTTATTTCATTTTATTACCTAAAATTAACATTTTTTTTGTTATTGTTTATCGCATAAACCTCCATTGCAGACAAGTCAAACACTTAGAACTAAACGAAATCAAATTCACGTCCGGTAATAGATAAAGTATCCTGTAACTTAAAACAATATGTCTACAAAATGACAGTATTAGAGAGTACAGATTGAAACTAGCTATTCTAAAGAAATTTCGGAAGACGTTCATAGATATATTGTAAAAATAAATAAAAAAAAATACTTTTAAGGACACTGTCAAATTACTGTAACTCGAGCAGTTGCGGTCATCTAATCCACCTACTGTGGCCACTAAGCTTTAAAATTTGCCAGTTATAAGTTTTCAGACGGCGAAGGGTTGCGTAATAGGCTTTCTTCGAGGCACCTGAGATTGTTTTACGTTTTCATTATGTAGCATTAGGAAAAGTAGACTTGACAACGATATTGGTACAACATATGTTACTTGCATACATATGTTATAAACTTTATAAGGTAAGATATATAAAATCTACCATTGAAATAAAATAAGAGGTTCTTTAAGTGATATTGTATGTAGGTATATAATATATATAAATTTTACACATACATATATATTACATCACATAACTAGTTATCAAAGTTAAATCGAGGCAAGTATTGCAAGTAAAATAAACAATCCTGTAACAATATAATAATAGGGAGTTGTAAAGGTATAAATAACTTAATTGGTTCGTGTACTTAAGAAGTACAACAACATTCAATTGGCTTAAATTATTATAAGATTACAGACAGACACTTACCTGTTCCAATTGTACTGGATATTTACTTATATTTAAATTTAATTTCTTTATAAGATGTTTATATTAGCAAAAGCAATTTTAATGCAATTACTTCAACAGCACGACGTAATAAAATATCATCGTAAGTCGTCAACACGGCTCTACGATGTCAGCTTTAATATGAGATAGAATGTGATATAGAGTAAGTAGAGTAAGGGCTAGGTAATAATATATTTTGGTCAATTATATTTCTTAAAAAAAAATAAGTTTAAAATACATTCATTCATACGTACATGATTTTAATTAGTACGTAGGCTTCTCGACTATAAAGTAACAATGTGCAGACAGCTGAGCACACGCACGATGCACGGCACGCGTCGCCGCCGGTATGTGGATTATAAAACTAATTAAACATTGTACATCCAACCTTGTATGAAGATTATACAAAATATTTGAGGCTTAATCCTTTTTTAATTTTCAATTTATGGTGCTTTTTAAAAAGTGCAAAGTAAAGTTAAAACGTTAATTATTACATTATTTTGGTACCCTTTTTTAGGTAAAGCTGAGATACATTTCATTTTCTAATTATCTACAACTAATATTTCATGTTCTCGTTTAATAAGACAAATTGCTAATAAAATGAAAAATATAATCGAATAATTTCTGGGAAACCTCTGCACACTTTCGGTATTGTACTTTAACTATTACATACGATATAGTATACCAAGTGAGATAGTTTAACCTGTTGAGAGTCTACCTGTGACCACAGCCTACTGCAAAGTGCACAAAACGTCACATTTCCAAAAATTGTAAATTGTTTTACTGAAAATGTATAACAATCGCGAAAATTAAAGAAAAGAAACTACTTTGCGTTCCATGGGATCACCGTGAGGGTACCGATCGTGTTGTGGCATGAGGAATTCCGATCAGCGCTTAAGATTTGCGACCGAAGTGTAGGTTTAAAATGCATTAATGCTCACCTTCACTGTCCGCACTCCTCCCGATTTTACCAAAGCCACCTTTGAATTGTGTTCTGGAAATGAACTTGTAAGAGACAGGCCGAGATCTTTTAGTATTAGTAAACTATAGAGAGATTCAGCCGTTATACCACTCACTCCTACTTAAACCGCATATAAGCTAACTCTAAACCTATTCCTGGTCAGTTTGTTTGTAAGATTTCTCTTATATATGAAATACTTAATAAGTTTAAGATGGTGACTTTTCGGGATATTTTTCTGCTACGAAACTGAAAGTTCTACCAGTACTACGCGTTTAGGCTTCTAGAATAAAGAAAAATATCCGGTCTGGATGATGAAACACAAATATCTTCAGGGATTTTATACTGTTTCTCATACCTATCCGTTACGAGTATCCAATCTGAAGCTGGATTCAATATGAAGAAAGGCTTTTCTGTAGATATAAGTATAAGAACTTTGTTTCACAAAACGCTATTAATCGTTTGCTTACTATGAGATAGTTTAATGCAAATTATACATTAGTTTCCTACGAGGGCCAAAATGAAAGTTTTTAGAACTGGCAACTTAAAAGCATTGTATTAAAAAAATAAGTTTAAATTTTGAAAATAGAACTCTTTACCAATAATATTGAGTATACATACATTTCATTCATTTGTCATTTGTTTTACGATTTGGCGGCAAATTGAAAATTGTCCGTGCACGTCAGAATGAATTTAAGCCGAGAAAATTTTCGTGCAATGATTTTTTATGACTTTCGATGTCATATAAGTCAACAAGAAAGTTATGATAGACTTCGATTGGCTTTTCACGATGAAGCCCCATCTCGTGCCTCAGTTTACAACTGGTTTAATGAATTCAAACGTGGTCGAACTAATCTCACCGATGATTTGGGTGAGGGACGGCCTTCTACAGCGACGACTGAAGATAATATCAGTATTGTGCGGCGTATGATAGAGACTGACAAAAGAGTGACCTATGAGCAGATTCGGACAAGTCTAGGCATAGGTATGAGTCAAGTGCACAAAATCTTCCATGAACATTTAGCGGTCAGGAAGCTTTGTGCCCGCTGGACACCGCATAATTTGACCGAGGCTCAAAAACTCCGCCGTGTTGATTGGTGCCGAGAAATGTTCCAAAAATTTCACGGAGGTGACTCAAATTCTGTGTTCGATATACTAACGGGTGACGAAAGCTGGATTTACTGTTATGATCCGGAAACCAAAAGACAGTCTGCTCAGTGGGTGTTTCCTTCCGAAGAGTTGCCAACTAAAGTGAAGAGAGGTCGAAGTGTTGAAAAAAAGATGGTGGCCTCGTTCTTCGGAAAGACAGGTCATTACGCGACAGTTGTCTTAGAGGATCAGAAAACGGTTAATGCAGAGTGGTACACTAACAACTGTTTGCCACTTGTCTTGGAAAAAGTTCGAGAGAAACGACCTCGCAGCAGGATCCTCCTTCATCACGACAATGCCTCGTCGCACACCGCCACGCAGACGATCTACTGTTTGGCGACCTTAGACGTGGAATTACGGGGTCACCCGCCGTATAGCCCCGACCTCGCACCCTGCGATTTTTATTTATTCCCGAAAATAAAAGAAAAACTTCGAGGAAAACATTTTATGGACGCCGAAGAAGCAGTGGCTGCGTTTCAAAACGCCGTTGAAAAGACCCCTAAGGCCGAGTGATGTAAATGGACGCTATTTTGAAAAGTTATAATAAAACTAATAACTTGCTAGAATGCTTAGTTTTTGATTTTCTAAGAACTTTCAGTTTGACCCTCGTAAAACGCAGACTTAACATAAACGTCAATCTATCAACCATCAATCAATAAACAGTCCACCAACCGGCCAAAGCGGCCATCTGCACTAATTGATATAAAACGTTCGTCCTCGACACTGTGCGTACACTTATATATATCGTGCACGCTATTCACCACATTACAACCCCTCGGTTAACAATTACTCGCAAATATCGATGTGTATATAGATTTAAATATAGATATATGTCGTACAATAGATGAAAATATATACATATTATTTCATTTTATTTTATTTCTTTATTTATATATGAAATCATACATATAAATAAGAAAATAACTTAAAAGATGATCTTATGGCTTACTAGTCATCTCTTCCAGATAACCTTCCGCTGAATTCTCCAACCGCACAGTACGACACAAATTAAAGTATCATCTCCACCACCAAGACACGAGGAACTCCACTACTGTGCGGTTCGGTAGAAAATTTTTTCCACGTACCACAACATTGTCGAATAGATTACCTGCGGCAGTGTTTCCAGTTCGATACAACATGGGTACCTTCAAAAAGCGAGTCTACCTCCATCTTAAAGACCGGTAACGCTTTTGCACCACCTCTGCTGTTACACAGGACCGTGGGCGTCGTTGATCACTTACCATCAGGTGACCCAACCGCTCGTTTGCATTGTCCTTCCCGTAATAAAAAAAACTTTATGGCGAACAGAAACACTTAAAATTAAAAAAAAGTAGGTAGGAAGAGATAAGAAACTGCTTAGCATTCCACGGACCACAGAGCGGGTGTAGGGCCCATTGCGTTGTAGGAAGAGGAGCTCCGAGCAGCGCTTGGGACTTGCAACCCAAGTTTAGGTTTAAAGAGGCCCCTTTAAAATACATTAACGCTCACCTTCACTGAAACTTTTAAATGATTATACGAAAGCTGTCTTCGAAGTGCGTTCTATAAATAAATTTGTTCTAGACAGGCTGAGATTTTTTAGCAAAATATAATTATATATTAATATATTCTTTATTTTTGTTTGATTGTTTTTTTTTAGCTTCACGGAACGGAAAGCTTCAGGGAACTGCAGGAACCATATGAACCTAGTGTTAAGACACTCCGTTACTTAGTCCCTGCTTACTTCGTCCTCGCTGTTTGTTGTTCGAACTAAAATAGTGAGGAAGAACTTTTTTTCTTTATATATACGAAACGCGGGGACGGAGAAAGCAGGGCCTAAGCAACGGAGTGTCTTAATACGAGGTTCATATGGTTCCTGCAGTTCCCTCTGCCGGCCCTGCAATATGCGGGATAAAGCGTAACGTTAAAAATATATATATACATATACTAAAGTCAAGTGAGCAGAATTTATATCTTAATCAGATAAATGGTGTGTAGTAAATGATTTCATGTCTTATTATGAAAGGAATTTTGGTAAATGCATCAATAGTGGGCTAAGGCAGAGATTATTTTTTTATTTTAGCTTCACGATTTATCCTGCACATAGCAAGGTCACAGGAAACCACAGGAACCGTAGGAACCTAGTACTAAGACACTCCGTTCCCCTCTTTCCGCCTATTTTTGAGATATTTGGGTTGAGAGGCGGAATTCAAGTACGCGCTTTGCCTAGTTGCTAGAGCAAAGATTTAAAATAGAATTGAAAAACTCCATCTTCCCCTAGTGAGAATTGAACCCACAAACTGTCGTGTTTACAGGTAGACTCTACGCCTTTGCGCCACGACTCTAGTAGGGATTTGAAGTCTATATCGTAATACAAATCTATCATCGTAATACAAAAACCAAACAAGCTTAAGCTTGCTTTGCCGTGAACGCAAGCTAATCTGTAATGTATCATCATAACATATTATCTTTAACTTATTATGTATATTTTAACTTTTTACGTATAAAAAAATTAACATATGATTTACAATTTTTGTTTATACTGATACGGGCGAAAATTACAAAACTTTCAAACGAATAACCATCCAGCATTATATTATTACTTGCTGACGACCCTTAGCCCAAAGTGAAGAGCAATCGACCATGTGATAGTTTCCATGGGAGCGAGGGGTCGCCATATCGCGTCTCGTCGCGGCGGATGAGATGTTAAAGTAATTAAATTAGTATTGTGTTGTATTTGTATTACGAAATAAGATATTATTAGAAATAGTCGCTCACTGTGGTTACTATTAGAAAAAAGATGTATAAATAATTAAAGAGAATCGCATCCGTCTCTAAAAACATTGATGCTATTTTTATACACTATATACGTTTCTTAAGTACATATATATATATATATATATATATATATATATATATATATATATATATATATATATATATATATATATATATATATATATATATATATATATATATATATATATATATATATATATATATATATATATATATATATGTACAGTAGACTCCCGTATAACGCGAGTTGATACAACTTGATTTCATACAATTTATTATAATTATTTTTTCAATTAATATAATTTTTTTCAAATATCTCATTCGCGTTATACAAGTCTTTTCTCGTTCAGCGCGATTTCCTATAACGCGATTTCATACAACGCGTAACATATTACTCGCGTTATATGGGAGTCTACTGTATTTTTTCTTCTAACGATATGGCTTGTAAAAAAATGGAAAGTCGCTTTATATACCAACATGTATGATGTTAATAATTTAGTAGAACGCTATCTTCCAAGAAATTTCCTATAAAATTAATTTCAGCTGTTCCTCGAATTACTTAGACCTTGCAAAGGCAAATCATTATATAGATAAATTATATAATTAGGCCGTAAATTATTGTGTTTTTTATCGAGTGCACTTCAAGAACTAGTTTTGTTAAAAAGTAACGGGACATTTTATTTCTATGTATATATAGAGTATATATTTTTATCAGTAATATTTTTCATTCACATCTGGGTCTATAATGAACGCTTCATCGTCCACAGTACCTGGGTTCGTTCCCGGCGGGCGGCGGCGAGCACGCGGCGCGCGTCGACACCGTCACGCGGAGGCTTCATCTTATGAAGGTTAGTTATTGTTATATAGCTATACGTAGCTATAACTTTTATATATTGTATCTTAAGTAGTCAACGCTATATATTGTTCTAATATAATGAAAATAACATTTCACTATGATGGTATTGAACCCATAACTATCGGTATTACAGATGCTGTTTCTGTATGCCACGATAGACACTTTTTATCTTCGTACAAATCTGATATATGGAGATAATTATAAATAGATAGACGGGCAACGGTAAATTGCTAGAAATTTTTATAAGGTATCACAAATAAGTAAAATTTTACAAACTAATTTTAAGTTAACTTTAAGCTATATATTACTGTAACTATATATTAAATTAAATTATTTTATTTATATTTATGTCGTGGTTAGCCCACATTCATGATGTGAGATCGTAATCACTCCCTTCGTATATATCAGGGCGCGGTCCTAATTGACGTCTGTCTACGCCTTTACTTTGCATGAATAGCAAACTAATGGTCAACACATGTTGCGTAATTATATTGTTTTGTTACGGACGTAATATAAAACACATAATGTATAATATATAGCGACGCACTTACATAATATGTTTTAGTTTAAATATATGAAAATTAGTTGATAAATTGTTATTATATGAATTTTCGTGATCAAATTATTTTATACTTATATACAAAAATATTAGTTCAATATGATTATATTAAAAACGTCGCATACAGCTGCATATAATTATTTTATCATCAAAACCAAACATACATTACAAATTGCTACGTACTATAATCGAAAATCGGTTAGGGTGTCAAATGTAGGGGGAAAGGCATACAACGCGGTAAAGGTTAAATACATATAGTCATTGAAATGGAGTAAGGTGGAAAGTGGGGACGTAGAAAGCAGGGACTAAGCAACGGAGTGTCTTAACACTAGGTTAATACGGTTCCTGCAGTTCCTTTTCTTACTATTTCCTTTTCTTCGAGACCTCTTTAAAAACTTCTTAGGTAAATTAGGCGAAGAAGTGTTATATAAAAATTACGAGTTATTAAAATATCACGATCGTTTGAAAACTCTTTCTTCCAAAAAAATTGAGTAAGCTTAGCTATTCAATTAAACGTATCTCACATTTCTGACAGCGATATGTCGTCACAGTTAACATATAAAATGAATTGTCAGTTATAATTGAACTGCCTGTTATTTTTATATAAAGAGTACAGCTAAGTTAATTGTATTCTTTTATACGTCGCCACGTGACAAGTTCAATCATTCCTTGTTTACATTTAAAGCTACCTTACGTTCATATTTCAAAATAACCCGGATATATAATTTGTGGGTAAAAAGTGCTCATTGTGTGTGTTTTTTTCATAAATAGTTTTAGAATAATATAACAGTGGACATGCAAAAATCTATACAGGAATGTACTTTAATTTTTAATCATAGTAAAAATACAATAATCTTATAGTTAGTAGTGGCGCAGGGGCGTAGCATCTGCCTGTAAGCGCAATGACTTGTGAGTTCGATTACCACCTGGGGAAGATGAAAGCGCGGCGTTTATTTCCGCTACTCAACACGCAATGCCTCGAAAAGGCGGAAAGCAAGAAACGGAGTGTCTTAACACTAGGTTCTTACTGTCCCTGCGGTTACCTCTGCCTACCCTGCTGTAAGCTATAAAAAATAAAAATACTAATGTTATCCATTGTTTAATTTGCACTATCGCTAAATCACAATAAAGTTATAAAAAAGCTATAACTTACAAAAGCTTATCTGATAAGATATAATCAGCGATGTGGGTCACAGACCGACGTACTGACGGACTGACCGTCTGAGCGCGTCGTGATATATGTTTGACACGTCGCCGCCTCGCGACCGCGAATGAGGTTATATATAAGTATATTAGAGTACATGTTACTTAATATAGCTAAAAATATATAGGTACAATTTAGACACCAATTATATAATATGTATAAGAATATATTTGGTTTAAATTACGCTAGTATTTAGTCGGATTAGAAAGACTTAACTCGAACGAAGTGCGATACTTCGTCTGGCTTTGTACAGACCAAAGATATAAAAATCAAATAATATTATTAAGGACTGTCGTAGCGCAGAGCTTGTGGCAGCAAGTGGGGACGGAGAAAGCAGAGACTAAACAACGGAGAGAGACAAGCAGAGACTAAACAACTTGTGAGTTGTGAGAGGACACTAGGTTTCTATAGTTTATGCAGTTTCCTCTGCCTGCAAAAAAACTCAAAATATTACAAATTTTATATGGAATCATTGATATATTATATAGTATATTTGTATATATCTTAACATTAACATATATTCTATTTTACTACTTATTTGAAACCAATGGCCATAAGCAGTAAACAGTTGTACTACTTTTATTTAATAATAAAGATAAGCCTTTCTAATCGCGATCTCCACTTTACGAGCGATATTGAACAGAATTCAAAGTTTATCGCCTTCGTTCTAAATCTTTTGAAGCAGTCGACGACGATTGCACTCGATATTCGATCCTCGCTAGCGTGTGTAGTAGAATTCATTTGATGAAATAGGACAAACTAATTGGATCTATGATTTCTATAACGATTGTGGTTTACGTTTTTTACATTTCTATGGAATTACTATGTTTTTTTTTCTTTCTAAAAAATAGACAAAATCCTGGGCCATTAAGAATATTCGGTTCACCATCTAAGTATACAAAAAAAATCTTTACTTTGATATGAATATTATTTGATATAATTTGTATTGAATTGTAAGTGGCAAAATAGTAAAATAAATTATACTTGTAAAAAAGTACTGTTTCATTATTAAACATACATAGAGGTTAAATCTTTTAACCTTTTCAACTTGTTATTTACGACGACAATGTAATTAAAAAATCTAATTAAAAGAATACTGTCGCTTTTGAAGAAAGCAAGAGGATTTTTTTAAATTTATGTCCGCACTAATTTACTTGAAAGCTCTTTAATTTGTATTATGCTACTGGCGAGGTTTTCACTCTACGGAACCAATACAAAGTAAACTTTATATAATTCATTGTATAAATCATGCTTTTATAACGATTGTTTATAAATAAATTAAAAGTGGTAATTGATACTTTGTTTTATGACTTATTTGAAGAGTAGGTAAGTAAAAAGTGACTGTGACGTAAGGTTGGACAGACAAGCGGATGACATGAACCTGTGAAGGCTCTATTTTTTGCCATTTGGCTGAGGAACCCTAAAATATGTTATATATCAAGAATATACATATTTCGAAACCTCAGCAGTCAAACCTACGCCCTAGGAAAATCATTCTGTGTTAAGGCAATTCAGCCGCATATTTTTTCTAAAATACATCAAAATATGTTTATTACCACTAATTGTTGATTTTATTTCGTTACTGTGCAAATATTATTTTTAAAATTATTTAAATAATCTTTTATTATAGCTTTCTTTATTTTCCAGTCCCTTCTCTCAATGAATTTTAACTAAATGAATGCTAAAGAATCTGTAAATCTAATATTCTATACACAAAGTTAATAAAAAATACTAATCTCATTTCCAAGCATTACACGAACTCAATCACTGTTTCAAACACACTGGCGTTGTGTGATGTATAATTACAGCATCCACATGCATCATTCATTAGCGCTGAGCTCGCGAGAGCAGACTAGTGGAGTACTCGAGCCCGAGCTCGAGCCATCGTTCTTGACCTAGCTCCCTCTCAAATGTAATCTACTGACGTGGAAATACGTTTTTGCATGCGAAATTTTCCTTTGTTATTTTGTGGACCAATTTCTTCTGAATATTATACATAAGAGGGCTTTTAAATTACGAATTTGACGTCATCGTTATAAAATAATAACGTCATCGTGGCAACTATAAACACGGTAGTTGCTGGTTATTTATTAGATTCTCAGTCGTACAAATTTTCAATTAGCTAACAATGCCTCAGAATCGTATTTGGGTCCGACGTATAAAGAATAAAAAAAGCTATTTAAATTATTAACAATTACTTTTAGTAACTTAAGTATCAGTAGTACTAATATATTAAATTTATATTATAATTTTTTTCTAAATAACAACTATGTTATTTAAATTGGGTAGTTAATTTGAATATATGTCATATATTAAAGCTGCAGATCTTAACTTTCATCTATCTTAAGACTTCCAAAGTTTTCCTTACATCAAACGTATTGTCATTATGTTTCATGAAAGCACTTGACCGCGTCTCATTTCCTTTGAGCACAATTACTCACTATTTAGGCCTCTAACTACAGTACTAATCAATTAGTACAACCTAAAATATACTTTAAAGATAATATGCTTAGAATTCAATTTAAATTTAGATTTCGTACGAAAATTTTGTCAGAAATGTGAAACTTTTGTGAAATTTCTGTGCCTAGAATACATTGAGCTTTATCACAACTTACGAAAGCTTAAAACGTAATAATATTAAAGTATTTCCTCTTTCCTTCCTAAAATTAAGCTCAAAACTACAGAAAACTTGTTACAATTAACACGACTGTACTGTTTTGAAAATTTTTCGCTATTTGCTACGTAGCTAATAAATTTTGTATGTAAATGATCGGATTATTTAATAAATTGAAACAAAAAATTAGTATGTTATAACTGAAAGGTTATTTTTTTATTTGAAATATAATTAACACTACAGATACTTGGTCCGGATCCTTTTTAACTTATACTATATGTTTTTATTATAATAATTAAATATATTATTGGTAATACATAATATATAGAATTATTAGTGACAATGAACTCTTATTTCTATATTAACATTATTTTTATATTAATTTCATAGAACTTCAGCTCGTCATGGTGCGACGTCTACTGACGTTGAAATTATGTTAACAATAAAGATTTATTTATTATTTAATTTAATTTAATTGCTCTCTACTTTACTTTAATTAATTATGTTCTTACTTTATATAGTGATAAAGTACTCCGTGTTCCATCCAGCGGAATGATTCTATAATAAGCGGAATGATTGTATAATCAATGATTCTTCTTAGAATAGAGTTAAGCCCACAACCTATCAGTTTATATTAAATAAAGATAGCTTTATCTTTTCTTTAACGTTAACCATTCGATTATTACAAAGATTGATATGTTTAAAATTTCAATTTAATAAGTTTTATTGTATACAATTCGCAAGTGTGGAACATTTTCCAATGTATCATTTCAGAAATAGAATCTATCCGTAAAGTATCGGTCGGGGAACTTTTAAAAGCTCGATCTCTTAACACCCGCCTCAGCGTTGCTTATCTCGAACAGGCTGAAAACTTTCAAACACGTTTTAAAGCTTTGCCTTTTAAAATTGTAAATATGTGATTTAAACTGCCTATCGTTGTATTTTATGTTTAATTTTAACACTTCATAATATTTATGATTTTCAAAACCTTTTCCCAGTATTGATGAATATATTTTAGTACTAAACAACTTTTTTAAGCATACTCTAAGAAAGAAATATTTTTTAATAAGACCAATCAGTTCACTTTCACTGACATTACATTAGTCATCTAAATAGTAAATTGTAAAATTTATTAACAATTACGACAAAAATATACTGAAGTACAGTTTAGTACAGTACGGTACAGTACAGTATCTACTTTCATCTGCGACGATTAGTTTGCGAGTCAACAAAAAGCTTGTATAAGTATAAACACAAACAAACATAAAAGGGCATATCAAAGAGACGCACCGAACTATAGAACCCCTACCTAGTATTTATTATTAGGCTCTACACTCTCGAGCACTAGCCAGTATTAAAATTGAGAGAGCAAAAAAATTAAAAATCTTTTGAGATAGTCGTAACTTTTTATTTTACATCAGGCAATAACTCTGGGACGGACTGGACTGCGTTTTGTATTTTCTAGCTTTTGAATTAAGATTCTTATATCAGTCTTTCTGCTGTCTTCGCGTTGCGTGGGTCGAACTATAAATCCTAAAATATTGATTTAATTATATTAATTTTTTACCTTCACACCTCATTCTAAGCGGGTCCCCAAATTAAGAGTCTCCGCATCCCTATTTTATCTCGATCTCTGAGATCGTTTTCTTTACTAACACGTCTCCAGGGGCTCTTTGGATACGTCGCAGGATATTTTCATCGTCATATTCTTCTCATCAATATTATGTTTGCAAAGATCCTTTTCATATTTGACTTTTATTTACTCTCTTAAAAAAATGGGATTAATTTTTAATATAAATCAATTTCGTAAAAGGCTCTTTAATATATAAATAAATATACATTTATATTTAATAAATAAATATTTCGATATATTAGACCATTTGTGGAGTTTAGCAAATGATTGTCACCTAATTATCGTATTTTTTTTGTACTAAGGTAATAGATATTTTTATTTACAACTAAATTTTCCTTAATATTTCCTTAAAAATCTTACTTACAGTAACAATTAAATAGGACAAAATAAAGCAAAATATAAGGCATCAAACCGTATTCCCAGAACGGGAGCACACAGCTAGCGGCTACATTGAGATTAATCCGTAGAGCGCAGACGAGGCGGCCGAATTAAAATGAAAGAGAACGACACTGGACCGTCAAAAGACCCTTTGTAAGTCTAGAATATTGCGGAATGCCTCACGCCGTGTCGGTTTAAATCTAAAGTACTAGAAACCGTGTGCAAAGGGACTTTACTAATGTGCGTTGAATCTAGGTTCGATTCTACATTTGGGGAAAATTTATATGTATTTTTATGATTTTTAAAGTGTTAATTGACACTAAAGACAAAAAAAAAATACTTATAGGAAATGTTTAAAAGCAAATTCCGCTGCGTTCAAATTTATATACGTTTTCTTTAAAATGTATATATTTCAGTTAATTTTCAGTTTTCTTTATCTGCTGTCTTTTTACGTTAAAATAATAATCATAATATTACGAAATAAAATAAAAATAATTTAGTGCACATCTTTTTTACATAAATCATCACTTTAATCCTGTAGTAGTTAAAATGTTAGAATGTTTTACTACTTAGCTATATCCTTGGAAAGCAAATTATCTCTTAGTTTACTTACGTATAACAAAATCGTGTAACACTCAATGCTAGCTCTGTAGACTGCTTTAACCTTGAATCGAAGCTATCCAATCTGCGCAATGTGGCGCGATTCCGCCACTACGCCCTGGGGATCACTGTGTTACATTCACAGGGAAGTACTGTAGATTTTGGTTAGTTATCGATATTGAATAACATTTTCTTTCATTTTATATTGCTTATAATCTAAGCAATATTACGGATTGTATATTCATAAAGATCAAGTTAACTTTATTAAATGGATTTAATTTAAAATTTTACAAGCTTAACAGGAATATACTCGTATGTCTAGGTAAGTATATGAATCTAATTATATATAACATTTCCAACAAATTCCTATATTTATTATAATTTATCCCAAATATATAGAACTCAATATGACAGTATAATCCTAGAGACCCTTCTTGTATAAAAATACATTACAATACTTATATTTTTGTGTCGAAACGTATTCAATACAGTTAAACATCACTAGTAGAATACGCAAATAGCGAACGACTGTTTCACGGTTGCGCGCGTCCGGCGACCGACGAGGATCGAGCCAACGCCGGTGGCTTCTAGATTACAAACCTACTCTACTACACTATACTGTAGTAAAATAACATATATTTTTTATATTTCTAAGTAAATACGTTTAATTTAATTTATATTATGGTTTTGTTTTGCTTAGCACCTAGAGCAGTAACTTAAGGAGCCGAAACTTTAACGTTCCCTTCGTTAAAGTTTCGGCTCCTTAATACCTTTGCAATGGTCTCTCAAAAATAGTACATTGGTTTAGTGTTAATAATTTACTACTGAATAGTAAAAAGACTAAATGTGTATTATTCAGACCACAAAATACAAAAACTGTTAAAGCCAAAATACTTTTGAATGGTGAAACTGTGGAACCTGTAGATCCTGATTCTTCGATATTTCTAGATATCACCATTGACTCTAAATTACAGTGAGGACCTCATATTAAGGGATTGGCGAATAGGCCCAGCTCAGCAGCGTTTGCCCGCACCAGTCTTCTTCGAGAGTATCGTTGTCATTAATAAGAATTGTGAAATTGTAAATATTTGGAAAACTAAAAAAAAGGAAAACGAAAAATCAGTTAAAGTCCCGCTGAGTTTCTTCCGCCGGTTCGTCTCAAGTCTGAGGCATTAACTTAAGCGAACCGGTGGTAAATGAAATTATTTGACGTTCAAAAAATGGAGCTTGTACTTCTTATTTTGAATAAAATTGTTTGACGTTGACCTTTTTCGCGCCGCCCACTATTCGAAACCTCTTGGTACATTTACAATTAAGTGCTTTGATCAGAACATATTAAAATCAAAGCAACAAAATTCTTTAATCAGAACATATTTTATAAAGAAATCGATCAACTAAGATCAAAATTATTACATGATTAAATTAAAAATAAAAAAAATAACTTTACGTTCTTTCCCGCTTGTAGCAGAGGAGGCAGAAGGAACCGCAGGAACCGTGGAAACCCAGTGTTGAGACACTTCGTTGCCTGCTTAATCAAATTTATAAGATTAAAATTTTATAATTGTTTTGCATTTTATTTTATTTATATTTATGTAATTTTATATTTATAAAGAAAATTGAAAAAAAAGTTATATGACATTTGAAATCTCCTTTACAGAACTAATATAATAACGTAAAATATATCGATATGAAATACCTTTGCATGTAGTAATTAAAGGCTAATCGACCTCTAGGCGTGTGTTTTAATATTTTATATATCTCTGAGAGTTTACTGGAATAAGAAGTGAATAAACTAAGACAGTAGCGAGTGTAGACGCCCTATTGCTATTTTTGCTTCTATATGGATTGTGGGGGGCGTCAAATGTGAATCGAACTCGCACCCCTTTAAAGCATTGAACCCGGGGAAATACTTGCAGTTACATCTCAATATTATTGTTTACTCGAGACTACACAAAAAATATATCCATTTCTTCCACTTCTCTTTTTGGTTGCATTTCTGCGACTTAATAAAATAGTTATGTATTAATAATTTTTTTTTTTATAATTTTACGCTTTATTGCTGACTTATGTAACAAGGTAGGCAGAATCTAATATTAAGGCACTCCGATCCCTGCTATCCGCCTTATTTCAAGGCATTACATATTAAGTAGCGAAACTCCGAAACACTGATTATTTTTAATTTTAAAATTAATGAAGTTATATTACTAATAATTATGTTTTTGTTTTTGTTATTTTAAATACTTTAAGAACACAAATTGTTAAAAATTAAATTAAATATAATGAATATGATATGAACATTAAATATAATGAACATTTATTATTGAGAATGTTAACGTATAAGTATACCTTTATACTACCATTAAATTTAATTGCGATTAAAGAAACTCCGTCTCGTAATTCATAGATAGGAAGCTGGCTTAAAATGTTTATAAGGTCGTGCATAAAGCTGGCACATACGATGAAAGTTTGATTACTTTTTTACGATACGCCCCCTCCCTACAAACCTCCATACATCTTCCCTTCGGCACCCTCTAACCTAAAGGGCGCAGAATTAATTATGAGTGTCAACAGGGATAGGTATTGTGCCTCACGAATATTATGCGGATGGCTGTTTAGATAAATTCAAAATATTACACTTATGTAAGTACAAATAAATTGTAAAACAAACAAATATTGCCAGTGTATTTTTTTCGTTAAAGTTCAAGTCCAATTTAAAGAAGACAAGAAGGGTCGGATAGTTCTGCTTAGAAGAGCCGCAAAAATTTAACAGATGCGTTTTAAAATGTTGCAGTTTTGTTATGAACCATATCTTCATTTAACATTTTTTTTAACTTTTTTTGAATATATTTCTTTAAGTAAATGTAGGATATTCAAAAGTAATATATATTTTAACCGCTGTATAGTGAATAAATATATAAAACACTAAACACTACCATCGTGTTTATATAGAAAACGCAATTCATTTACTAACGTCTAACAGATTGCGCATTTATGATGAACTACATTGAAACGATTTAAGTGATGTATTAATAGTCCACGATATATGGACTATCTAATACAAAAACATATGTCACAATTCTGAAATTAGTGCGTTGTCGCAAGAAAAATTATTATAGAATATAATATTAGTAGAATGTATAGATTTTAACACAAACATATACATATATTTCATAACTTACAAATATATTTAAGTCGTTTTGTATTGTAAAAATGTACTATTGACATATTTTATTAATGAAATTTTTTTTTACCATTGTACATATTATAACAATATAAAATATTGAGTATAGAAGTATGGGTATACGAGTATATTGTACGCAATCACATTTACAAGTACCACAAAGTAACAGTTTGTAACCGAAATTCTCGAAACGTAGCAAGATTTGGCCCTCGAATGAAATTTATCCATCCAATCACATTCAGTGGAGTATTGTTGGGATAAACACGTACAAACGTACAAGCGTATATATACATACAATATATGTATACGTACGTTGGTTTTATATACAAGGTTATTTCTTAATTAAAAAGAAACAAACCTTTTAAATTCTCAGACAAATTTTATATTAATATTATTATCTAGTATTTTTATGATTTTTAGAGTATTAATACACTCTAAAGATAGAAAATTGTTATTTACATTGTATTTTAAAAACGTTGTCAAGTTGAGTGATGAAAGTTATGTATAAATTAAATATAATTTAGTATTATGCATAAAAATATTTATTAATGAGAAACTCAAGTCGCCCTGAAATCGATATAAATTTTATATGCAGAGAGCTGTCAAGCCTAGATACCTGATAAGGAGGGAGCCTTAAAAGAAAGGGTGTGACAAAGGGGTTGGAAGTTTAAAAGAAATTTTGATGTAAGAAATATGAGGAAAATATAAAATTTAAATTAAAATAACAATTATTTTAGAAAGTATGTCCTATTTGAGCGTCAAGAAATCGCGCTCAAGATATGGGGCCTTTGTCTTGCAATGGAGGTTCTGGCTGATATTTTGAAGTACATACATACATAGCTTGACGGATAAAAATCCTTAGCAGGGTAATCAGAGAGAACGAAGCGCCAAATGCTGCGGTTGCGGTGCATTCTCTACCTTACCTCTTTATCTTATAGCCTCTTTCGCTCGTCCACTGTCATTGACTGCATACATGATCTCCGGGGGCGTCCTCTTTTTTTGTGACTTTTCTCCAGTATCTCTGGTGCTGTGTTAACCAAAAACCAACCTGTCTATGTTTTTTCTCTGCACAGATCACATCTCAGCAGCTTTTATCTTGCTTTCATTATTCTTCTACAATACTCATGTTTCACTGCCTTGTAATAGCGTCGAAATGTGAACTGCTTTGTGTACGAACAATCGTGCAGCTACACTGACGTTCTGCCACTTCAGCTCTTACTCGCACACAAGATGGTTATCTATAAAGAGATTTTACAGGCTGCAGCAAGGGTCCGCTCACATTGTACCGGGACAGTATCTCCCACAACTTCTTTCTCACAACCCCGTCAAACGCCTTCTCCAAGTCCACAAAAGTACAGAAAACCTTTTGGTTTACAGCCAAAAACTTCTTGTGATCATACGGACGGTAAAGATATGATCCACCCATCTTCTTTCAGGCCTAAAGCCTCCTTGGGCCTCCCGCAGCAGCCTTTAGGATCTCTCTTACATTATTTTAGCTAAAAATTTTGCGCGTACTTTATCACCCACAGTATTTTTCACTTCATTATCCCTCCAGTCATCACGCTTTTTTATATGTAATTTAATTTTTTTAAAAAATACAGTGATAATAGCATATGTATTATATGCCAAATAAATATACTTTACAAACAGTACAACTTTCTTAAAACCAGTGGTTTGCGAAGAAAAGTGTCTATGAATAAATAAGGTCTGCAAGTTGCCAGCTTTCAAGACCGCTGTAGACGCTTGTTAAACAGAGAGACGTTTTAGTACTTTGAAATATTAAGGTATTTTAAGCTAAGTACTAAAGCACTAAATGGAACTTTGTAATAAGTAGTAATGTGTACAGCAAATTATCACTTATTAAATGAATATGCCGTATTAAGGAATGAGTAACAGTAAAGTTAATTGTAAATATATTTTCCAGTTAAGTCCAGCTGTGCATTGCTTATGACCCTCGTAACTTAACCAAAATCATATACATATGGTTCTTCTAATCAAAAATTATTTAAAATAGCTAGATGTCTGTATTTACAATATAAATAAAGGTAAAAGAAAACAGAAACTGATTTTTTTCTGATATAGCACATGTTTTTTATATAAAAAAAGTTCAATATAGAACTGATTTTTTTATAACTATATATATTTGCCATTTTGAAATACACATACTAATGTGTATTTCAAAATGGCAAAACTTAAGTCCAAAATGTACACAAATGGTATCGTCTCGTGCTCGTGATAAGCCTCTTTCACTGTCATTCACCTGCTGTACCTTAACGTACTTTGCCAAATAGAATATCTTAGTAGATAATGTAATTTGGGTCCGGCTTGATATATACTCCTATAAGCCAGTAGAAGCCATTGTATATTACTTACTTACTTTGTTGCATGTTCAAAAATAGATGATTTTTTTTTGCGTGTTGAGTGGCGGAACTCAACGTCGCGCTTTGCCTAGTTGCCAGAGCGAAGAAAATGGAAATAGAAAAATCCATCTTCCCCGAGTGGGAATCGAACCCTCAAACCGTCGCGTTTACAGGCAGACGCTTACGCCTCTGCGCCTGGTTTCCAATTCTATATAATAAATGAATTTATTCGTTTTGGCAACAAGTATGAAACTATGGAGCTTTCTGGCATATTTATCAATGAATACTTTAAAAAAATATTGCATTTATTCAAATAACATAATTTAAAATAAAAATGTGTTACACAAGAAAGTGATAAGATCGCCTCAGCACTATTAAGTGTAACTATTGTAATTATCCCTTATAGGCAACATTTTTATTTATCAAAATCATCTAAGTGATAAATTATAGTTGGCGGGTAATGCGCAGACATGTATTGTAATTATATAGTGTATAAACACACACATAGACATACGAGTACATATTTAATTACCTATATAATACATATATATTATACATACACATGATCTAAGATATATACAATTAAACATATGCATAAAAACGTAAATAAATATATAAACTACAAAAAAAGATAGCTTCACTGCTTCCCCGAATAAGAACCAGTTCTAATAGTATCCTGAAAACGTTAGCAGATAAGTGGGATGGGAAAATGATAAGCCACTTCATAAAACTGCTTGTGAATAAATAATTATTTTTGTATTTGAAATTATAAAATGAATATGTATTTAAAATTGAAATGTATTCTTAATTATAAAATTAATTGATGGAAATTACAATAATCAAATAAAACAGTAATAGATGAATTATAAGATAATATTTAATTTGATTGAAATGATTTAATAATAAAATATAAATAACAATTTAAAAATTAGCAAATTATACAGTGATTGGAATTTGTAATATAAATTAAAATTTTAAATTTTATTTGTAATTACGTAATTACTTTTTACTTGTAATTAGATTAGATAATAAACTAAGCTTTTACTATAACATAGGTATAAGGAAACTGTAACTATAATAATGGGCCAAAGATGCCTAAATAAATAAATTTATTATTATTATAAACCGTAGATAAACCTCTTCCTATCCGATATGACATAGTCATTTGTTCAATAGTTTTATCGTCTTAACTGTGAATAATGTACTTGGTGTGGCATAGTGGCACCTCCAGAACTGTGTCATATCTTGAATAGAGATAGAGAAATTGAGAATGAGAATCCAGGAAGGTAAATATTTCCTTGAAGTATGAAGGAGTAGAAGGCGAAAACAGGATGGATGCATGGATTATAAGAGAATGACTACATAATAATTACGTCGATGTCTCAACATGTCTATTTGATTACACTTGCTCAATACAAAAATAAATAATATTTAGTAATTACTGTGACAAATCTAAAGAATCCGTTGCTAATAAAGGTGTCAAATATGGAAAAAAGAACAGTTTGAAACGAAGATTTTATTCTGTAGTGGTATTTCCTTACCCTCCCAATAGCAGAAAATACCTTGCGGCTGAATATCGCTACTTGGGTCTCATGTTAACAGAATTATAGATCCGGATATCCAAATTTCTACTCTATTCGGGTGGGTAGCGTTCGGAAAACTACGAAATATCTTCTCATCCAAAATACCTCAGTGCCTCAAGACGAAAATCTTTAACCAATGTGTGTTACCAGTGAAGACTTACGGCACAGAACTCTTACTATGGGCCTCATAAACAAGCTCAAGGTCGCTCAAAGAGCTATAGAGAGGGTTATGCTCGACATTTGTTTGCGAGATCATGTGCGCAACGAGGATATCCGTAAACGAACGAAAGTAATCGACATAGCCCAACGAATTAGTAAGTTGAAGTGGCAATGAGCAGGGCACATAGTACGGAGAACTGACGGTCGCTGGGGCAGAAAGGTTCTCGAGTGGAGACCACGCATCGGCAAGCTCAGCATGGGACGGCCTCCTATCAGGTGGACAGACGACTTGATCCGGGTTGCAGGCAGCCACTGGATGCGAATAGCATAATACAGGTCGCACTGGAGGTCCCTGGGGGAGGCCTATATTCAGCTGTGGACGTCCTGATGATGATGATGATAGAATAATCAAGACACTGTTTTTTTTTTTCACGTTCACAAAAACAAAACTATTTGAATTTTTATAATGACTTATTTTTGTTCCTTTTTAAGCAAAAATTGACTTCAACGTATATTCCAATTTACATTTAGAGGTAGATAAGTTAAAGTAACAAAATAAGTACTTAAGTAAAAACTTCTTTGCATTAAGTTAGGCAGATTTAATCATAATTTAGGCTCCTTACTTGAAGCCTCGAGTCAGCGTTAACTGACTTGCCTAATAGTTGTTGGATTACTTCATCACTTCTATCATCTTGGATTTCTCTGAGCAATTGGGTAATTTGAAAAATTATATAATGTTTTAGTTTCTATACTTTAAGTTCATGTGTTACGATTTTGCTTTGGTTGCAAAAAGTAGTCTTGTTTGTAGTTGGTTTGTACAAATAAAATATTTCAGGGAATTTATATATTGTAAGATATAAATATATTGTTTTGATAATATTCATAAATTTATTTATTCAAGTTGTGAGAGCTCACGTAATAAATTGAACAAATTATTATCATACCACTTATCATACACAAAAGGTTTTATTAAAATATTAGTGGGGACGGAGTAAGCAGGGACTAAGTAACGGAGTGTTTTAACACTAAGTTCTTATGGTTCCTGCAGTTCCCTCTGCCTACCCTGCCATGTGCGGGATAAAACGTGAAGCTAAAAAAAATATTAGTAAAATAAAATAACTTAAATTAAGGACCGTCGTGGCGCAGAGGCGTAAGCGTTTGCCTGCAAACGCGACAGTTTGAGGATTCGATTCCCACTCGAGGAAGATGGATTTTTTTATTTAAATTTTCTTTACTCTGGAAACTAGGCAAAGCGCGGCGTTGAGGTCCGCCACTCAACGCGCAATGCTTCGAAAAAATGGAAAGTGGAGACAGAAAAAGCGGGACTAAGCAACAGAGTGTCTTAACACTAGGTTCATATGGTTCCTGCAGTTCCCTCTGCCTACCCTGCAATATGCGGTATAAAGCGTGAATCTATAAAGTAATTTAAGTCTCAGTTAAATAAATAATTCAATTTTGTATTTAAATTTAATTACACAAAATCGTATTACGATTCCTTCTAAAATACATTTAACAACAAAAATTTCACACGAAATGAATCATATTACCGTGGATTTAATTCTACGTAATAAACTTCTGCAGTACCTGAGCACATTTTAATGAAGTTAGTTTTGTTAACTCGGTCTTAATGTCGTGGAAAATTACTTAAAGGAAAGAGGACATACGTGACTTTCAACTCTAAAGCCTACGAGAACGAGTGCGTTCAAAATTTATTACGAAACTTAAATCTTTCTTATCGTTTTGGTAACATTCGCTAAATACATTTTCTTATGAGTATGTAAAGAGAAATTACTATGACATATACTCGTATATTACTCATATACTATGGAATAGGAAGGAAACTAGAATTACATCACTCTTTTTTCTCCACTTTATGTCCAGTTAAGAGTTATTAAGGTTATATATAAAACATCTATATCATTATATTGTATTATATTAATTATTGAATTGAAACACCCATACATTAATGAGTTTGCTAAGGCATATTGTATGTAGTGTCGTAACGTTAAAGCACTGAGACACTATATGTGTATCTTATTGAATTACAATGGTATGAACGAATTAGATATAATCGACAAATGGCGACTAAACTTTTTAATATTTGGTTCATCAAGACCCTGGCTCCAATGTACTAGATGTCACATGGCAGTTAATGTTTTGGGTTCAAATTTACTTTAGGGAACATAAATTAATTTTCTTTTTGTTTTGTCTCTTGGATTTTTTACTGTTAAATATATTGTTACATAGTAAAATTACATTATAACTTACACGTTAAATTTTGTAAAAATTCAAAAATTTTCATATAATGATAACTTTGCGTATTCATAAATTTCTTTAATGCCTCAAAAATCTACAAATCCAAAAGCTCGAATCGCGATAACCAGAGAGTGGCAAAAGGCCGGCCTTTAACCCGAGGCAGTTTGTTCGAGAGCAGATGAGTGTTCGTCCTACTTACTGAGATTCGGGTTGTTATACACCTGAGACAATGCTATATAGCTTGGATGTTTTAAGAATAGAAATTGTTATATAATGTTGCTAACGATTTCACTGTTTTTCTTTCGCGTTAAAAGTATTTTAACCAAGTGACTTTGGTATATATCTCGTTCGTAGGCTTTATTCAATTTTTATTTGGAAAAATATACTTATGCTATACTATGATAAAGATCAATTTAATTGTTTGCCTTATAAAAACTGTTTTAGGGTATCGCACTCCAATAATGCAAACAGAACGCTTGTAGGATCATTTTAGTATTGGTTACCAGAAGATTAGAAATAAAAAAAATTGATTCATTGAATCAATTAATGATTTTCAATTTCTCTGCCCTACAACTATAAAACACAATATCTATAATTAAAGCGGAAAGCAGAGAGTAGTCTGTACTGTTTGTATATCTTACTATTTGTAAATAAATTTACACTGAAACTTAAATAAGGTAGGTCCGTTGAAGAGTTTTTTAAAACACATGTTTATTGTATGGTGACCCCCTTAATATTTTATTTTATTTTTTTATTGCTTTAAGTAGCTATCACATCTTATGAGATATAACCTGAAGACAGACAAACAGACAGATAGCAGAGGTTTAGTAAAAGGGTCCTGTTTTACCCTTATGGTACAGAACTCCAAAAAATATACAATTATTAATTAAAGTTCCCTAAGCTTATTTGTCATATCTATTGAACCAAACATATTTATTTATACTGACATACTATAAATGGTAAAATAAATTTAATATATATATATATATATATATATATATATATATATATATATATATATATATATATATATATATATATATATATATATATATATATATATATATATATATATATATATATATATATATATATATATATATATATATATATATATATATATATATATATATATATATATATATATATCCAAAACAACTTATAAATCTATTTTAACAATGTCTCATTTAATTGGCGTCAAAGCTATAAATAAATGGACAAGCGCTTTATAACAACGGATATTGTTACAAGCTTATTCTGGTTTGCGCTTTAGTTTTTGTTTGTCGAAGTAAGATTTATTGAATTGCCACAAAGACAAAGACAAAAGCGTGTTAAAGAGAAAATAATTCGAATTTGGAGCCAAAAGGATATTTTCATATATGCGTGTGTATGTATGTATTGTATGTATATATTGATTTTTAGTGCAATGGTTTTTACTACAAATTAAATTACCGGTTTGTTTAATCTACACACATTCAATTTATTAAAAATCTCATATATATATAATTACATTCTTTTATTATGTTTTCTATCCTCAGTGTGGATTAACACTTTAAACATCATAAAAATATATAATTACATTGTTATTAGTATATATGATATTTTAAATAAATTGATTATTGTTTTTATTTACATTCTTGACAGGAATTTACTTAATGACTGACTGAATGATTTGATTGCATATTTTACTAAGGTGATAGTTACAGTTAGGTAGTTATTTGACAGCTTAAAGTTCCTAACGGCTAACATGAAAGCTTTATAAGTATAAATTTATTGTGTTTTACAGAAAACATAACGTAAGTAAAATATACAGTAAGTATCAAACTTGAATTAGTTATTTAATCATTTAAAGAATATTTATATTACCTTACGCTTTGGTAACATCTACAGGACCGTCACAGTTTTAGATTTTAAATCTTGTCACATAAAAAGAGATTTACTTCAAATGTCTACTAAGTTAGTAAAGCAATAAGCTATGTTACTCTATTATCATAGAAATTGAATCTTACTTTCATACAAAATGTTTTAAGTGAGCAAAGTTTTGAAATAAGATAGTAATTTCGCGCAAGGTTACCGCCAAGGTGTCATAATTTCTTTTATAAAATTGCTAGAAGTTTGCGGCGAGGCGTTACGACTGATGGGACCGCGTCAAGTTATTGTGGAAGTTCACGAACTTCCACACGATGATTTAATAAGTATTTGATACGGTGATTTAATAAGTACTGGATATTGAGTCGGGGTGAACTAAGTTTATTATAAGATTATAGAGCTTTTGTACATTATATTATATTATAATAATAATGTTTTTTAGTATGAAATTATGACGAAACGGCCTCAAATATCATAAAAACATATGTGTGTTAAGTAAATTATTAACTTATAATCCAAATAACGTAACGTAATTAAAACATACAATACACGTTATACAAATTTACAAAAGAATCTAACAAAAATATCTGCTTGAATTAGTTAGCAACTTATATTAGAGCGTGTCGTAGCGTAGAATGTTATCAATCCCACTTTGGACACTACCCTCTTATCATCATAACCTTTATCTATTGCTATAAAGATATAACGCTTTAGAGAGACGGCCTCGTTCTTCGATATCTGAAAAGTTGGCATTCGCTCAGAAAATCTTCGGGGTTTCACTGAAATATGTGTAAAAGCTTCGTCGAAAGCTTTAAATTTTAAAAATCGTTAGGAATTCTACATTTTTGAATTCAATAAAAATCAAATTTAATAAAATATTTATTCATTTTAAAATGGTTTTTTCATTGTGATAAAACATTTGCCCTTACTGAGTGGGGCAGCTATAATAATATCAATTAATATATTGTTAAAAATCTCCATGTATGAAAATTGTCGTGTAATTAATAGATTACTTTCAGTTAATTATAGGATAAATTCAAAATTGGGGACGGAGTAAGCAGGGACTCAGAAAAAAAACATTATAAAACTTATATCAGTACTTTTGTTCATACAAAATGTGAGCAGACGACCATAGATTTAAATTCAAAAACAATTTAAAATTCCCAATCACAAAATTCAATGAAACAACTTTCTCTTCAGGGGTTCATTAAAAAGTTTACAATTTAAGCAACAATTAAGCCCAGTGGAACTCGAGTGCCTAAACTATACTTTAATTATGACGCGACGCGAGGATCCTCGTCCAGGCGGCGGAAGTCAAAGTTGTGAGGGTTTACGGTCGGTTTACTATTTATCAATAATATGTACTTTTAGCTTTTGAATGCTCTACACATCTTCTGTAGAGGATTTAGAGACATCTTAAAGAATTTAGCACCGCAATTTATGTCGGAGCTTTTTAAAAATCCAGAGCTTTTAACCTTAAAAATATTAAATAGTATTCCTAAAAAATAGACATTCACAAAAAGCAGCAAGCTTTGGCAAAGAACAAGTGACATTTTGTTTTTCAGCGGTTTAATTAAAGCATTGATTGTCGGCCTGAATTATGCATGCGACGCTGTTTGGACGGCACTCTTCTTACGCCTTCTCGGATCCAAATGTTCTAATATAATATGCTAATCGGGAAATTTACATTTAGAAAATATTGTGGGAATAAAGCGCTTATTAAACTATCTTTATTTAGCTTAAAATTATTTATTTATTTCTAAGAAATAATAAAATTAAAAAGGTTGTGTTTTTAAGGGATATACCCACATCTATATATAAAAGTCTTATCATCCATTCTTGATTTTTATTGGATAGTGTAAACTAGATCCATTGTTAGTGCTATATATAATTTTTATGACGAGTTATTCTAATGTTACAGTTTTACTACAGATAAAAACTATTTATTTTGAAGTCCGATATAAACGTACATTTTATATTATAAAAGCTAAGCTATTTAAAATGACCTAAGCATATTTGCTTAGGCAATTTTTTATAGCTTCACGCTTTATCAGGGTGGGCATAGGTAATTGGAGGAACCATGGAAATCTCGCTAGGCGAACGGACACTTTTACCAAAACTGGTGATGTACACAGTATTAATACCAGAAATAGGCATAAACTTACCGCGCCTGTAACTAGACTACGTTGAATCCGCAATTCTTTGATGGAACAGTCTGTATGCTCCTACAATAGGATCAGAGCCCAAGATTGTTCTATATCACATTTTAAAAAGTTATGACACGACATTTGTGTTAAAAGTTATTAGTAACAATTTCATAAATAATAACACAATTTGGCAGTAAAATGCTTACAACAGTCTATTTCTTTAAGTCACATACACATAACAATATGTTTACGTTTGTAATTTGAAACGTGTATGTTTATATATATAAATTACTTTTTAAACACAATCCTTTATATATTCCACATCTTCCTTATTGTTTTAAATAAAATAATTACTAAACGACAATCGCATTCACAATGAAGTACTGCCTCACCGAGTAGTATTGTTTTAACTGTACGCTTTACCATTGTAGGCAGACAGTCCACTCTGATTTTTGCTACACCTAAGATTTTTTTCCGTTACACCTAAGAAATTTAAACAATTGCTTTTAGTAGAATTGGTCAATTTATTTTTAAAGTCAATTCGTCTGTCAGATGCCGTTCCTTTACCATGACATCTCCTAATTTTTAATACATATTCTAAGCTATATTTATTTTAATTCACAGCTACAAGCTACAAAAAGCCATTTCCTAAAACTGATTGAAAGTTGCAACTCACAAACAAACGTCTAGCGAACGAGTCGAGCTTAATTATTATTCGAACATCTCATGTTAAATGAACGACGACAGTTTGTCATTAGTTCCGTAGCGGAACTACTGTACTACTAGCGCTTCATCTGCGATACGAACTATGAAAGCTTGTCCTATTGTTTACAACTAATAGTGACTTTTAAACTTTGTCGAAATATTGGATTTTCCTATTTTTATAATTTTTAGACGTTAATCCGTACTAAGGATAGAAAATTGCTTATATAGTTTAATAATCTTTAGGTAATGGAAATTTCACAACACACATGCTAATAAACTAAAGGGTAAAAAAAAATTTGACGCGGCGATATGAAGATCGCATGGTTTCCACAAAGCGCGGATTCAAATCGCGCAGCTGATCAAATCTTTTTACAATTTTTTAATAATAAAAAAATAAAATTATAATACTAATAAAACTGTTTAAAAATAATAACCTTAAATCTGATTTTTTAAGCGTATTATCTAGATTAAAAAAGTCCATTGCTAATGTAAGAAAACTTGTGTTTTTGGTTCAATTAGTTGAATAAATTAAATGACAATTAATTGAATAAAAAACAATTTCAAGATAAATTGTATAATAAAAACAGTTTCACAGTGTACCCGCATACAGCACTGTATCAAAAAGGGGACCTAGTATTAAGAGAATTCAGTTTCCGGCGGATATTCAAGACGTATTGAGACTTGGCACTCAACACCGCTTTTTCCTTATTATTTAGCTCCCGAGTAGGAATCGAATACGTTTACAACAGGTTGTGCCGCTACGCCTTAATGATCTCAACTAAGTTTAACTGGTTTTGGTTTGTTTTACGGTTCCCTCTGACAACCTCTACCATATATGCGATACGGCGTGAGACCAAAATACAAAGTTACAATAATTAAAATGACAAAAAATTTAACACTAAGGTAAAATTGATTGTTTAATTAAATATATACATTTACTACAAACACGACTGTACGGTCCAAGGAGATGTCCGGTGCATAATCCATGATAAATCAAGTGCTTTGCCTTTATATATGGGCACAGTCTACATAATGCAGATATACGACTCTGTCTCAACCTACTATAAACTGTGGTGCTGTTAGTAAATTGCTTCTAGATATTATATGTATTGAAGAACGTGCTAAGATGGTTTGGGCAAATCAAGAGTATGGTACAAAAATACATATTTGAAGGAAAAGTAAGTGGTAAGAGTAAATTGAGACCTCGGTTGCCTTTTGAAAACACAGTATGGAAGATATTGGAGGAAGATCAATAAAATGCATGTTTGTGTCTTTATGTATGAAGAGGCAAATGACAGTGGACGAGGTGAAAGAAGGACACAGGGACCGCAGCGTTGGTGCTATAAGTACTGCTAACTCTATTCTTAAATAAATAAATATATATGCTATCTTTAATTGCTATACGTAATTTATTCTACAGCAGAACAGCTTAACCTAAATAAGCTTTGTTGTTCTTAATAACAGAACAACAAAGGAAGAAATCCACCACGTACTACAAACCATTACAACCATTACAAACTCATATCTGTCTATCTCTTTACTAAGTATTTATAAGTTTTTGCTTTTTATTGATGTACAATGTTGAAGTTAATCAGAACTTGTGATTACTAATTGCCGGCAGTGCGAGTATTTCTGTATGTGTTTTTAAACAAATAATAAAAATAAATGTGAAAAATCGTGTAATGTGTCGCTAGCTTCTACCCACTTATCCCCTGAAACCTATCAACTAATAGAACAAGAATAAGTATATACTTATGTTTTAATAAAGCTTAAGAAATAGTAATAATAATAATAAAATATAAAATAAGCTTTTCAAAATAAACTGTATATAACATACATAAATAAATACTTTTCAAGGGCAAATAAAGCTTTTAGAATAATTTCGATATATAGAAGCGGGTCGCGACTTAGCTATACAGTTCAGTTGCGATCCGCCTCGCCACTGAACGCACGTGGCTCAAGTGTTACTTGTCATTGGATTCACGATCTTAGAAGGTTAGTCGGTATTCTAATTTGAATCGAGTGTAATTCGTATGAATGTAAGAGTAAATACTGTGTGAGTGGTTGAATTAGTGTAAGTTCCGAAAAGTATTAAGGATTTTTTTATATTAGCCTGTATATAGAATAATAAATTAATAAACTTTTATAAAACTTATTAAATAATCCTGAAAAAAAATTATGTTATGTATATTTTAAGCTTAAAATCACTAACAGAATTTTACACTAAAATATATAATTTTTAACCTCAGTGTTATAACACAACAAGTCATAAAAATAACAATATTTCGATAACAACAAAATCTTTACTTAATATATAAAAAATCTAGACCCTTGTGCGTAGCGGAGCAGACTTTACTTATACCTGTATCTTATGTATTTGTCTCAAGATTTTCTCTCCTTAGCCAACTTTACGTGAAAATGAAATTATTTTTTTTTAGCTTCACGCTTTATCTCGCACATGGCAGAGTAGGCAGAGGGAACTGCAGGGACCATGGAGAGTCTTAACACTAAGTTTCCACCTAGTGTTAAGACACTCCGTTGTTTAGTCCCTGCTTTCTCCGTCCCCGCTTTACGCCTTTTTCGAGGCATTGCGTGTTGAGTGGCGGAACTCAACGTCGCGTTTTGCCAAGTTTGCCAGAGCGAAGAAAATGGAAATAGAAAAATCCATCTTCTCCGACTAGGGATCGAATTCAGAAACCGTCGCGTTACAGGCAGACGTTGCGCCTCTGCGCCACGAAGGTTTGATTATAATAAAAATCCATTATCCTATCGTGTTACATAGCTAGTGGCCTTACAGTCTGTGCTTGAAACGTAAAATGACAATGACACGCAAAGTACTATCACAGTGTCGTGTCTGTGAGCAGTCAGTTAAATACTCTACTACGACTCTGTCGCGGTTTTACTTCATATTAAGTTTTGTATCATTGGTATTAATAGAAAGAGTATCTTTATATGTTATTCTGATTTCTCGAAATATTTTTTATTTCCTAAATTTATTTAAACATATATTAATAAATAAAAGTGTGACGTGGGATTATGATGATAATAAATTTAATGTGGTAGTTGTGAATTCAAATTCCGTTCCTTTTTTTTGTAAAAGTAACATAGACAATTTCTATATTCATAATAAAGTCAGTAATTTACTTATTTAAAAAATATATAGGTTTAAAATAATTGACGCGATTTTTTTTTATTTTAAACCTATTACCAATTGATTTATTTAGTCAATGCTGGAATATTTTATTTCTCAGTTTTTAATTCTTAAAAAACTTAGTTTTGCCACAATATAAGTTTCTTAAGTACACTATATATAAGCTAACTTTGACTGTGAGCAAGCATGTAAATTAAATCACTACCCCAATGTATGAACATTTCAAGCCTATTATAATTGCATTCCTTCCTTCCTGCTTAGAATAATTAAACCTTTTATACGGCCAGACCTTTGCCTAATAAATTACGAGTTTCTTTAGCGGTTGGTGTGTGATATTTTTAATTAAAGTAAGACAAATTTATATAAAGATTTATTTATTTTTTCATTCGGTCTAAACTTGAGCTGCTTATTTGACGCAACTCGCCGTCACTCTCTGCTTTAACAGAGCAGGTCAGAAGAGATAGAGAAAGATAGAAAATAGGATACCAAATCATTAAAGATAAAATTATCAAAACGCTCCGATAGCCAAATTTAACACTAAATAAAAAAGGCAATACCAAATACTTATAGTATTATTATAAGTTTAAGTGTTTTACTTTTTGATTTATTAAGATTTAAGTTGCGCTCTAATTAAATGATTAATATTCTGTGGCTTCTACTTAGGTAATTTTCTAATAATGGCAACATTTATTTTATTTTTATTTGAATGGCACATCAACAGTACATACTTTAAACACTTAATACTAAACATTTAAAACTGACACTTATCTGATGTATGTACCAATTACAGACGTACACAGCACTGCTGAAGATTACTGGCTAGCTGCTTAATAATAATACTTATCTTTTGAGATTATAAAGATAACAAAAGAAGAAAGAATACTACGTAACAAGCAAAATGAATTACTACAGCTAAATATCACTAAAAGAACTTGACAAAACATCACAAATTTATTTTGCAACTTTAATAATTTAATTAAAGGCAAAAGTAAGTATCTTAATATCTTGGGTCAGTCAAGTCAGTATATCTTACAGAAAGGGGTAATTAGTCTCGAAGGGCGGAAATAACTGTGTCGTAGGGCGGATACGTTTTTTACCGTAATTTATGACAAACAAACTTTTCCACTTATTCAGCAGTCGAGCTGAACTGTCGCCGTGAGTTACAATCTGGTACTAAATCTTTATTTTTTTATTATCTTCATATATGAAGTTCAACTAAAATATATTTTCAATGGGTTACATGTTCTTTAAAAATAATTTCTTACAATTTGCTATCGCATCCGTTTAATCGCCTTTTTAGCAAAAGCATAATGAATGATTCTTGTTATATATAATCTTATATATTTTAAAATGAAATGCGTAAGTATATAATAACAACGTAAGTATTAAAGAAGAAGATTGTCAAGTAAAATAGATTAGTTTGTAAACTAAAATTTTACTTAATTTAAAAAGTGTTATTCTGTAAAAGCTCTTAACGTAGGTTTTGATAATACCAAAAACTAACTGTAGTAGAAATATAAAAATTATGTAATATAATTTTGTAAATGAATATATCATTTAATTTTCTTCACGTAATTTACAGTAGCAAAAATTATAAATATTTTTGTGTTTAGTGAAGCTAAAGCTGCTTTATCCCGCAAATACTAGTAGAAGGAACTAGAACTATTGGATTGCTAAGATACACCGTTCCCTGCTTTACGCGTTTTCGAGGGATTACGTGTTCAGTTGTGGACCTTAGCGCCGCGCCTAGTTGCCATAGCAAAGAAAATGTAAATGAAAAAACCCATCTTCTTCGAGTGGGAATCGAACTCACAAGCCGCCGTGTTAAGAAACAAACTATACGCCTCTGCACCACAACGTCCTCATAAAATATAATATAAAATAGCATAACTTTAAAAAGTTCTCTTAATAATTCTAAGACGCAGGTGACATTACTGTAGAGCTTTCTATTCCTCTAAAAACGTGTATACACAAATTGAACAGTACTCCGTGTTCAATTCACACCCGGGGGTTATGTTTTTTCATTTCCAGTCTCATTCTTTATCCCTTGTCTGTTGGAAAATAAAAATAGCGAACCCGAATATTAATAAGAAACGCGTCAAAAAGGAATCGCAATTAATTAAAAAATAAAAAATATTATATCTTTTATTTAAATATGAATAACTTTGGCTTTTATATTGTTTTTAAAGGAGGCATGAAAATTAAACACGTACTTAGTTTACATAAGTGTGACATAGTCCATACTACTAAAAATAACTTTTTTCAAGTACTTTTATTTTTTTAATTACAAATATTTGTGTAATGTGAAGTTTTACTGTCACACATTACGCACAGTTATTATATTAAATGGAATTATCTATTAAATAGATAAATAATATTAATTTTTCTTAATCATACTAAGATAAAAAATGGTTTTATTATAAATATTATCTGAAATAAAGTTTGGATACACTCAAAACTACAACATTACCACGACAAAACACACTTAAAGCTTATTTAAAATAAGTTATTACCTATAAGTTTAAAGTTAAAATCTTTAAAAAAAATTATAAGTAAGGCAGGCCTATAACAAACGTATAAACAGCTCATTTCACGTGTGGAATATATGAAAGATAATAACCATGGTGGAGCGGTACTCATTGCACTGATACATATAATTGTATATATAATACTACTACAGATTGTAGTACTATAATAGTATTTAATATTTAAAATTTAATTCAATACTACTCTCTTTGTTCTCAATACGTGAAAAATAAATACGTAATAAAAACGTAAAAACGTAAATCGGCTACTCTTCCACTGCATTCCACACATTCCACCCACCACTTACAGAAGACGTTTCCACACACCACTTACAGAGGTAGATTTTCAAAAATATATATATTTTTTTTATTATTTTTACTTTTTTCAATATAAAACCAAAACTTTAAAGTGTAAAAACATGTTATACATAAATATTTTTCAGAACTTACTTTACAAATAATAAAGTAACTAAGTAAATATGGTTAAATATATTAAAACAATTTTTCTAAATAAAATAATATTTCTGTCGAACACAAAAGAGTATCAAAGTGTAAGGTCCCTAAATCTTAATCATATTAAGTTTAATTGCGTTGGGACGAGCTTTATTTTGGTGAGGACTTTGGTCGATGAAATCTTAATTATGTAATTAGGATTAGCTGATTGTGTTCTGAATAACTGAAGCTTTTAAGTCTCAAGAGAAATTTACTCGTAATTTACAAATAATAAACTGTTTTATAATAGATGTTTAACTGTTTAGTATTTATATAAACGTTTTTATATATTTTATAAGACAATATTTCAATTTAAACAATTGTTATCTTTGGCAGTCCAAAACATATTTTTATTTTTTTATTTTTATTTTTATTTATATATATATGTTATATACTAAGTTTTTAGGTTTCGTGAACCCTAAACGTGAACCCTCTTGTCTGCTCATAGCAGGGTAGGTAGAAGGAACTGCAGGAACCGTAACAACCTACTACTAGTTACTGCGTTCCCTGCCTTCTTTTGAGGCATTGTGTTGAGTGGCGGAACTGAACGCCGCGCTTGCCTAGTTGCCAGATCGAAGATAATGGAAATGAAATAGTTCATTCTCACTGACTGGCAATTAATGCTACAAACCAGACGCTGAGTTTACGAATAAAGTGTAGTATAAAACCATGACTGCGCGTCTGAATTTTCTTTTTAAATTTTTCATGTTACAAAATCATTTTAATAAATTAAATTATCAATATACATTATTTTATAAGATCTATTGAGGAAAAATCATTATTAAAAACTAAACCTTTAAATATGTGAACATGATACATATATTATAACGAAAGGTTACAAAAATTTAATATTACAACTAAATTCCTTGTGCTTTTGATTTTAAAAAACTTTAAAAGCTTAAAATACAATTAACGTATTCTACTATAGTATAATTATTTCGTATATATGTGTACATTTTAGAGTACTAGGAGTACCTTTTTGTAGGTCGCATACAATTGTAAACTTGAACTAAATAGGCGAGGAACTTTAACCGCGTGGTCTCACTAATGGATTTGTATGACACGCGCGAGTTACAAGCTTTAAGCGTTGTATTAATGTTTTAAGACCAATCAGCTTTTGCAGAAATATGAAATAATTCTAGATATATTTCTATAACATATATAGTTGATTTTATATATTATAAATAAATGTAAAAAAATCAAATTTTATAAAAATCTGTGGGGATTAAGCTCTCTGAATAAGCCAATCGATCTTAGCTAATAAAAATGAATGCATCTTCAGGTTGGGCCTTGGTGTTCTTGGATTGAAAAGCCCCATTCTGGTAGTCCTAGTTCCATAATTGCGTTTATCACAAAAATATAAAATCTTATTTTTTTAAGTAAATATTGAGCTTTGAGCTTTATTGAGCTTTTGGGCTCGATTTTCATACTATGATATTCATATTTATATAAAAAAAATTAAACAATGTATATATATTTAAGGCACAGTTAAAGTATAAGTGTCGAGAAAATAGTTTTCAATGTCCCGACGTTGAGGGAACTCTACAACTGTGGCTACGATACAACGTGGTCGTTATAAACTTACAACTAGACTTCTAGTACTAACAACTATAACATTTTACTACACTATAATAAAAATCTTTGAAGTTTCATGGCTTGAAGAGGAAGAAGAGAGAGAGAAGAGAGAAAGAATCGAATCATATTTTTTTCTACAATCGGTTCTTATAATAAATTAAACTTTACTGTATATAACAAATCTAAATATGTAAGTGTCGAAGAGGGTTGGTTTTCTTTTATTAAATTAAAACTTTCACTTAGCTAAATGTTTACGGCTGTCGAGGCGCAAAGTTAATTTGTCTCTTGGTACATATTTCACTAGATTACTTATTTCGTGTTTCACCTAACATTTTAAGGCATATTCTTGTTACAAACTTTCGCTATTTCCAAGCAGGCTTTTAAAGCTAAAAGCTCGGCTGAGTGGAGGTGGTGAAGCATTTTTAAGCTTTGTTAAGTAAACTTAACTTTTAATAAAAACCATAGTTCAGAAAGTTTTGACTTACAGTAATATTTTACTGTAATATTCTATTTCTAAGAACTTTTCTTAATTTTAATCTTAAATAATGAATATTTCTGCAATTTTCTGCTAAAAATAGAACGTTCTCTATCTTGTGAGTTTGACATCTACATTAGTTAGTTGTTACGTGAATATTTTTTAATCTTTTTATAACATCTGAGAAAAATATATGCACAAATAGCCTTTATGTTATTTTATAAAATAACGTAATTTTTATACAAATATATAATACAACACGTTTAATGTTAAACTAGTTTGTATTAAAACACGTAAATATGAATTATTTTTTAGATTAAGTTTTTAAACTTGTTTAAGCGTAAAGATACGACCGAGTTCTAGATGCGGTTGTTACTGACTCGGCTTTATTGCGTCACACAATGGACAGATGGCCTACTTCATGTATTAAATGGAAATTATTGAAGAGAAAATGCAAAATGAATGCCATTCAAGGATGTATTCAAACTGGAATTATGTGATATTTTATTGTTACTCTGTGTACTTTATGATGTATGATAATTACATAGTATACTTTTATATTTATTTAGAAATACATATTAAATAGATGTATACATTTTTAGCTTCATGCTTTATTCCGCTTAAAGCGGGGTAGGTAGAGAAAAGCAAAGGTAACTTGGGAAGCTAGTGTTAAGACACTTGGTTCCCTGATTTCTGCCTTTATTCGAGGGATTGCGTTTTGCGTTTTGCCTAGTTGCCAAAGCGAGGATAATGAAAATCGAAAAATCCATCGTACCCAAGTGGTAATCGAACCCACAAACCGTCGCTTTTACAAACAGATGCTATGCCTGTGCGCCACGACACTGCCCACTGCCATTCTGAAGCATATTTACTGAATTTTTCCATACACTGAATAACTGACCCAATTAATGTCATAAACAATAGGTAGAGAAATTTCTTTTGACTTTTGACATTATTTAAAACTAGGTCGGCCTTGCATTGTGTAAGTACAATAATACTATGAGCTTTTGTGATTATACATAACAAGGGGATTTACGATAGTCATTATATTATTTTACATTTATTATATATTTATTAAGTTAAACGTTTTTTATTTTATAAATCTTTTTTTAGCTATGTTCCATATATTTTCGATTTAACTTTTCCCTTTCTGCTTTAAGAGCCATTGCGTGTTGATTGAAGAAATTCAACGCTAAGCTTTTTCTTACAATATGCAGTTATAATACTAATTTACACCTGAAATTTACAGCAAAATATATGACTTTTTGTTTATATAATATGTGTTTACTTCATTTAATTTTATTTTAGACAACATACATATGTCTATAAGTGAAGATTTCTAAGCAATACTAACACCCTATATCTACCAAAGCTAGAGCTATGCGGTTAGACTGTTCAGTGCGGTCGGTATCGAGTATCGACGAACGCCTAAGTGTGGTTTGCATACAAACCGTTTCGGCAATGAAGCTTCTACCCATAGTTTAATAAATTATATTTGTTTAGGTACTAGATAATTATAATTTATCAGCAGGTTTTTATGTTTTTCTTTCTCTTAATTAGATTAAACTTGAGAGTAACCTGAGGCTTACTTAAGCACGGAGCACTTGTAAAGACAGAAAACATTTTAATTTTAAAGCATATATTTACATTATTTTTTACAAAACTTAAAACTAAAGTAAAAACAAAATACACTTTATAATTATCGTTACATATTATAAGTAACTGTGTATATACTAGGTACATGTGAGTTCCCCACGTACATGCGCTTTATTTTATTAGTTTAATCTGCTCAAGTTCAAACATTGGGAATATTTTTTACCAATCCGCCTTTTCGAGAACATTAAACAATACTAAAAGCAAAATATTAGGTCAAAAACTCGCTTCTCTAAGTGTCCGCAATTAAAACATTTCAACAAATAATATATAATAATAATATATCATAGTTCTCCTATGCACCTATTAAATGTAAATCATAACTATATTTTCTTCGAAATGGAAAGCGTAACATATATTAACGAAATACTAAGTAATACTAAGGTTTTGAAGAAAAAATGTATGTAACTCATTTTTTTTATAGCTTAACGTTTCATCCTGCATATTGCAGGGTAGGCAGAGGGAACTGCAGAAACCGTATGAACCTAGTGTTAAGACACTCCGTTGCTTAGTTCCTGCTTTCTCCGTCCCTACTTATTATAATTCGTATGAAAAAGTTATAAAACAGTTATTTTTTCAAAATCACAGTAAATAAGCACTATTGAATAGTAATAATAAACCGAAGTGGTCTACTAAGCTAGACGTCGAGGGGACAGCACACTCATTAGACATTTTTAATTATGGCATATCTGTCATCCCCATACAACCTGTCCCCTCATACCTTATAATACAGTCATAAAAAAGACTAAACACCATTGTTCAGAATTTAATTTCGTAATAAACTGTTCATTGTTTTAAGTAATAATGTAGCAATATCAGCTATGTATACGTACTTATTGATGCAGATTATATCTTTGTTATTGAACTGTGGAAGTAGAATTAATCTTTAAAAGAAGTAGGTTCGAATTTGAGTTGAGCTTGAGAGCAATGAATTATCATTTATACATGTTACAGTGTCATCTAGTTAGTAGTATTAAGTACATATTTTTAGCTAATTTGTAACAATTCCCTACAAATACAGATTATGGAGTGGAATGCATATTTATTATATGTAAAAATATCTTAGTATATTTAAAAATATATATGTCTATATCTCTGTATATGTATGTTAATATCTCTATTCTGTTTTATTCTATTCTAATTATATTTTGTTTGTAGTATAAAATTCTTTATTATTTCTTTTAGTCCGACATCGAGTATAATAGTAGTTTTGAATTAAAATCTAGTATAGCTTCGAATGTTAAATGGATACATATAACTATTAACATGTCAAGTTAATATTTATATAGTACGAAAGCAAATTATAATATCAGTATCATCAGTATTAGTATCAGTAAGTAGTAATATTTCTATAATTATTTATATTTCTGGCTTTTATTATACAAATATATAGTCTGTGACAGGAAAAATAATATTACGTAATAACAATAAAAATAACTGAAAGAACTGTCAAATAAAGTACAATTTAACAACAACTTATTTCTTTATACAACTTAATATAAAATAATTCAATTTAAAATGACAAAGTTTTATTGTATAAAATTAATATTTAAGAATAATCGTTTAAATTATTTACATCTCATAATATCTACTAGAGATTGCTATGCCTTAATTATTGTGATCCATAAATCTTAACTTTGGACCTACAATGCCACTATTTTTATTTTATATTTTAAAACCTTTTAACAGTTACTATATAAAAGCTAACATAAGATCATTATAATATGTAATGATAATTATCTTTATTATATAATAATATAACGATAATTGTCATTATTGTTGTCTTCAGGCAATCATTATATAATTTAGTGTGTCTTCACAACGCCTCCGTGGCGCAATCGGCTAGCGCGTTCGGCTGTTAACCGAAAGGTTGGTGGTTCGAGCCCACCCGGGGGCGATCTCTTTTTTAAATATTAACTATTGTTACTCTAGTGATATAAAAAGAAAATATCAGAGTGTCTTGCCACTAAGCTCAGGGAGGCTTTAGTGCCAGGCAGGATAATGCTTATGGTGAAAAAATGTATAAAATTAAAAAGCTTGTTATAAATAAAATATTTTTTCTTTATAATTATCTTTCGTCACTCTTCAAGCTACTCTCTAAAATAGAGGGAATTAGAAATAAATATAGAAACAACAAAACCACGGCGACGGTTTGAGGGTTCGAATCCCACTTAGAGAAGATGGATTTTTCATTTTCCATTTTCTCCGTTCTGGCTACTAGGTAAACACGGTATTGAATTCAACCACTCAACACGCAATGCCTTGTAAATAGGCTAAGTTCCCAAGCAAGCAGGATAAAACGTGAAGCTACAAAAAAATCAAATTCTTAACGTATATTTACTGGGCTACAAATTACATACGAGTATAGCTACATCCACGATTAAAAAAATAAAGTCTATATATAATTTTTTTTTATTATTACATCTATATTTCTATATACGTAATAGGTAAAAGGCAAAAAGAGAAAATTTGTATGGAGAAAAGTTAATTACATACATTCAAGATTTTAAAAATATTAACTGAATAGGGAAGACATCAATAAAATCGTCGTCTATGTGACGATGCTAAAAATATAGATTGGAGTCCAGTAATATTAGCAAACACAGTTGATAGTAAAGTCGAGATTTTTAACTCTCTTTTGGAGCAACTTTATGATTTACATGCTCCCATTAAACCAGTTAAAGTTAAACATTTACCTGCGCCATGGATCAATTCAGATTTAAAATCACTAATGCATAAAAAAAATGTAGCAAAGCACAATTTTAAACTCAATGACAATGATGAAAACCGCGTAAAATATATTAGAGCTCGGAACCGCTGCAATACATCATGTAGAGATGCACAAAGACGCCATATCTATAAATCTGTCGAAAACGGCGGCACTGCTAAAACTTGGAAATTTCTTGAGTCACTAGGAGTTGGCAAATCTCAGCAATCAGTTTCGGTCAACATTGATGTTAATATCCTGAATAGCCACTTTACTGCATACAATGTAGTCGATACTGCTTCTAAAAAGCAAACAATTAACACTCTTTCATTATTGCCTTCTCCTCAATTTAAACCGTTTTACTTCAGCTCTTTCACCGAATGTGATGTTAAAAGGAATATACAATCTATGGCCTCGAACGCTGTCGGTTATGACTGCATTAGTCGTAGTATGATTGTTCCTATCCTTGATACCGTATGTCCAATATTAGTCCACATTTTCAATTTTTCCATCACTTGCAGCAAATTTCCAGATATTTGGAAAAGTGCTCAGGTAATCCCTTTGCCTAAAAATGGAAATCCGAAAACCCCTTCCGATTTTCGTCCTATTTCTATTCTTCCATTCCTTTCCAAAATTTTTGAAAAATTAATCCACCAACAATTGAGCCGTTACTTAAGTAGAAACTCTCTCCTTAGTCCATTTCAATCTGGTTTTCGAACAGGTCATAGTACGACTTCTGCTTTAATTAAGGTTACTGACGATATTCGCTGGAACATGGATAATAAAAAATTTACTATTTTAACTCTTTTAGACTTTAGTAATGCCTTTAATAACGTTGATCATGACATATTATTAAAACTTTTATATTCCTTTAACATATCTCCATCCGTGATAGAATGGTTTCGCAGTTACCTCAAAGGGCGACGGCAACGCATTCGTTTAGATGAGAAATTCTCATCTTGGTGTGACGTCCTCGCCGGGGTACCTCAAGGCGGCGTGCTATCTCCTTTGCTCTTTTCAATGTTTATAAACTCAATTAGTCAAAATATCTCTTCTCTCTACCACATGTATGCAGATGATATCCAAATTTACCGGCATTGTAAACCTGAAGACTTGTCAAGTGCAATTGGTGACGTCAACAACGACCTCGAGGCAATTCTCAGATGGAGTCAGTCTTATGGCATAAACGTAAACCCAAACAAATCTCAAGTTATCGTTATGGGTAGTCCAGGCTTGATATGCAGAATTGACTGGTCAATTTTACCATCTATTACTTATAATGGTGTCTGCATACCTTACTGTAGTAACGTGCGAAATCTCGGGGTGTATTTTGATCAATCCCTATCGTGGTCAGCCCATATTAATTATATTAGCAAAAGAACGTTCTTGGCGTTAAAATCATTGAGAAGATTACGTTCTTTTCTACCTATACCCACCAAAATTATGCTAGCAAATTCTCTTTTATTACCTATTCTTGATTATGCCGATGCAAGCTTTACCAATGTCACCGAGGACCAACTTAACAAACTTGAGCGAATTCAAAATCTGGCTATTCGATTCATATTCGGGCTCCGTAAATATGATCATGTATCCTACTTTCGTTCAAAGCTCAAGTGGCTTCCCATACGTTGTCGCCGGAATTTACGTATTCTTACTTTCTTGTACTGTGTGTTATTCAGTCCTACTGCTCCTTCTTACCTGAAGGATAAATTTGAATTTATCGCTGCGCCAGGGAATGCGGTTCGATCTTCACGCAACTTAACGTTACGCATTCCGATTCATAAAACGAAAATATATGATCAGTCTTTTACAGTTCAAGCGACTAAATTGTGGAACAATTTGCCTACAAATATCCGTAAGGCAAAATCATTATTTTCGTTTAAAAAGGCCGTAAAACATCATTTACTTCAATTGTCAACAAGTCCTTAGAATACTTTTGTTTGTATTGTATTGTATGTATGTATGTATGTATGTATGTATGTATGTATGTATGTATGTATGTATGTATGTATGTATGTATATATGTATTTATGTATATATGTATGTATGTTCGTGTAGGTATATATTTATGTATATGTATGTAATGTATATATTTATGTATAATTTGAATTAATATACTAGATAATCTTATTTATTGTCTTATAGGTATCATGTATTTGTTTATATATACTTGGAATAGTTCATAGTTCTTTCTTACCTACCTCTTTTAGTGTAAAATATTTCTTTTCGCCCTAAAGGTTATCTGGAAGAGATGGCTACTAAGCCATAAGATCGCCTTTTGTGTATTTTTTTTCTCATTTGTGAATTATCATATTTAAATAAAGAAAGAATAAATAAATAAAATAAGCTAAAATACCACTAAGCAAAATGGACAGGCCTTTAATTCCTTAAAAAGGTATATTTTAGTATATAATTTTAATTTTCAAAATTAATTTCCTAGTTAAGAGTTCTGTGTTGTTGTATTTGCATCACTATCGAAATTTTTGTATACTTTTTACAATTTATTACGAATTGCAACATAATCTCTGTATGGAGATATTTACAAATGTCCGCTACCCAAGGGTTATTACAAAGAACAATCATTTGACACAAGAGAATATTTTTTATTTAATAATTTTATAATTTTAAATTGAAAGAAAAAACATAAAAATTTGAACCATAAACTCTTGAAAAACGCCCTGAAGACTGAGCCACGCTATCCTCATCAGGCTGCGATTAAATTCTTATTCAAAAATTATTATAAAGAACAATCACTTCAAGAGCCAAGACAGCGTTTTCTTTTAATTTTTTTAGAATTTTTAAATAATAGACAAAAATATTTAAAGAATACATAATAATAATTGTTTTAAGAAAAAAATAAAATTAAAATAATTTGAGTTATTCTCTCTCAGGACTATTTTTTAAGTAAAAAACAGTGTGTCAACAAAAAAATGATCTGAAAAGGTTAAAATGAGAGCAAATTAAAGAATTTTAACACAATTTCAAAACTAACGCGATTCAGTTTATTTAAGCAGATCGTTACTTTATATATAAAAATGAGTACCAATAAAAGGGGATTGTATCAAAACTATTTAAAGGGAGTCGCGTATTTTACTGGCGGGCTTAATAAGGACTATTGTTAGTTTGTGGCTTAGCAGATTTGCTATTGTGGTGATAAATGTGAAGTAATATGCATTCTTCTCAACTGAGAATAATTGACAATAGTTTATTTGATATTATGTATAGTGTAGAATCTTGGGCTCATTTTATATCTGATCCAATGAGCTATCGTGGTATCCAACCATATAGATTTACAATGACTTTTCTCTTTTTTTAGGCTATGAGGTTTATTTAAATATTTCCATGGGAATTTTTAACCATTTGTCCAATAACAATTTGCATTACGCTTAATTAAATACTGCTTGAAACACCTAGCTGTAACAATCGATATATATATATATATATATATATATATATATATATATATATATATATATATATATATATATATATATATATATATATATATATATATATATATATATATATATATATATATATATATATATATATATATATATATATATATATATATATATATATATATATATATATATATATATATATATATATATATATATATATATATATATATATATATATATATATATATATATATATATATATATATATATATATATATATATATATATATTAAATTACAAAACACTAAGACACTCAACAAGTTGGTTTTCAAATAAATAGCCCGAGACTGCCCTCGGTGGATTAACGACGATTAATCCTCACTTAATTTATGGTTCTTTGTTCAAATTATACCTAAATTACTTTATGCTATTTTTAAATCGACACTTTCTGTAATAAAATGTATGTTCATTTTGTATTTCTAACTCTGAAAATAATTACATACTAAATATAATATACGATGTTGCAAATGTCCATGGGCGGCAGTACTCACTTACCATCAGGTGATCTGTCAGCTCGTTTGCCACCTAGCTAATAAAAAAAAATAAAAAAAATACTTTTTTGTACAAAATGTTCTATAAGCTTACGTAGACAGAAAAAAAGAGTGAGAGTTAAGAGTCTCCATATTCCGAATAATTTGAGTCAATATGTATTGTATGGAAGTGATTATCAAGGCAATTGTTAATAGTGTGTCTGAACACACTACACACTACATTCGAAATATAGTCTGGTATTATTTATATTAATTTGTTGGTCTCCAGCAAAAATGACTGCCATTATTATTATTTTTTAAATATACATTACTTAAAGAAAACATATAAAAATTTGAACGCAGCGGGACTCGAACCCGCGCCCTCCTGCGAACCGTGCAGGCGCTCTCACCACTGAGCCCTTTATACAACTTATATCGTTGTTAGCATCTCTGTAGGGAGATTTTTACAAATTTCCGCTGCCCAAAGACGATTACAAAGAACAATCGTTTGGCGAGAGAGAATGCTACGTTTAGTAAATATTTTTATGATTTTTAAAGTGTTAATCCACACTGAGGATAGAAAAAATACTTAAAGAAAACATATAAAAATTTGAACGCAGCGGGACTCGAACCCGCGCCCTCCTGCGAACCATGCAGGCGCTCTCACCACTGAGCCATGCGTTCTACATCACACCGACCATTACAAAGACCATTACAAAGAACAATCGTTTGACGAGAGAGAATGCTATTTTCATTAAATATTTTATTTAAAAATCATCAATTTTTAAAGATAAAATTTTTTATATGTTTTCTTTAAGTATTTTTTCTATCCTCAGTGTGGATTAACACTTTAAAAATAATCAAAAATAAATACACATTAATAAAAATAATCATTTCTAAATAAACATAATAATTATGACATTATTTTTATCCTTTTAAATACTGTCTACGCTAACAAAGGAAAAGAAAATATTTAAAAAATATAAAATAATTAAAATTATAGAAATATTTAACAAAATGATAATGTCTTTTGTGAAATGATTGTTCTTTGTGATAATGAGTGTGCTAAAGAACGCATGATTTAGTCGTCAGAGCGCTTACACAGCTTTCGTGAAGCGCGAGTTCAAATTCAACTGCATTTAAACATTTCATATGCTTCCTTTAAGTATGAACACAATGGGATTTGAACCCATGCCCTCTTACGAACCGTGCATATTAGTACTTTAAAAATCGTAAAACTATTTAATTTATACTTGATTAATTCGTTTTTTCGACAGCAGGAGAGCGGGCACGCGGTGCCGGTGCTAGTGGTGATCGCACTCTCGGGTGTCAAAATATGCGATCCCGACGATCAGGTAAGGAACACTTAAATTTTTTTTTCTTCACGCTTTATCTCGCATATTGCCAGGTAAGCATAGAAAACTGCAGGAACCATAAGAACCTAGTGTTAAGACACTCTGTTACCTAGTCCTTGCTTTATCCGTCCCTGCTTTCCGCCTTTGTTGAGGCATTGCGTGTTGAGTGGCGGAACTCAACGCCGCGCTTTGCCTAGATTCCAGATCGAAGAAAATAAAAAAAAAAACATTTTCCCCAAGTAGGGATCGAACCCAAAAGCCGTCACGTTTCCGCCTCCGCGCTACAACGGTCTTCTAAGTCCTCTAAATAAATTTCACTATATATATGTCTATATATATATATATATATATATATATATATATATATATATATATATATATATATATATATATATATATATATATATATATATATATATATATATATATATATATATATATATATATATATATATATATATATATATATATGTATATATATATATATATATATATATATATATATATATATATATATATATATATATATATATATATATATATATATATATATATATATATATATATATATATATATATATAGTATAATTTATATAATATATATATATATATATATATATATATATATATATATATATATATATATATATATATATATATATATATATATATATATATATATATATATATATATATATATATATATATATATATATATATATATATATATATATATATATATATATATATATATATATATATATATATATATATATATAAATCAATACTAAGTTCATGGGAATGTTCACATTTAATCGTACAGTACATTAGATTTTATTCTGTAATGGCTTTTACCAGCAGCTTTGGCCTAGTGGCTGTAATTTTATACTATAGAAGCTTCTACATTATGAAAGGTCTACTTTGTGACCATAGTTTGGCTACAAAGTAATAAAGTTTTATATGTTTATTTCCTTGCTGTTGTTGCTATATATTTAGCATGTCAAAACAGTTGAAGAGGTTTATATATAAATATATGTATATAACAGATTTAGTATACTGTATAAAGATAGGTAAGTATGTAGATATTAGAAAATCTTTATTGGAAGTAATAGCTTTAATATAACTAACATATAATAATACATAATACCTTTAAAAATGTATACTACCAATATAACAATATGTAATTTTTGCAAACTTGATCAAAAGTTAATAAAATAAAACAAATTACTTACGTGAAACTAAATTAGTTTTATGACTGTACAGTGAGCTGTAGTATATAATAACTCACGGGAGTCAGACAATTACTAAAATTTAATACCAAATTCACCACACTATTGATCCACGCTGCAATTGCACTCCACTGTCGAGTGATTTACTATTTATTATATATATATATATATATATATATATATATATATATATATATATATATATATATATATATATATATATATATATATATATATATATATATATATATATATATATATATATATATATATATATATATATATATATATATATATATATATATATATATATATATATATATATATATATATATATATATATATATATATATATATATATATATATATATATATATATATATATATATATATATATATATATATATATATATATATATATATATATATATATATATATATATATATATATATATATATATATATATATATATATATATATATATATATATATATATATATATATATATATATATATATATATATATATATATATATATAGAATAGAAGCCATTAATGCATGAACATTAATAATGGCGTCGATCTATTGGAAGTGAAAACCTTTAATTGTCGATTTTCTAATTTTACTTAATATGTAATGTATGTAATAATTTATTTTAAAATAATAATACATTGCAAGAACTTAAAAATAACATTAAATATTTCTAATTTTAGATAAATCAAATTGTGTGTTTTTGCTCCTGTCTTCGACATCCAACATATTATATTATTATTATCCTAGTTATACTGAAAATATTTTGAATTAATAAACAGTTTTATTTTTAAATATATAATATTAGGAGTAATAAATTTGTTATATATGTATTTAACTCTTAGTACCCAAAATCTAAGCTAAATAAAACATATATTGTCTACCAGACCAAACAAACGAAGCATATTTATAAAATATTTAATAGACCTAGCCTCAGGAGAGAATCGAACCCAGAAAACCTTAATACAAAGCAATGAAATCTTTACTTTATCCCATAAAATGAATGAAATACATGCCGTATTTAATTCATTTTATATTTCGATATTAACTCGAAAGCGGCAGAAGTATTTGCGTATCCAATTAACTTGCTTACATTTAACTATTGAGCTCATATTTGCTTGTTTGCACTTAAATGCTGAAAATGTTTCAAATTAAGTTTATAGACACTTTAATTCTCATAAAAGACATAGTCACTTATATGAAGATAAAACTAGTCCGTAATTAGTAGAATTTGTATTGAAATTTAAAAAATCACTTAACAAGTCACTGTGGTTGACGGTCCATGACGGTCATTTGTTGTATTGTTAAAATTTAATATACATATAGCACACTTAAGAAGAAAAGTACATAGTTTAAAATATTTGTATCCTGTGATTTTGGTTTGGAGTATTAGTGTACAGTAGATCAACATTTTTGAAGGTTCCAAGTTCATTCCCAACCGCAGTGATAGAGTAATTTACTGAGCAATGTCATATTTGTATATATTTTTTACATTGTATATATGTTTCTTTTAAATTCAGCTAATATATAATACGTAATATATTTCCCTCCAGAGTATCCGTATGTGCCACGCGTTGCGGCGCATCTCGTACGCGACTTGTGAAGCGTCTCGAGCGCTTTTCGCCTTCGTGGCGAGAGAGCCTCGCTCGGAGCCGACCCACCAATACTGCCACGCGTTTGAAACCGATACGCCTGACCAGGTACTGCTTAGATGTTTAACCATTTTGATAAGAAATCTCTTTATTTTGTGATTTGTTATTTATAAGTATCATATAAAAAGTAAAATATATGAAGGAAATCAAGGCAAGTAAGTATTTTGATTCGATTCATTGATGCTTTATTTCTTAAATATAGTTCCTTAATTTTTCTTTTAGTAACTGAGAGTATATTACGATTCTTACACTAAGTGAGATTAAAATTTCTTATCATCGTAATAAGTCAGTTATATCAAGACTATATCGCAACGGGGTAAATGAATCTATCAATATCTTAATTAATATAAAAGCAAAAAAGCTCCTTTTAGGGTACATCCTTCATTTTAAGCTCTATCGTATACAAGTAAGCTTGCAATATTGGTGGCGTAATTTAATTAATTTTTGCGGGTAAAGTCTTTCATCTATTAGAATCAAGTTTTAGTTAAAGTTTTAGTCTTTATCTTAGTTTTTTATTTAATATTCTTTAACAATATGTTATAATCGAAAATGATGAATAAATCAAGGAAAATGTTCTAAAGAATGAATCCTTGATATATAATGAATTGACGTTTACATATATTTTATATTTACAATTAAAACATATATGTATTTGTATGTACGTATGTATATATTAAAGAATGTAAGTGGATATCTATGTTATCGCCGAGCTGATTTATTCAACCGGTGCCAAAAGCGCGACCGACCGTAACTGTACAGTCGATCTGTTTCCTGTCACTTGGCTAAATCTTTTACATGTTACAATAAAATTTTCTCTATAACAATATTTGATCGAGCTTTGAAAAGATGAGAGAGCAGAGAGTTTAGTGTTAAAACACTCCGTTCTCACATTCTGTGAAAATATTCGAGCATTTGTATTGCTTAATATATATTTATTATATCTTGGATTAAAAAAGTAACATAAATAATTAAATTTTGAGAATAACTTGTGATGTCAGCTTTTACTTTATTTAAAAAAAATATGTCAATAATGACTTTCTCTTTACTTAATGCTTAAAGTAATTCGTTAATGAAAGTTATAAAATAAAAGTACTTCTCATAAGTCTCACAACTGCTGTATAAATTTAAATAGAAATAATCAATTTTATAACTTCATAATTTGTCATGACAATTTAGTGTCCGGAAACTCCGTTTTCCGTTTTCTGCTTGCATTTGAGACATTGTGTGTTGAGTGGAGAATCTAAACGCCGCGCTTGATGAAAGCGAGGCAATATACATATATAATTCATTCTCACGAGGGAGAATCGAGCCCATAAACACTGTGTTTATAGTAAGGTTGATGCCACTGCGCCATGAGGGCTACATTTATTAATAACATACAATAATATTATTATATAATTAAGAATATAATAAATCCTATATATGTATGATTACTATTAACTGCCTAGTTTTTTACAAGCAAGGCTGATAAAGTATAGACTTTATCAATAAGTAAAACATTTTCGTTCACATGAGAAGAAAATGAATACTCATTTTTGTGATTTAAAACCGAATCTGCTACCATCACATACAAAACACACATCTTCTGTACCTCAGTGGCCTCAAATCAACGTCAGTCAACGTGCTCTATAAATAACAAATCTAAAATAACCAAGAAATAGTATAAGATTCTATGCACCGCATTTGATCGTTTAAAAGCAATATTAATCAACTCGATACAAACGTTTGATAGAATGCATTTAGAGGGAGTTACCGTGTAATGGTCCGATCGTGACTGTCGACTGATTTAGTACGAACTACTGTGCAGTATAAGATGAAGGACTTGCTGTATGTTTGTAATGGCGATAAATTTGTTTTTTAATATTTTTAAGTTGTAATTGATGTAAATTGCAATGCAAAAAAATTTTAATTTAATAAATATATTATCTATAGATAATATGTTTATTAAATTATTTTTTTTTCAGTCTCTAAAGCACACAAAGTAAACAAAAAATACTTAAACTTTTCTATTTAATTTTATACTTTACAGTACAATGTAGGTATATTATTATACATAATATGTCTATCTGAATATTAGTAGACGCTTATCAAGATTTTTTTATAATTAATTAAAATGACCGTCGTGGCGCAGATGCGCAACGTCTGCCTGTAACGCGACGGTTTCTGGGTTCGATCCCCAGTCGGGAAAGATGGATTTTTCTATTTCCATTTTCTTCGCTCTGGTAAACTAGGCAAAGCGTGGCGTTGAGTTCCGCGACTCAACGCGCAATGCTTCGAAAACGGCAGAAAGCGGAGACGGAGAAAGCAGGGACTAAGCAACGGAGTGTCTTAACACTATGTTCCCACGGTCCCTGCAGTTCCCTCTGCCTACTCTGCCATGTGCGGGATAAAGCGTGAAGCTATAATTAAAATGACGAATGAAGTTCTAATCTCATATTTACCTAACAAATGCAAAGAAAACTCAATGTATTTCGTCTCAAACTTAAATACTGGCAACTGGCAAGTAAACGTACACTCCGAGGTACAGTCAACATCCCAGTTCCCTCGCCTCTTGCACCAACCCCACTCTACTATACTACACTATGTTGCACTTACAAACTTCTACGTGACTGTTTGAGACCCGTGCTTGGGTGGAAGGTACATTTCAAACTGGGAGAGCAGTAGCCATTTATTTATATATAAGCTTAGGTATATTAAGTAAAATATTGTAAATAATTTAGAAAGTATAATTAATTAGTTAATGAAATGTACTGGTATTACTAAATAATGGTGTAGTTTTAGATACTAAAACATGTTATGTAATGTATATATGTATAATGTTTGTATTATGTATTCGTGAAGAAAAATCTTTAGGAATGTATCAACGTAGTAGTATGTAATTTTAAACCTAACCTTTGAGGAGTAAAGATTACATAAATTCATATATATATTTTAAAATAATGCATAATTTTTTCTGCCATAAAATACCATATTTTTAAGGCAACATAAACGTAAACGTCGTGTGACCATATTATCTCATGATAATTCTTAATTTTTTTTATATATTTATTTATAAATTAAATTAAAGATATTTTTAAATAGGCTAACTCGCTTAAAATCTTAAATATAAAATTAGCTGTACTAACAAGTATCGTTTATTTAATAATAGTACAGCGTATTGTCACAGCGCGCGCGGCCTCAGAAAGCGGCCTAAGCCACACTAAAGCGGCACTTCAAACACAATTGCAAACAGGCCGAAACTGACTTCTGCAATATTCCTGAAGCGTTTAACTTTACCGACCCATTTCATTTGTACGCATTGTTTACATTTATTAACTTCACTCGAAATACGTACAAAGGTACGTATATAGCGTGTGATCGATTTTGGGGAAAGTGGGGAACTTTGAAATGAGCCTAAATATTGAGATGTGGTAGAAGTAGGTAGTCAGTTAAAATGTAATATAAAACAGGTTTAAATGTTTTTTTTCTATTTATTTATTTTATTTTTATTTATTTACCTCAGTTTTGAATACACACAGCATAGACGAGTCAATACTTAGACACTAGCTCTACAGAGTGTTTTATGACTAAGTTCACTAAACTTATTTCGTAGAACAAGTCATTATTAATATTAAAAAATATTTTAAATAAATAAGCTTTTATATAAAACTCATAACTTCAAACTTGATAAATATTTCAAGCTTATTAACGAACTCACCAGGAATAGGTTTAGAGTAAATTCATATGCGTTGGAAGTAGGTGCGAGAGGTATAATAGCGAAATCTCTCTTTAGCTTGCTAAAAGATCTCGGCCTGTCTAGAACTATTAGTAATACATTTCTAGAACATACTTCAAAGGCGGCATTAGCGGAATCACTTCGAATTTGGTTAGGTAGTGAGAGGAGCTCGGACAGTGAAGGTGAGCGTTAATGCATTTTAAAGGGGCCCCTTTAAACTTACACTTGGGTCGCAAGTCCCAAGCGCTGCTCGGAGCTCCTCTTCCTACAACGCGATGGGCCCGGCACCCGCACGGTGAATCCATGGAATGCTAAGCAGTTTCTTCTCATTACCATTCAATTCTATCTATATTATTATAACATGTATGTATCTATTGTATTTGAAGGACCGTCGTGACGCAGAGGTGTAGCGTCTGTGAACGCGACGGTTTGTGGGTTCGATTTCAACTCAGGGTAGATGGATTTTTCTATTTCTATTTTCTTCGCTCTAGCAACTAAGCAAAGCGCGCCGTTGAGTTCTGCCACTCAATACGCAGTGTCTTGAAAAAGGCTGAAAGCAAGAAACGGAGTGTCTTAAGACTAGGTTCCAATGGTTCCTGCAAATACCTCTGCCTACCCTGCCATGTGCGAGATAAAACGTGAAGCTAAAGCTTAGAATCTATTGTGTATATAAATAAATATTTATTAATGAGGTTTGTGCCCGTCGTTTCCTCGATCTGCTCTAATTTAAAGCCGGAACTTAATCATTACGGATGCGCGCTCAAACGACCGACAGCTATTTGAGTCGGTAATGAAATTACATTTCTTTCTTGATACTTTATTTTTGAATAATATTATTTAATGATATTATTTTATATTAAACATCAGCCTCTTAGAATATTCAGATAAAAAATCTTCATTTTTGTGGAATATTTGTACTCAGAAAATAAATTTGTTAACTACTTTAAACATAGACAGTATATCAAAATAAAGTTTTTTTTTTATTTTATTTTATTATTTTTTTGGCTTCACGCTTTATCCCGCATATTGGCAGGATAGGCAGAGGGAACTGCAGGAACTATACGAACCTAGTGTATACTCCGTTGCTTAGTACCTGCTTTCTCCGTCCCCAGTTCCCGCCTTTTTCGAGGCATTGCGTGTTGAGTGGCTGAACTCAACGCCATGCTTTACCTAGTTTCCAGAGCGAAGAAAATGGAAATAGAAAAATCCATCTTCCCCGAGTGGGAATGGAACCCTCAAACCGTCGCGTTTACAGGTAGACGGTTACGCCTCTGCGCCGCGATGGCCCTCATTTGTTATATTATATTTATTTTTATTTTTTTTATATTATAAACATACACAACCTGAGGAAATGTGGAAGCGTTGCCAACTAAATACTCAGACCAACATCTTTATGGGCTTCCGGAACTCTCACTCACCTGATGAAACACAGCAGCATTAATATGCTGCTGTTTCACGAAGTTGTTCTATAAAAGCGTGGTAATTGCCAGGTTAGAGCCTGGCCCTTTAGAGCTACTGGTGGTAGTGTAGCTTGGAGAATTTAATACAAGTAGAGCTACCATTAAATTCTTTGTTTAAACCCTACATACATGTCAAAGATAAATCTATATTTATAATTTAATTTTCATATTTCACTCTTCACTCACATTCACATAATTTAACGGAGCTTAACGCGATGTTGACAGAACGACAACTTATCTATATGTTAGAAGGAGAACATATAAACATATAGCAGAGAAAACAAGGCTATATCACTAATATATTTCTGCCTGTTACAAATTATAAGCAATATTACAACACTGAGGTTCATTTGCATATTACACTTGTAGATTCTCGTAGACACTTGTACTTAAGACGGACTAAGCTGTATTGAAGCAAATTAATTTGTCACGCGGATAGTGCGCGTCTAGCGATGTGAGGCGATTAGAGGCACGCGATGATAGCTGAGCTTGTGTAACATTATAATCTGGTGTAGTCTGAGAGGTGACTGATCAAATCTTTATTAATTAAGTTATTTTTTTCAAATAAATTACTATTAGTGCTGATTGAAAATATTTAAATTGTGTATATATTTAGAAGTTTTTTTTTTTTTTTTTTTTTTAGCTTCACGCTGTATCCCGCACATTGACAGGGTAGGCAGAGGGAACTGCAGGAACCATACGAACCTAGTGTTAAGACACTCCGTTGCTTAGTCCCTGCTTTTATCTGTCCCAGCTTTCCGCCATTTTCGAGGCATTGCGTGTTGAGTGGCGGAACTCAACGCCGCGCTTTGCCTAGTTTGCCAGAGCGAAGAAAATGGAAATAGAAAAATCTATCTTCTCCGACTGGGGATCAAACCCAGAAACCGTCGCGTTACAGGCACACGTTGCGCCTCTGCGCCACGACGGTATTTAGAAGTTTAACGTTAAAATTTGAGTAAAACTAAATATTTTAAGCAATTTTACATTATAGTCATATATCGTTTTCCTGTCGTATCGTTTTCGATAAATTTTGTACTAAAAGTAAAATATTGATGCCATTTTAAATCAATCAGAATTTAAAGATAATCAAATAAAAAGAGTTGTAGCAACTATATCTAAAAACATTTACTCGTACATATTTAAAATAATATACAAATATAAATATGCTATACGTATATCTAAAATATTCAATAAACGAAATAATTATTTATACAATATTTTTCTTTATCACTTTAAGGCTTTTGCAACTATTTTAACTTTTTAAAAAAGGTGAACTATATGAATTACAAGAATTATCATTAAGCAATTTACATATCACATTTTTTTCTGTTTCAGTAAAAAGTAAATAAAATTTCATACATTTTAATTAAATATAATCAGAAGTCGAGGACTAATTGACTACAACATCCAATTACTGTCGATGTCTGAGAGCTATAATTACCTTTACTTATACAACTCCATTTTAACTGCTGTAAATAACAATGTGCATTTACATCGTCTTATGTCATCATCATTGAAACGTTCAGAACTGTTTGAATGTAATTTTACAGCTACCTCTTAGACTTTAAGTGGCATATACAAATTTTAATTGAAAATGTAATTCATAGAGTTTTATATATGGATTAAAACTATTTTCTCACGCAAGTTATGTTACTTTTTGAAGCTAAAATCTTATATAATCTCATGTCAAATCACAAGATGGCTGTACAGCAATTCAAGTTCAACCATTAAAATACTAAATTATGAAATTCTGTAGATAATTTTAATTTAATAGTATGTAAATAATAAAATATATTAAATAAATAAATACACTAGCTAAATGTTTGTATGTGTAGTGTACATTCGAGATTACTGCTTTAAATCCACAATCCTCTTGTTAAAGTAAACAATATATGTATGTATCGCATATTCATGGCGTCTTTTAAAGATTAGCGCTTCTGTAATATAGTTTTGATTTTAATAAGTTAGAATTATTGGTCACTTCAATATTCTTACAGATTTACGTTATTTTTGGAAAATACTCCTAAAATTGAGTAAGCTTATTTATATTTGTAAAGCTCTAGGAAAGTTCTTGAGGGATTACCATCTAATTTCAATGTCAGTGTCAAAGAATAATCGGATTTAACTGAACTTTCGTTGCGACACATTATGTTTAGTTGATTAGGCTTAGTGTGACGTGGAGTCATTCATTTATTTTTTTTAAATACAATTGCAACATGATGAAGAAAATACTCCACTCTGCTCTCTGTTAACGATTAAGAAGAAAATATTTTTATATGAAAATCTGCTATACATATATATATATATATATATATATATATATATATATATATATATATATATATATATATATATATATATATATATATATATATATATATATATATATATATATATATATATATATATATATATATATATATATATATATATATATATATAATATATATATATATATATATATATATATATATATATATATATATATATATATATATATATATATGTACGAATATGTCATTAAATTAGCAAACCAATAACTTATTATTTTTTATTACTTACTTTCTACCTGGCTGAAAGTAAAACAGTAAAAATATAGAAACAATAAAAGTAGTGTGTGTGTGTGTGTGTGTGTGTGTGTGTGTGTGTGTGTGAGTTTGTGTGTGTGAGTGAACTATGGCTGAGATTTATGTCCTTGTGTGAGCATATATTTATATACGTTTTAGGTAAATAGGATTTTTTTGTCATAGTGAATTTAAAAACTCAGTGGGATATTTGATTACGTCATCCTGGTTCATTACGTTGTCGACAGATTTAAAGGAAACCAACTGTCCTGGAAGAAAATTCTGAATGGTCGCATTAAGATCCTCGACATCTTTATTTTTCGCTGCTAATATTGCTCGTTTACCCAGCCAATTATCGAACGAAATGAGAAAAATTGAATTACCCTCCTTTTCAAAGAACTAAAACTAATCTATTTATAAATAAACTAAATACTTTTGATGTATGCTAAATAGATTTATAAGGTTTGTTTAAGTATCAATTGCATAAAAAAATAATTTATTATGTTTTATTTATACTCGTAATATGTACTTGTTATTTGTGAAAAATATTAATTTAAATTTAATGGATTATTTTTTAATATTTTTAATTAATAGTGAAATAATGGACAACGGAGAGAGGTCTTACACCACGCTCATTGTGAATAAAGAATATAACAAAAATTACACTTTGCTATAATTTTTTAAACTACATTATAAAACTTCACTTCAAAAGCTCTCGAAATTAAGCTTTAAACCGAACAGTATTGAATGTAAATTAAATGATATATTTTGAACGGGTCATCAAACTCGCAGAAAAGTCGTCGGCTCGCCGGCAGAAATAAAAAAAACTACGTCCACAGGTGCTCTCGCATTGCGTTTCATTGTGGTTGGAGTTGGCATCGCAGGCTTTTCGAACCAAACTGGTTGGACGAGGTACTTTAGTAGACGCGAAGCTTTCAGTTCGCAACGGACGCGTGAAAGCACGGGCCGTGTGAGTGTTGTGACAGTGTAGTGATTTGGACTTGGTATGCTATACACGTTGGCAACTTGCTAATCGTAAGTTTTTCTGTTATATTTACTTTTGATATTATTTGTTATAATATTTTAGAAAAAATAGTACACGCGATGGGAGTGAGTTCAAATTCTTTTTAATTAAATATATGTATATGTTATAATATTTCCACTTTACAATTAACTATATATACTAATTATATTATAGTAAAAGTTTTCTGAATTTTCACTTCTTTGTTTTAGGATTAAATAAAATTTGTAGTTATAAATAGAAATGACTTATTTTTCTGTTATCGTTAATTTGTTTCTTAGTACTTAAGAAAAAACTATTTTGTTCCATGTTTTGAATACCTTCATATATAAATTCGTCACATTTCGATATCAATGGATACTTTAATATGTTGCTTGGATTATTTATAGATGACATTTGGCTATAAAAATGTAATGAACGGTGAACAAGTAGCGGAGTAGTAGTGTAAAATTACACGAGCTTTTACGTATTTGAAGAACATAAAAAGCTTTAATAAATTACTTTCAAATTTTTTATGTTACTAATGTCAGTCAAATTTTAAGTGTTTGTTATTATTAATTTCAGAATAAAAACGTCATATAATTGTACTCTAAATTTATTTATTTATTACTTAGTATAGTTATTATTTATATATATTATATACTTCCGAGTTAATCATTTTATATATATATATATATATATATATATATAATATATATATATATATATATATATATATATATATATATATATATATATATATATAATATATATATATATATATATATATATATATACTATATATATATATATATATATATATATATATATATATATATATATATATATATATGGTATTAAGTATGGTAGTAGCTACTACTTAGTTAATAAACACAGTTGTTGCTGCTTATTTATGCGGAAAATTACAATTAATTAATAATATACATAAAATGAATTCAAGAGAGCTTCAAAATTATAATCTGTGTCTTGAAATTAATCGGTTGTATTATTTAATAAATTATTATTGTGTTGTTTTGGTTGTAGTAGTAGGTTTGTTCAGGATAATGACTTTGTTTAAACTATATATTTTTATTTTCGCCTTTATAGTGAATTAAGTGCAATGTTTACTTGCACAACTCGACGCTGAATGTTTCGGAAACTAATCGGAATTTGGGTAATAGAGTATCTTAATTCTATATTATTTATATCTATACTTTAACCGATATTATTATAAAATAAAATTGGAATGATAAATTACGAGTATTTTTGTCTTGAGGTTTCGTAGCGCAGCGACTCATTTTACGACTGTAAACGCTGCTTGTAGATTCGATTTCTACTCGAGAATAATAAATTATATCCATTTTCCCCGCTTTGATAACCAGATAAAGATATCTCAAAAGCGTGAAATAAGAGAACGGAGTGTCTTAAAAACAAATTCCCTCTGTTTACACCATTACTACTTAAAGTAACAGAGTCAAGGTAAAAAAGGACTGCTTAAAAAATATTCTAAAGTCCTAAGTAAAAATATGACTGTAAAATATATAATAAGCTCAGTATTAACTTTCGTAATAATAACGTCGATCTAAGCGACCAACAGTAACACCGGGTGGTCGCCAAATACCTGACTACTATTAATTATTGTAACTTTGTACTTTCTTTACAATGTTCCAGCGGCTTTGTTTTCAGTTTTTTGTTCTTTATTGTGTTTTAAGTGAAACATCTGTTTGGGATTATAGCATAGAAACTATTTTCTAAGTTGTAAATGGTTATTATTCATTTTGAATAGTTAAATATATCGTATACATTTTTAAAAATCTTATTTTCTTTGTCTTTACGCTTCAACCCGCACATAATAGGGTTGGAACCGCAGGAACAAAAGCGGAACTCGACGCCGCGCTTTGTTTAGTTGCCAGTGCGAAGAAAATGGAAATGAAAAATGCATCTTCTCATGGGAATCGAACCCACAAACCGTCGCTTTTACAGGCAGACGTTACGCATCTGCGCCACGATGGTCTTCTAAAATCTCATACTTTTAAATATATGTATGTATACGTACAATCATATTTCTAATATACATAATATATGCATCTATTAAGCTATAAACATTTATTAGATATTTTGTTTTATCTATAAACGCGGCGTTGAGTTCCGCCACTCAACACGCAATGCCTCGAAAACGGTGGAAAGCGGGGACGAAGTAAGCAGGGACTAAGTAACGGGGTGTCTTAACACTGGGTTCCTGCAGTTACCTCCCATGTGCGGGATAAAACGTGAAGCTAAAAAAAAAAATCAAGCTATCAATACGTTAATTTTGCTATTGCTATAATTGTACTGATTTCGTGCAAGCACGATGTACTTATAATATTTTTTTACATATATGTATTATAAGAATTCTATGTCTACAATTATATGTTATTAAATAAGCGTTTTTATCATATGCCTAGCTATTTTAATTAGTTGGCTGTCTGGTATAACGTCCAGGCGTGTCTCAGTACGTCTGAGAACAATAGTCGTTTCTGAACAGACATGTTCCGTACAAGATGCTTAGACACTTGCTTAGCTTGTAATGTTTTATGAAATATATATAATATTATATATTTTAACGTGTATTGCGAGTGGACTTGTGACTTTTTGCTGATAACTGACGTAAAAAAATTAAAGTGAATTGTCTTTTATTTAGATGACGCAGTTAATAAAATACAATTGAGTTTTTATAAGGAGGACCGTCATGGTGGAGAGGCGCAGTTAACGTGAAGGTTTGTGGGTTCTATTCCCAGTCGGGGAAGATGGATTTTTTCATATTCTTCGCTCTGGTACCTAGGCCAAATCGCGGCGTTGAATTCCGCCACTCAACACGCAGTGCCTCGTAAGGGCGGAAAACGGGGAACGGAGTGTCTTGACACTAGGTTCCCACAGCTCCTGCTGGTTTCCTCTGCTTCCGTGCTATGTGCGGGATAAAGCGTGAAGCTGTGTGTAAGTTTCTGTAATATAACATATCATTTAATGTCATGAAACACAACGTCTTTTCCTAAACCCACAATAAAATATTAATTGTAATTTTAAAAGATTACTTTCTCACATCTTGCATATATTACAAAATTGCATTTTTAATTTTATGATCAAATTGTATGCGTTTGTTGCACAGGACAGGTTTAAATTAAGAAAATGTTGATAATTAAATAATATACCTAATTAAAAATAACATATAACATTTAATTCTTATTTTAGTTTAGTGTGAAGTCGATTCGAAATCGATAAATTATGTTTTGAGTTGCAGAGTTTAAACACAGGGTAGGCAGAGGGAACTGGAGGAACCATGTGAACCTAGTGTTAAGACACTCCGTTGCTTAGTCCCTGCTTTCTCCGTCCTCGCGTTCCGCCTTTCTTTGAGGCATTGCATGTTGAGTGGCCGAACTCAACGCCACGCTTTGCCTAGTTTCCAGAGCGAAGAAAATGGAAAACTTTTGCCACTAATATAACAAAATTTTGTATAGAAACTTGTATAAATGCACTTTTAGCCAAAGATAATCTCAAAAACACAGTCCAAGCTCTATAATTCCGTATCCCTTGCCGTATTGTGTATCGGTACGGTACGCTTTATGCATTCCCATATCGAATCCCCTCTCTCCCTTACACTCCCCTTTCCCCTAACATTCGAGAGCTAATCACAGGCATTGTTTCCAACTTCGAACAATAAGCTCGATTTGTCAGGTTTGTCAGAAATACGCAGATATTTTTGTTAAAAAGCACTGATTAATATTATATGAGATAATCTTTTGTTTTTGCTTTAAGCTCGTTTCAAAAGGTTATGTGTTGAACGAAGTCTGTAATATATATATATATATATATATATATATATATATATATATATATATATATATATATATATATATATATATATATATATATATATATATATATATATATATATATATATATATATATATATATATATATATATATATATATATATATATATATATATATATATATATATATATATATATATATATATATATATATATATATATATATATATATATATATATATATATATATATATATAAAAAACATTTAGTAATAGACACTTTGTATGATAAAAAGATGCTTATATAAAACATGTAAAGATTTTAACGCAGCGGGATTTGAAATCGCGCTTTCTGTAAACCGTGCAAGTGCTCTGACCACTGAGCTATGCGTTCTTGTTGAAGTTTTTATGTGCTTCATACAACTTATATCGTTGTTAGCATCTCTGTAGGGAGATTTTTACAAATTTCCGCTACCCAAAGACCATTACAAAGAACAATCGTGTAGTAGAGAATGCTTATTTTACTAAATGTTGTTAGTAACTAACGAAATATGTAATAAAAGTTTGTACGTTGATATTGCGATTAATAACATACAAATATTGTAATATAAACAATATTACAGAACAGCGTCAAGTTTCCTCACCTAACCCGCCTTGTCTTGGTCGGAAAACGAAGAACAAGTGTTTTGCACTGTTTTTTTTCTATTCTTCTTATTCTCCAGATGAGATTCAAACTCAGAACTGACTGCTGCCCCAATACTTATTAACAGCTCCAACTTATTAACAGAATGCCAAATACAAATAACATTAAAAATATTATAGTAACTTAAAATATAGTATATAAAATTGCTTTATTTTAAACTTTTTACTTGAAATAAAGTCTTTTTCAACAAAATTCGACTAATTTGCCTTCATATAATCTACTAGCATATTTAAGTTACTAAAAGTGGCATTGTAGTATTTTAGGGCAAAGCTTTGCTTAAAAGCCTAACTTGAGCTTTATAGTTTTTAAATGTTATGAACTTGGTGATGTTATAAAAGTACATACAATATTTCAATTAATTAAAATAATTAAATTATATTTTTTTATTATTGTCTTTAAAGTGTAGAAAAAAATAGAAATTTTTGTCGATTAATTATTTTCTTTACTTAGAGAAATCATATAAAAATTTACTATTATTGGGTTTACACCCTAGTAGTATTTGAACCCTAAAAGAAGCTGTCCAAGCTTGCAAATAAACCATTCTTGTGCTCTACATGCATTACGAACTAAAATCCAAATCTTCGTCCTAGCAGCTTAACACCTGATAAGTCATAAAACATACTTTTTTGATCTTTGATATTACATTTTAATTAGTTATTTAAATTACACAATTTTTCAAAAAATCCCTTCACATTGCTTTGAACTCTTAACGCGTCTTAAGCATTTCAACAGATGGATAAAAGTTGTGTAGTATTGTGCACAATTATTGCTATTTAAAAGAAATAGTTTTAGTAAGTGAAGTAGTATGGTATCTACTGATAATTGATTAACAGAGCTAAGTGTTTTTCGAAGGTATTCGGGTAATCGAAAATTCGGATAAATTAAAATAAAATCATACGTTTATTAAAAAACAATTGAGTTATGTTAACTGAGGACCGTCGTGGCGCAGAGGCGCAACGTTTGCCTGTAAAGCGACGGTTTCTGGGTTCGATCCTCACTCGGGGAAGATGGATTTTTTTATTTCCATTTTCTTCGCTCTGACAAATTACGCAAAGCACGGCTTTGAGTTCCGCCACTCAACACGCAATGCCTCGAAAAAGGCGGAAAGCGGGGACGGAGAAAGCAGGGCCTAAGCAACGGAGTGTCTTAACACTAGGTTCCCACGGTCCCTGCAGTTCCCTCTGCCTACCCTGTCATGTGCGGGATAAAGCGTGTAGCTATAAAAAAGAAAATAAAAAAAAAAAAAAAAATCAATGTTTATTTAGAAATTTGGTTAAAAATATTTAGCAATTGTCATTTGAATTATGCGTTTATTTTCTATTATATCTATCCGACACGTCCACGCTTGGACATATACGACTTGTAGGTACATATATTTTATGTACAATATGGATATGACCATCGTAACCCGAACGTCATACATAATCCTATGCAGAGCCGAGATGCCACTCACTTCCTATTTGCTCATCCCTAGTCCCTGGTAGTCTAGACGCTCTATATTACAAAACTTGTTTTTTATATTCATACATTGTCTCATGTTCTTTTTCCTTCACACAGGGTAGACTAGTGTTAAGACCGAGTTTAAATAAAAAATCAAGTTTTAAAACTTTTTAAAATAAATTAGTATTAAATAAGAATCAAGTTACCGCCACTTTATTTTTTTAATTAATTCTTTAAATCTGCATTTAGGCAGAGACAATCTAGAACTAAGACTCCTTTTCTTTTTCTAGCTTAGTTTATACTAAATACATGTCCATATGAATACATAAAGCGTTTATGTAGCCTCCACACTTTAATATATATGTCACGTCTATCTGAGGGTTGGTCGTTCTTAATCCCTCAAAAGCCTAAGCTCGCCTTTCAGTTGCTATTTGCTTATCTCTACAAAGCTAAAACTAGAGCTCTAGACGTATATAGTAAGTCACTTCTAAGCTATGAGACAATATAGACATTTTCTATTTATAATGAAGTACAATTAAACGGGGACGAAAAAAGCAGGGACTAAGAAACAGAGTGTCTTAACACTAGGTTCGTATGGTTCCTGCAGTTCTCTCTGCCTACCCTGCCATGTGCGGGATAAAGTGTGAAGCTAAAAAAAATAACTAATAATATACAAAAAAAATAAAAAATGTTAAAGCTGTTTAAAAGATTGAAATGTCTTTGACAAATTACTTATAATCATATATTTATTCATTCCATTTCATATATAGATAGATGTAATATTTAGTTACTAGAAATTTGTGGACAAACATATATAGGTACAATACAAACTGTTACAATAAATACAACAAGACGGCGTAAATAACTTCTTTTTTAATTAAAGAAAACATATAATAATTTGAACGCAGCGGGACTCGAACCCGCGCCCTCTTGCACGGTTCGCAAGAGGGCGCAGGTTCGAGTCCGCTATTTTTTCTTCTCCTTAAAATCATAAAAATAACTCTTTTTTGTAGAGTTCAAAATATATGAAAATGAATATATATATATATATATATATATATATATATATATATATATATATATATATATATATATATATATATATATATATATATATATATATATATATATATATATATATATATATAATATATATATATATATATATATATATATATATATATATATATATATATATATATATATATATATATATATATATATATATATATATATATATATATATATATATATATATATATATATATATATATATATATATATATATATATATATATATATATATATATATATATATATATATATATATATATATATATATATATATTTTTGCCGCGGGTTGTTTCGTCGTCATTTTTACAGCTGTCCGGGTTTCTGGCGACAGACCTTTATACGTTTTATTATCTTTGTTTTTTCTCTTATTTCATTTTGAGGGCCTTCATAAAATGAATTTCGCCAAACTTGTATTGGTACGAATGGGTACAGATTTTCTTACAGAAAGATTGGTAATTTGTTTGCTCTATGAATATTCAATTTGCTATACTTACATAAATAATCATGTCAAATATTTATTTCTTATATACTTTTTATTTTAACCGATTCATATTGTCAGACTATTACTTTTGATTATGATAAACTAACTACATATTAAGTGATTTAAATTATTTTTTTAGTTTCTCGCTTTATCCCGCATTTAGCAGGGTAGGTAGAGGGAATCGCGGGAACCGTGGGTATCTAATGTTAAATCACTCCGTTCCTTGCTTTCAGCCTAATTTCAAGGCCTAGCGGGTTGGGTGGCATAACTCAACGCAGCGCTTACATAATTGTCAGAGCAAAGAAAATGCAAATTAAAAAATGGAGTAACAAAATTAGGAAATTAAAAAATCCACTGTCTCGAGTTTAAATGAACCCTACAAACCGTCGCGCTTACAGGCACGTCCTGCAGCTCTGCGCCATGACGGTAATCTTTAATTAATAATCTAGATTGTAATTTAAAAATAAAAATTATTCATCAAAAGAAGAATTTTAAGCTTCGAATTTACACTTTAGCATAAATTTCGTGAATTTTTATTAAAAAAACAATATAATTTATATGACATACAAAAAAAGCATACTCTATTTAACATACTATGTTAAACGCGTCCGAACCAGTATAAAGTGACCTATTCGAAATTCAAATACTCGATTACAATACTGTACGAGTATTAACGATCTGAAATGCATTAAAACACCTTTTAAAAGCAACTGTATACTATCGCAAGAATTTATTTTAATGCTTACTTAGTAATGGTAAACGTCTATTAAAATCCATATTTAATGGAGCGTCGTAAATAGTTTGGATAAAACAAACGCAGATAAAACTAAAGTGTAAATGATTTATTGATACGTCTCTACTTCACTACTTGTGAGTAAAGTTAGCTGGAATTGGAAATTACTTCATAATATTATATAGAGCAATATAATATAGGCCTATAGACATTTTTCGTACTCTACTTTTAGCGCACCTAACTTACCTAGCTCACTAAAGACGTGATGGAGAACGCATGGCTTAGCGATTAAACCACGGTATGCAAGGGACGTAGGTTCAAATCCCAATGCGCTCAAATTTTTACATTTTTTCTTTCAGTATAATTTCATTATTTTACCATTTTTAATATATTTCAACAAACTGTACACGAGAGAATTATTGTTTTTGTCCCTAATCTTGTATGACAGAGTGCAGCGTTGAGTTCCGCTATTTACTTTGCAAGTACTCCATAGTAACTTTAACTTAATTTACCAAAAAATTTATTATAAAAGGTGTCGGTAAGATTTAACGCCATGACAATTTAATTATTGTAAAAAGTGAATGAATGCTTAGTGAGTCTAACGTAATTACTTAATCGTATCGAACGCCGGTCTCTAATTGCTCACTACCGGACTAAATGTATGTAGGTGATTTAAATTGTTCGAATTTATATGAAAAATTAGACCATATAGGCATAATAAAATAACGGGGAATTGAAAATATTACTTATATATTATAATATTACTTATTTATTTATGTTATTATCTTATTTATTTCCCTCTTATTTCTTTGCTCTATAAATATAAACCATTAAGTTGTCCTCTACTCTCCCCATTCCATACACATCCATTGCATATTGAAATTTAAATAATAAGTAGAGAGTACAGACCTCTAACACAATCATCTCTACCTTACAGTTATCATGAAAAACAAAGGTTTTTGATACAGCTTTATTAGTAAAATTTTAAATGATATTTAAACTACGTCTAAATACAATAAGTTGATGTTAAATTACCAAAAGAAAACCTGACTAATATACAGATTAATTTGAAAGTAAGAAATAACCTTAAACTAAATAAACAAAATTATACTGGTTATTTTTCACAAGCGAGATTTTAAAACTATTTCTAACATCATCATTTAAATATTCTAGCTCGAAACAGTTCCGAGATACTTGATGCGTTATAAACAGCTTGTTTCAAAGAGGAAACACCTAATTTGTGGGAAACATGGTATATCTGTCATTGTACAAGTATCTTGACGTCCGATGGCTGTACAATGCGACGCCCACTCGAACCCCCTTTACTAGTGTTGTGAAACCGTTTGATAGTTTATTTAGACACTATTCAAATTGTATACGGGCATTGTTCAGTAACGCGAGTAAATATCGAACGTTTTGATAATACTTGAGTGAATATAGGCTTAGACTAGTTGTATTTTTTGGAAATGTGCTATATTTTTTTAAACAATTAAATACTAACACTTTTTCGACGGAAATATTAAAATAACCTATGTCATAGCAATGTTTCACAATATAGGGGGAAGACACGAACGAAACACGCCGGGTTAAAGATGAAAACGATAAAAATAAACTTTATGGCATTGTAAATATCCGTTGAAACAAATATATACACAAATTAGGGACTTCCCACAATCGTTCGAGCTTTACTTGCTTTTTTTACTGACTTATACTATTTTGACATAATGTGATTTAATTTGTAGTTTAGAACATGACTTACCCCAATATTCTGCCTGTGACACACAGTGAACGGAGTGTCTTAACACTAGAGCCTCTGCTTTCTCTTCTACATGCAGGATGCAAAGTAAATTTGGCAAAAAGTAATAAAAAAAAAAAAAAAAAATAATATAAATTATAATATAAACAAACTTTATCAACTTTGTCAATTTTTTTCAAATAAATATGTCTATTGCAATTTATATTAGTTATGTAGAAATTCTCTAATAGTCTTAAATTTAAATAATATAAATAATAAATATAAATATCTATTTTATTTAAATAAATAGAATAAATTTTAAATAAGTAGATCGTCTTAAATCAGATTTCCTAAATTAAGCCTTTCTGTAAAAAGTGCTATATAAGTAACAAAGATAAAATATGTTTTCATTCCTTTATATCTAAAATTCTAATAGTGACAACATATTTCTAGCACTTTATCATGTCCACGGAATAGCAACAGCCGACGACATTAAGGAAGTGGTATTATTTTAACTACTGAGAATGTGGAACGAGTAGTATAATTTGTCGTAATCAATTTAACTTCACTTTAACAAGAAGCGATTTCCTAGCGGTCACTCTTTTATTGTTGAATTATAAAATATTGTTTTAACATCTTATAATATTAAGATTTATATAGAAGTGATATAGCGTCTCTACGTAAACGCAACGGATTTAGGCTCGGTTTCCACATAAAAAAATGAAATATTTCAATATTTTCATAGTTTCACGCTTTATTCTGCACATATTAGGTAGATAAGCAGAGGGAACCACCAGAACCGTGGTAACTTAATGTTAAGACACTCTGCTCCCCGCTTTCCGTCTTTTTGAGGCATTCCATGTAGAGTGGCGACTTTGTTTAGTTGCCAGAGCAAAGAAAATGCAAATGAAAAATCCATCTTCCCCGTAAAAAATTAAATTAAAAATAGATAAACTCACATCTACACCTTCAGTATTCTATCTTTTAATTCTGTCATATGGGCAAAAGAATAACAATTGGTAGTGTAAATTTACGTTTATTTTACAAAACGTGTCATTCCATTAGGAGTCTACGAAGAAACGGTTTACGTGCGACCACCAACGTACAAGATATATACAGACTACCCTCAGTTTATTTTGTAGCTTCTTTGGAATCTGGCTCAAAAGGGCCATCATAATTTTAACAACTTCCTTACATACTGTTTCTTTTTTATTAGTTTTTAGAAATTAGTGTTTGCTTTAGATCTTGGCCTACGGATCTGTTTCCGTTGAAAGAGGTTGTCAATTTGACTCCAGAACTTGTCTTAACATATCCTCACTCTCTCTCTCTCTCTCTCTCTCTATATATATATATATATATATATATATATATATATATATATATATATATATATATATATATATATATATATATATATATATATATATATATATATATATATATATATATATATATATATATATATATATATATATATATATATATATATATATATATATATATATATATATATATATTTTTTTTTTTTTTTTTTTAAATTTAATATTGTTATTTAAAAATACAGTATTGCTTTCAATTAATACAATATTAATTGCGATGTATGATTATTGTAACTAGATTATGTATTTTATATTTTGACAGAAAAAAAAGGTACATTTTTCAAAATCTGCAATGTGTTTCAAATATTTATAAATAATGTGTCCAAAAAATCAAAGTCACTACCTAATTATTTTATTTTTATAGCTTCATGCAATATCCCGCCTCCCGTGTCCGATCCCACGTAGCAGGATAGGCAGAGGGAACTGCAGGAACCGTGCAAAGAATATTTAAAAGAAATAATCCATCTTCTCAAGTCAGAATCGAACCCACAAACCGTCGTGTTTACAGGCACACGCTGCCTCTGCGCCACGATGGTTATCTACATACACACATTTTTTATTAGCGCATCAATGGTGTCACCACCCATTCATATTTCTTTGAAAATATCTGCATAGTAGGTTTCCTTATTAAGCCGCGAGCGTCGCATTAAATAACAGCATTCCTCGTTTTGCAAACAATGTGAAATAGAATCTATTACGTTAGCGCTCTGTCGTACTGCGCGCTATACTTCAATAATATTTTTATGAATTTTAAATACAATTTTAATCACAATAAAGGACAAAAGTAAGGACTGAAAAATACTAAAAGAAATTTGGTAAAAATTTATAAAATATTAATACTAGTTCAAAATTTTTAAACTACCTTCATATATCCTTTAGGAAATCCTTGAAACTTGTATTTTTAATTAATTGTTAAGCAAGGTTAGGTCTTATCTTATCATCTGTTATAATATCATATATGTATTTGTATCGATATCATATGGATTATCCCATTATTTAAAGACAAATTGTATACTTAAATTATATATTATTTTTTTTATATTCGACGTAAGTACAATTTTGAGTTCAAGTAAAAAGGTTAACATAATATTACAAGTCAAACCATAAATTCCTATTATTGAATATATCGTACACGTAGTATAGATTTTTCTTTTTTACTATTTATTTTTTGCTTCAAACTGTATCACGCATTTAGCGATTAAGCAAAGAAATCCTTAGTAATCTAATATTGCTAGCTTTTGATATATCAAAACTAATGAAAGTATAATTTCTAAGTTCTATTATATCTATTAAAGGCACATTACCAAATTTCTACTTTATATTTTGGCATACAAAAGAAATATCATTTTAGTGAATTTTGAACTAGTTTCATACACTATATTTTAAAACTTTATGAACTCCATTTTTGTTAGCTTTACATAGCTTCAATTATAGCAACAGTATAAGATATCAATTTGTACGTACGCACATTATTGTATTACACAGTATTGTGGTTCTGTACGAGAAATGTAAACGAAGAGAAAATGTATGCAATACTGTTATGTTGAGGTTTGTGTATTAAATACATATAGCTGCGGATATGTGCATTGACAATTACTTTAAAATATTTTCATGCTGAAAGCTTGGTTCAAATATTCATTGTCCCTAAACGAGATTTTGATAGCTAATTATGAATTAAATATATGTTACTTTATATTTACTTTCATACATATTTATTAACCTACATGGCATTACATATTTATTGTACCTGCAAAAAATGAGGACCGTTGTGGCTCAGGAGTAACGTCAGTCTGTAAAGGCGACGGTTTGTGGGTTCGATTTCCACTTGGGGAAAATGGATTATTTCAATTATATTTTTTTTTGGCTCTGGCAACTTCCTTTATTTGCTAGGTAAAGCGCAGAGGACCGTCGTGGCGCAGACGCGCAACGTCTGCCTGTAACGCGGCTAACGCGGCGGTTTCTGGGTTCGATCCCCAGTCGGGGAAGATGGATTTTTCTATTTCCATTTTCTTCGCTCTGGCAACTAAGGCAAAGCGCGGCGTTGAGTTCCGCCACTCAACACGCAATGCCTCGAAAACGGCGGAAAGTGGGGACGGAGTAAGCAGGGACTAAGTAACGGAGTGTCTTAACACTAGGTTCGTATGGTTCCTGCAGTTCACTCTGCCTACCCTGCCATGTGCGGGATAAAAGCGTGAAGCTAAAACAAAACAAAACATAAAGCGCAGCATTTAGATGTGCGAGATAAAACGTGAAGACAAAATAATATTCCCTTGGTAATTGACGTTATCATTATAGTAATTATAAATTCCCTTTTTTATTGCATGTCGAATAGTTAGTTATTTAAGTATTGAGTATGTCTAGAGTACATTGCTACCAGCTATTGCTACTAGCTATAGATATTTTGCGAATGGAATATTTTAAGCACGGGTTCAAATCCCGTTGCTTTCAATTTATATATATATATATATATATATATATATATATATATATATATATATATATATATATATATATATATATATATATATATATATATATATATATATATATATATATATATATATATATATATATATATATATATATATATATATATATATATATATATATATATATATATATATATATATATATATATATATATATATATATATATATATATATATATATATATATATATATATATATATATATATATATATATATATATATATATATTTTCACTAGTTTCTATTCGTAGCGTGGATTAATGCTTAAAGATCTTTTGATTATACAAAAATATGGTTTCTAAGAGGTACCTTATTATTAAGCTTATGTAGTATTTTCTATGTATTTAGTTCTAAGTTCAATTATATTTTCTAAAGACACATTAACTATTCCTGCTTTATATTTTAATAGCATACAAATAATTAATGTTGCAGTGAATTTTCAATTAAATTCATACACTATGTATTTAAAACTTCATTTTTCACAAACAAACCAGAAACCAGATGTTACCACATGGAACAAGTGTGAAAGCTTCATCGTGAAGTTCTTTTTCCTTTTACAAGGTGCTAAGATCGTGCGATTTCATTTTGCTAAGAGCTTTCCAGGTATTTTACAATCAATCCCGTATGCAACTGTCTCTCTACTACTATACTGATTTGTATTTATATTTGTTTCTGTGCAGAAACTTATCAAAAGCTTTGGAATCAATTTTAGTTTTAGCAAAAGATATTTAACGAAGAACGCAAAAACAGAAAAATAAAGTATTAAAAAAATGGTTAATTATAAAATTAGCTCATATAAGAATCAATAAATAATTTTTAAGACGTTTCTAGTTTTATTACCAATTTAGAGATACAAATTATTTTAATTATGACGCTCTGGTACCAAGATTGTAGTAATAATTGAGAAGAATAAAGGTGTACTCACGATTAGCACTAGGGATATTCATCATGACTTTATAATAGTATAAACACATACACATTACACACAACTAGATTGTAAAGCACAAAATAGTTATTAAAAAATGTTAATGTGTGATTGATTATTGACGTATTATTGAAAAGTATTTAATAAATAACAATATAAACGAAATTATTACTTCTCCGTTTTCTTTTTATGTATGGAATTCCGAAAAAAAACGAAATTATGTATGAAACCAAAGAAACTTACCGAACGACAAGCATCAACTGCTAGTTTATGTTTTGTCATGCACTTGAAGGTAGGTGGAGGTTTAATTCGATTTGGTTCAGTCAACGGATTACTTTTAGAATGGGAATTTTTAAAACAAGCATCGCATAGTGAATAAACTTTTAATAGAAAAAAGGCAATTGCGGCGTTTAGTTCCGTTTTTTAATACATAATTTTCCCAAAAGCTGTTAATGGAGAGCGAATTTTCTTAGAAACTAATGTTTTGTGCATACGTCATACATCTTAAAGCTATTTGTTTATTTATATCTAAATAAGAAAGCTTTACATTAATATATAATATACATAAAGCTCTACAAGAATGCTTACAAAGCTTCACCCACATTTTATAAACACAAACACAATATGTTGGAAAGCTTGAATCCATAGCATTCTTTAAACCAGTTGAATTTTAAATAAGAAAATAAATTTTGAGCGCACTCAATGTTGTACCGTTAGCACGTAACTGTTCACACAATGGATGGTTAATTTAAAAAAAAGATTAATTAATGTATTGAATTTTTTGTAATGCGTTAGTTGATATTAATATGTTTAATTTACATAATCGATAATGTGTTGTGGCGCAGAGGCTACCTGTAAACGCGACGGTAAGTGGGTTCGATTCCCAGTCGGGGAAGATGAATTTTTTCTTCTCCATTTTCTTCGCTCTGGCAACTAGGCAAAGCGTGGAATTGAGTTCCGCCACTCAACACGCAATACCTCGAAAACAACGGAAAGCAAGAGAGTGTTCTGCTATGTGCGGGATAAGCTTTAAAACAAATAGATCATATTAAATTTATATATGTAGCTAATTTAGTGTGAGGACATATATGCCTTTGAGCAATATTGGACCTAGAATTGTGTATCTCTTTTTCATTTGGTTATATTTTTGAATTGAAGGTGGCAAATTGACAATGTTTAATAGTATTTTTGTCCTACGAGATCCATACGTCATTCTTATTTAAATTTAAGGATATATACAAAAATTAGTTAATAATATTTTAATTGTTAACAAGTTTTTTGTATATATCCTTAAAATATTTTATCCAATATGTAGTTTTAAAGGACGCGTTATCAGATAGTTAAATTGGCATTGTCAGTATATTAGTATGTGTATGTCTTTCACCACTCGTCACTAGAAATAATAATTATTACTAAATTCTTGTGGTTATTTAATTGAAAAACAAAATTATTTTAATATGAATTATGTTGACTCTAGAACGAATTTAACATTCTAGTTTAAACTTTTAATAACCTATGGTAAAATATTAATTGGAACAAAATAACACGTTTACGTACAACACAAATACTTAATTTTACCGGAATAAATATAAAACCGTAAAAAATGAGGAACCGTCGTGGCGCAGAGGCGCAACGTCTGCCTGTAACGCGACGGTTACTGGGTTCGATCCCCAGTCGGAGAAGATGGATTTTTCTATTTCCATTTTCTTCGCTCTGGCATCTAAGGCAAAGCGCGGCGTTGAGTTCCGCCACAAAATATGCAAAGCCTCGAAAACGGCGGAAAGTGGGGACGGAGTAAGCAGGGACTAAGTAACGGAGTGTCTTAACACTAGGTTCGTATGGTTCCTGCAGTTCCCTCTGCCTACCCTGCCATGTGCGGGATAAAGCGTGAAGCTAAAAAAAATATAAAATCTTATCTAAAATATACTAAAAAGTGTCATATTTATTTACTTACTACTACTTAGTAATTTAAATATAAATATATCGTCTCTAAGCTTTTTACATATTTTTAAATACACAATCAATCTTCGTTACGTATAAGCTAAATAAAACCTACACCGTCCTCATTAGCATCACACATTGATCTATACTCTATAACTACACGGTGTACTCGAATGTGTGGGACGTAATGTATAGCCGTATTCTAATTTACAGCTTTATTTTTTCAATTTTTGATTGCATATATAGCACGATAGAGAAAACCTAATGCTGGAACTCTCCTTTAGTTTGTTTTAGTCAAAATTCGAAACATTACCATTGTTACCTAAATTTCTTAAAGATAAATTTCTGAAAAATCAATATTATATATTTTCATAATATTAAGCAGTCATTACATTACGTGGTGGGACGTAAGTTCGTTTCCTACTGCCAACTGACCAATGGAGTTGTAATAAATATCTCATAAAAATATATAAAAAAACTATATTTTGTAACTTAGCTTACGATATACATATATGCGATAATTATATGTAATATTTTTTTTTAGCTTAACGTTTTATCCCGCACATGGCAGGGTAGGCAGAGGGAACTGCAGGGACCGTGGGAACCTAGTGTTAAGACACTCCGTTGCTTAGTCCCTGCTTTCTCCGTCCCCGCTTTCCGCCTTTTTCGAGACATTGCATGTTGAGTGGCGGAACTCAATGCCGCGGTTTTGCCTAGTTTGCCAGAGCGAAGAAAATGGAAATAGAAAAATCCATCTTCTCCGACTGGGGATTGAACCCAAAATCCGTCGCGTTACAGGCACACGTTGCGCCTCTGCGCCACGACGGTCTGACAGTGCAATAAAAATGCAATAAAAGTGACATAAACTTTATATATAAAATACATGTAAATTAACATAATTAGATATGCCTGAGTGTAATTGTTTAAGGGGTCAGGGACGTGGCTGTGACCGGATCACAACCGGTTTTGCTTCCGTTTTGCTTCTTCATATTCACGTATTAGAATTGTATAAAGTTTTATTGCTCAATCATATATTTATAATATGCCTTTTATAAAACTTGATTATATGACAAACTGTTATTATGTAAGTGGTATTATCATTGTTAGTTATGAATTTAAAGACTTTTTAAATATATGTCAGGTAATAAGACTAGGACCGTCGTGGCGCAAAGGCGCAACGTCTGCCTGTAACGCGACGGTTTCTGGATTCGGTCTTAACACTAGGTTCGTATGGTTCATGCAGTTCCCTCTGCCTGCCCTGCCATGTGCGGGATAAAGCGTGAAGCTAATAAGACGATGTGTGGTTTGTATAGGCGATTTTTTTTGTGATTTTTTAATGGAATATTTATTCTTCTTTTAATTACTGATAACAAGTCACTTCTCCAACGTTACGTTGAATGGAGAGTACACGAAGAATGCATCGTTTAATTAATAGATATTATTACATGATAAAAAAATGCATGTTTAAAATATAATTAAATATTTTCAAACAACTTTTGACTTGACAGATTGACAGCAAAATTACATTTATTTTTATTTTAAAGTTCAAATCCTGAAATTTCGCGCGGCGTTAGGTTACGTTACGTAACATGCATTGCCCCACAGATTCCATCAAAAGCGTAGAACATAGTGTCGTAACACTAGAAACTCTTTTATTAGATTCTCCTTTTCTCTTCCTTTTCTCCTTTAAAAATAGTAAATCAGTAAAAAAAATATTTAGGTAAGCAGCTCCCAGCATTGTATTTAACAGTTTAGTTGAAACTGTAAACTAATATTTAACTCGTCAGCTTCCTGTCGTTGCATAGAATTATCCCGTCATCACTAAACTAGAGCCGCATGTTTATTTTTCTAATTGCTACTTCGAGCGGAAAGGAGATTGTAAATCAAACATAATTGAATAAATGATACATCCTTGGTTAAGATTGGGTTGGATATGGTATAGAGACAGCTTTTAAGCTTTATTTAAAACTGAGCTTAGTAAAGCTGTAGCTATAAATTTCATTTAAATTAAACTTTCCACGTATGAGTGTAAATAGAAAATAAAGTAATATTGGATTTTCTTTTACTGGACAGTTAATTGTTAATAATGCATTATCTTACTACCTCATTCTAACATTGTTACAATATATATTAGTCATTTATTAGAGGACGCAATTTTATTTTTGGGACATGTAGAAGGGCGGGGGGAGGGGGTCAATAGAAGCTTAACTTCAAGTCTGGAGGGTAACCCCCTTGTTCCCTGGTCGCTATTTTGGAAAAAGGGGGAGAAACGCTTTTTCACGATATCTCGGAAACTATGCGTCGTACAGAAAATTTGTAAGATCATAATTGGTAGTAAATTGTTTTGCATACAAATATATTTATATAATTTTTTGCCCTAAATTTAAAATTAAAGGAGTTATAAGCAAAAAAAGTGAAAATTTTTTATATTAATTTTCTTTTTTGCTCTATAACATATTTTTTATACATTTAACAAAACAAATACTTCAGACCAATCATATAGATAATCTTTTGAGGAAAATTTATGTCTATAAGTATTTTTATTTCATTCATCTTAAACACTGTTACGGCGCTCCAAAGTCGACCGGGTTCAATAAGAATCCAGTAAATATACTCTCACAATTCTTTAAAAAAACTTTACTTATTTTCTTTTTCAAATCTTTTTTAGCCTGCAGATCTTACCTCAATGTGGCGGCAAAAAAAGAGCAAAAAATTATATAAACATATTTTTAGGCAAAACAATCTGCTACAAATTATGATTTTACAATTTTTTCGTAAGACGCATAGTTTCCGAGATATCGTGAAAAAGCGTTTCCCCCTCTTTTTCCAAGATAGCGGCCAGGGAACAAGGGGACGACCCCACAAACTTGAGGCTAAGCTTTTATTGACCTTACACGTCCCAAAAATAAAATTGCGTCCTCTAATAAATGCAAAGCAAATGTGACATTTAAATGGACTATATACGTTGTTAATTATAATAATTACGAGTAATAATTTTGAAGATCTTTATATAAACTACTTTATAAACTTATATATATATAAAATATAATTAAATACATAGTTTTACACTGTATCACGTATGTATGGTAAATAGATGGTACATAGAGTTACAACACCGCGTTCCCCAATTTCATTGCGTGCTAAGTAAGAAATTTAAAGCTGAAATTTAAAGTTTTATTTTATAAGTAAAGCAGGAAAAATCTTTCCGGCTTAGTGGGAAAATTCCTTTATGAGAGTTGTTAAAAGAGAGATGTTAAATGTCAACATTCACACACAAGTCATTACTTTCGGCTTTGTCTCCGTCATTAAAAAGAAATACTAAAAACCTCACGCCAGAAGTTCCTGAGATAAACACACTTGACTAAACAAATTCTTCCACTAGTAGTATTGATATGAATATGTATCATATTGTTACAGGCAGAGGAATTGAACACGCTCGTGGGAGATGCGTTCCGGATGGCGTTCGCGTCGCAGCTACAACCTTCCGCGCCGCTCTGGGTAAGACATACTTAATAATTACTTATATTTTTTTAGTTAATGTCTGATTTTTTCATTATTAAAGGGGAAAAGAGAATTCTACTATTAAAACTCTTCAGTACGAACATACGAACTACGAACTCACACTGACTCTTTTTTATTTTTGTTTGATCTAAGCTGGCTCTAAAAGCCTTTTGTTTTGGAGGTAAGTAGCCATTAAGTAATGCTCATAAGTACCCATATAGAGTTTTTTTTTTAAAAAAAAAATTGACCAACGTTTTATTTACTTCTTGTTTCTTATACTGCAAAACGCTAGCAGTTATTCATATTTCAACATAAAAGTATCGTAACACTAAATTCAATATAACCATCTAAGTAACCAGATGTAGGTACTAGTTGAAAAGCCAAAATCAAAAAGTTAAGTTATCCATACAATAAATAACCAATAGTAAGCTGTCACAGGCCAGCAACTGACAGTTAGTGGCAGAGGAATAAAATAGATTAAAGCCGTATCCTTTCTTCAACTACAAAGCTAATTAAAATGAGTGGTAAGAGAGATAAGTTGTGTTTTCGAAAATCAACCGAGGGTCTCCCACCCTCGGTTGATTTTCGAAAACACAGTATCGAAGATACTGGAGGAAGTTCACGTAAAAAGCATGAGGACTCACCGGAGAGCATGCATGAAGAGGTTAATGACAGTGGACGAGGCGAAAGAGGTATGCAGGAACCGCAACGTTTGGTGCTTCGTTCTCTCTGACTACCCAGCTAGGGATAGAGCGTGAAGATATGTATATATGTATGTAAAAAGCGAATTAAATTTCAAGTTCAATTTCAAGTTTTTATAATATTATTTTAAAAGCTAAGATAAATCTCTACATACTTTATGACACACTAATATTAGAGATTCAGATTAATCGATTCATTGATTAATTCAATTATTAAGTCTTCAAAACAATTCTTACATATGATCGCTTATATATGGTCTATTGGCAATATAATTCAAAAAACGTAATATATGTAATTAAAGTTCACTTATAAAGTAATAATATAAATATATATATAGAAAATAACTTCTCTTCATATTTTTACTACTCAGGAATCACTCAGGAAAAAAAATTGAGATGGATTTTAAATTTTTTACAAAATTGTGTCTTGCATTTCAATTTATCTGAGACATCTTGATATTACATTCGAAATATTTCTTTTAGCTTTAGTAAAACTAGCAAGTTAGATGTCGTTTGAACTAATTTATATGGAAAGTTGTTTGTTTATTTATTTTTTTTTGTCTGTCTGTCGCGTGATTATTTTATTCCCATTTTCTTCAAAATTTAACAGCTGAACTAGTAATTGGTACCGATGATTATGATTACAATAATGGAGTGATACGCTGTTAGATTGTATTTGCAAACACTAAGCAGATATTACTGCGGATAAAAATATACTGTTTTTTTAAATATATTTTTTTAGCTTCACGCTTTATACTGTATATTGCAGGGTAGGCAAAGGGAACTGCAGGAACCATATGATACTAGTGTTAGGACACTCCGTTGCTTAGTCCCTACTTTTTTTCCGTCCCCGCTTTCCGTCTTTTTTGAGGCATTGCGTGTTGAGTGGCGGAACTCAACGTCGCGCTTTACCTACTTGCCAGAGAAAATGAAAATAAAAAAATCTATCTTTTTCAAGTGAAAATCGAACCCAGAAACCGTCGCGTTTATAGGCAGACGCTTACACATCTCAGCCACGATGGTGCTCTAATATATTGTAAAATATACTATATTCAATTTCAAAATATGTTATAGCTTAAGTGAAATGTCTCAATAAGGAAATGTATTCATTTATTTCAAAAGTGCATTAGACTGTAAGTGATAAGCAAATATCCATCGAACCAAGTTATTGCATTCACACCTATTAGCTATGTATGTGCTAATCAGATCACGCACGTATTTAATCTGTTCTGACTCTAAACATGCGTAAATCCTTTAAAACTACTAAAAATAGCAAGCGGAGAGAAATCTTTTTATTTTTAGTACATATTAATATTAATTTTTGCTTGCTTTATTTTGTATTTTCTCCTGTTTTTCATTATTTTCTTTTAAAATGCCATATAAGGTATTTTTATACGCAAATAATCATTTTCATTTTTCCCTTAACCTTTCGCTTCGCTATCGGTTTTCGTGCATACTTTGTATACATACATTTTAGAATGTCATAGTTTATTAGAAAACATCCTAGTTGGATGCTGTAAAAGAATTTGTACGCAGAAATATTTTTTCTTAGAAACGTGACTTTTTTATATTTTAACATTCTTATAGCAGTTATTAAACATTCCTAGCAAACTCCCATCTCCAAAGCTTTTGAGGAACCTCTAACTTGATGGTTGGTAAATCGTAATTGATATATCTTGTCAATTATGACAGCAAAAAGTTACAATTTTATATTTTTATCAAACAAAAAGTTTTGGATATTTGAAAAAACTAAGATGTTACTCCTAGAGTGTTATTTGACGAAATTACTTTATAACAACGTCATCTATATCCCTCTCCTATATCCCTCCCTCATGGAGGTACTCCATACATATAAATAAATACATACATACATACAATATGCAAACACAAAATTTCCATACAAAAAGCATTTAAAATACACTTGCTACATCGTAAGCAGTAAATCTATAGGGCCCTTTAATTTGTGCCCGTTTAATTAAGTTCAGTGCGGCCGAGAAAGTTAATGTTTCGAATTTATTTGTCCTCTTGAACAATGGTGAGTTGACGCCAAATTAGAGTTGCTCTGCTGATTTGAGTAATTACTTTAGGAGTATGATAACTTAATGGGAGGAAAAAGCTTGGGAATTATTAATTTTGCACTTTTATTTTTGTTTAAAAATTTTTAACAAGCCAAGTTAAGTTATAGTTTAAGTCATTGTAAAGAGTCACAATAGGTTTAGGGAAACCTGGTTGAGTTTGTTGTGGGCTCTTCTCACCAGGCCGCGCTTGGAACCCTCGTAACTTTAGTTTTAAATCGTGGAATGTGTAGGTTTCAGAGGGGCTCAATTTGATATTTATTATCGAATTGGGCTCCTCTCATGCTCCTCCGTTCGCTCTATCTGACGTACACATGTGATCATCTTATTCATTCTAAGTGGAGAAGTTATAAATAAATAAATATGAATGTATATCATGTAGTTGTGAGTTAAAACATAATGAGAAAAAAAAATTACAAATTATTATAGTTGCATCATTTACTCACAAAGAGGAGAGAAAGACACATCTGCATCATTTACTCACAAAGAGAAGAGAAAGATAGTCGAGAAAAGGAGAGAAAGGAAATTGAGAGTCTTAACACTCTATTTTGTGCTTTCTGACTGGTAACGTTTGAGAGGTGGACCTATACAAATACAATTTACATATTTAATATTTGCAATTATACGCACGTATAAAACATTACGCTTGAAGCTAACCATCGCCATATTTACGGTTATTGGGTTCCCGCGAAGTTCAACAAACTAAACAGTCGTGAGAAACTTATATAGGCTTTTGTTCGATAGGCATTATTTTATAAGATTATATAAATATTTGTAGATACAATGAAGATTAATGCAAAGGTTGAGACTATAGTGGCTTAGTGGCTTAAAAGTGACTAAAAATAAGTATAGAAGTTCAATTCCCAGTTGAGGTAATAAATTATTGTGAATCAATACGCCTTGTGTTTTCGAAGATTCTTATTTAAAAGACTAGAGTGTTTTAACTCTATGCTTTATCTGCCTTCGAGATTTTATTTCAAGAAAGTAATCTTCTTCCACTTATTATCCCGGTTCACTGCCAGAGTCTCTTTCAGTTCTCTTTCTAAGCCACAAGATTTTAAAGTGTTATATGTATGATTTGATAATTTGTTTACCTTTTTATGTAAAAAGATAAATCAAGTGGGTAATCGAATAATAAAATCGTTTTGACACAAGGTCTTGTCTTGCTACCAAGCTCAATAAATAAATGTAATTTAAATATTGTATGTTTTTGAAATATAATAATATGAAAACGGCCATTTCTAATTTAATAACTAAAATAAACTAATCAACGAATTCAGAATTATAATTATCGTGTAGGCGGCATTTATTAAGTTAATTCTATTTATAACAAAGCTAACTATTGTAAAAGGTTTGCCCCTAAAAGATATTATTTTCTTGCGTGTCGAAAGGTCAACAGTAAGTGAGTCAAGTTTCGTGCGAGGAGGCACTAAGCAGGACTCAACGATTAATACCCGCCCTGTTTTAGCGTTATTCATCCAAATGAATTGGATTAAAGCATAAATACGAGCGTATCTTTAAACATAACCTTATTATGAAGTAGCTTTTTTTGTAAATATGCTAAATATCCAAGAGTAAGAATGTACTTAATACACAAAAATACTTTTTTAATTTATAACAATCTTGGATATAATGAAGCCGTCTCGTTCCAACAACAAATAATCATTTTGCATTAATATTTCTAATTTAACTATTATATTGTCATACTGCAAAGCGATAATATCACCTAGTTATATCTTTCGGTATAGCTTACACGTTCACTTCTAATAAAATCTTCTTTCTTTGAAACGAATTCACACATTAAACATAAAACATAATTTACGCTTATCTCTTCAAACTTGTACCACACGATAATCGCAATAACCGCATGCCTTGATCGTTCGATCCCGAACATTTAGGCAAATGAGGAACGCTGATAGAAAACGTGCCTGTCGCTGAATGTCTGAGACCACGTCCCGTAATTGTACGCAAAGTGAGTGCTCCATTGATTACTTGTTCCATTCATATGTTCTGTACAGTGCGGATTTCTATGGGATTTTGTAAATAAATACTTAATATATGTTTACTTTTAAATAAATGACCGTCGTGGTGCAGAAGTTTAGCGTAAACCTGTAAACGCGACGGTTTGTAAGTTCGATTCTCAGTCGGGAAGGATGGAATACTTCTTTTAATTTTCTTTCGCTCTGGCAACAAGGCAGAGCGAGTAGCGTTGAGTTCCGCCACTCTCTCTGCTTTTCGCCGAGATTTAGGCATTAAATAGGTAACATAAACGAAGGAAAACGTAAATATATTATAGAGTGTCGTCTTCCCGACAGCGTCGCACCCACAGCGGTCGTATTCCACATGCGGACGAAGTTCTAACTAACAATAAGCTTAGAGGCAATTCACACGCAATGGATATCGATCTGCTAAATATATTTCTTTTTTCATATAGTACATTATTTTAGGGGTAAAATTTTATTTCAATCATTCTTTTGTATCAACACTTGTAAATAATTAAATATCCTAACTGTTAAGAGGTATCTTGGATAATAGTTATTATTATACGTATAAATAATATATAAGATATACATTACTTTATATTCCCCGTAAACAACTCCGAAGGAATCCTTAATGTCACTGATGTTAGGCGTTACCATGGCAACAATAAACACTATATCGGCTGGCATTTATTCATTTGATCGTTTTATTCTAATAAAAATAATTTTGTTCCATCAGAGTTTCGCAAGAGAACTTCATATGTTTCTAAAATTTAAAGAAGATACGGAATAGATTCGTGTAAATATTTAAGATATGGTTTTTACATATTTAACATATATTTATGATTTTTTTACATTCACTGTATATAGTATCAATGAAATACACTGTATATACACAAAAAAATCACAAAATCACTAAATATTTATTCATACAAGTTGTCGCGGCATCTAAGGCCCATAGCTCATTCTTCAGCATTGTATAGTTTGCCTCGGTTTGGTTAAAACTAGGTTTTAAAATATTATATAGATTTGAGCTACAAACATAAAATTATATTACATGACATATACATAATATAAAAGTTATATATATGATTTTTTTCATGCCTAAGAAAGCTGAAATTCGTTGAATATGATCATAGTAAAATTGATTAATATTTTCTTCAATTTATTAGAAAAGTTATAAGCCGTGTAACGTATTTTTTTATATCTTCACGCTTTATCCCGCCCATCCCTGCCGCGCTTTGCATAGTTTTCAGAGCAAAGAAAATGGAAATAGAATAATCAATTTTCCCCGAATGGGAATCGAATCCACTAACCACCGCGTTTACAGGTAGACGCTACGCCTCTGCACCACAAAGGTAAATAATTAAAGTTATAAAACATTTTTATGGTACTAGAAAAAAATATTTTTTTATTTTCTCTGCTCTGGTAAAAAGGCAAAAGGGCGGCGTTAAATTCGGCCACTCACCACGCAATGCCTCGAAAAGTGGAAAGTGGAGTGTCTTAATACTAGATTACCACGATTCCTGTGGAAACCACAGGATAATCTCATAATCTGCCTGCTCATATCAGGGTAGTCGGGATACAGTGTGAAGCTATCTTTATAGTACGAGCTGTAAGGCTGCACGTAAGTAAAAAGATTATGTGATAATGTAATAGTATATATTAAAACTCTTCACATTTAAATACAAGTTATTTCACAAAATATATAGAGCTGGAAGCGCTTCAATATTTCACATGCACTGTCTCCGTCCCGAGGGAGGCAGCTCATTCTGCAATGCGTTTTCCATACTTTAACTGGCTTACCTGGTTATAAATGGTTGAAGAACTAATTTTTATTTTATATTAAACCATTTTGTCTATTTTGCCCTTTTAACTTATATATATTTTACTTATGTATATGTATATACATATATTATATGTTTATGTTTAAAATTAAGTTAAAGCTTAAGCTTTTAATATAGTTTAAGGAAAGAAATGCCGCACTTAATCTAGATATTATGTTTTGTTAGAATAGAGTTCATTATTATAAGACAAAAAGTGATACTGAAGTTTCCGGGTTTTACAAAAAAGATTATTTCGATTTCATATTGTTTCTTCATGTGAAGTATTGAGACCAACTCTGTATGTTTTTAGAATAGTACTTCATAAATTTGTAAAAACTAATATATGAAAAAAAAATTGTTTTCATTCCTTAGACAGCTAGACGAAAACTGGAAAGTACTGTGTTTTAATACTGGGTTCCCTATACTTATCCGGCAAAGCGGGGACAAGTAGGAACTTGTTATACTTCCATATATCAAAAGCTGAATAAGTATTGAATGGGACGTGTCAATTAGCAGTAAATTTATGTAACCATGAGTATGTAAAAATGTCGAATTTTAATAGTTTATTCGTTTATTATATAATGATTATGTAACAATGTAAATTTCTTTTTCATCCAAGTTTAAAGTGAAATAAAAATAGACAATAGATTATTGTAGATATATTTATCTCATCGTCGGGACCGTCGTGGCGCAGAGTCATAAGCGTCTGCCTGTAAACGCGACGATTTGTGAGTTCGATTCCCACTCGGGGAAGATAGATTTTTCTATTTCCATTTTCTTCGCTCTGGAAACTAGGCAAAAGCGCGGCGTTGAGTTCCGCCACTCAACACGCAATGCATCAAAAAAGGCGGAAAGCGGGGACGGAGAAAGCAGGGACTAAGCATCGGAGTGTCTTAACACTAGTTTCATATAGTTCCTGCAGTTCCCTCTGCCTACCTTGCAATATGCGGAATAAAGCGTGAAGCTAATAAAAATTTATCTCACTTTAGTGTCGCATCACTAGCGGAGTTTTGTGGCTGGTGGCAATGGTCTCTTAAAATATTCCTCGTTCGACAAAGTCAATGATATTTTATCAGTATATATATTCTCTAAAAAGACACCTATTCTAATATCGGAACATACGCGTGGTTGGCCCCCATAAAATTCAGACCATTAAACCGATAAAGACTAAAGCGCTTAGACAACCTTGACTCATACTTTGACTTATAGACCGACAGACTTTACTTTTGACAATTCTATTATTTTTTCTATATATCCGTACAAAAAAAGCAGTGAACTAAATTATTTGTACATAAATTAATTTTTTTTTTAGCTTCATGCTTTATCCCGCACATGGCAGGGTAGGCAGTGGGAACTGCAGAGACCGTGGGAACCTAGTGTTAAGACACTCCGTTGCTTAGTCCCTGCTTTCTCCGTCTCCGCTTTCCGCCTTTTTTGAGGCATTGCGTGTTGAGTGGCGGAACTCAACGCCGCGCTTTGCCTAGTTTACTAGAGCGAAGAAAATGGAATTAGAAAAATCCATCTTCCCCGACTGGGGATCGAACGCAGAAACCGTCGCGTTACAGGCAGACGTTACGCCTCTGCGCCACGACGGTCCTCAAAATGATTACTTTATCATGATATCAATTCGCAAGCAAGCATAGGGTCCTACTAATTTTAATAGTATTTTAATACAAAAAGAAATATTTAATAATTTCTCTTGAATAAAGTAGGGAGAAAACAACAAGACGGTGAGAATATAATGATAAGACACTCTCTCCGTCACATTCCGCCTAATTTCCAAATATTGCGTGTGAGACGAACTTACTCACGCTTTTTCTTCTTACTAGAACTAAAAAATCAAATAATACATTTTTCTGAGTGGGAATCGATCCCACAATCGCCTCGTTTACAGTCACATGCTTCAATGGGATTGTATAAGTACATTGGTAAATTATTTGAGCATTAGGTATATTGGTCTATTTATATTAATGGAAATGGACTAGTGTGATAAAGGAAATTTATAATCTTTTCTTTGCTCTCCGAACTTAAACAAGATTTTTGAAAGTATTTATCGCACGACGTTAACTGCATTGATATTGCAGCAAATTCGTACAGTTTATTATCCATTCGGGTCCTGTGCCTGGATTTTTTTGTTGATTTCGCTTAAAGCCGTCCGTCGCGACGTGTTTTTTGTCCGTTTGATTGATGACCCGGTACCCTTGAGGGTCTGTAGCCAAAATAACATTTTAAATACTTTTTATTCTTTTTTTTTTCAAAATTAATAAAATTTTAAAAGGTTTTTACATCATTATTGAGAATATATATATATATATATATATATATATATATATATATATATATATATATATATATATATATATATATATATATATATATATATATATATATATATATATATATATATATATATATATATATATATATATATATATATATATATATATATATATATATATATATATATATATATATATATATATATATATATATATATATATATATATATATATATATATATATATATATATATATATATATAAAAAGCGGGTTTACGAAATGAGAAACAGAACAAAATACGACGATTTGTTCATCGCCGGATATTATTATAAATGAATTCTGTCACGCGACTTCATACTCGTACATCCGTTTAGCATCGCTTTTAGGAAATGAATATTAAAACGTATGTTAATTATTTTAAAGTTTACTTTAGCTAGGCTTTATAGGGAAAAAATAAATTTATTATTTAATTTTCTTCTCCATAACCTTGTTAGATTATTATGCATATTAATTTTTGGTTAGCTTAGCTCCTTGGTAGAAGACAAAAAAATTAAGAAAAAGGCGTAAATTTATTGAATTTTTCGTACTCTCTACTTGAAATAACTCATCATCATCTCTCTTGAAATAACTACAAAAGCAAAAAAAATATTAAATAGAAAATTATATCAGTAATCAGTTCGACGAAGGTAGTAATAATAAATATTAGGCCGTCTGTTTATTTGGTCTGGCTGCCTTGACTGGCTGACGTAACGTCTCTAAAATAGACGAAATTCTATAGAAATTTCTTACTTACTGTACTTATATATGTAAATTTCTACATACAAGAGACACTATGTTAAATGCATATGCCATAATATTGATATATCTACAAATACAACACAAAACTTGGTATCATACTAGTATATAATATTAGATAAAAATCAATATAAAATAAATTAACTATATCTATATATCTTATTCCTATAGCCTAAGATTCATTTTCCACTGACATTACGAGTACAGTCAGCAAAATACGTTCATTGGCTTTGTTTGCGCTGTACAGGTCGTCGGTTCACATTCCAACGGAGGAATGTAAGGCTGATTTATAGCGCGGATACTTTCGGAAGCGGACGTGAGTCGATTGGGCAATTCGTGAGATATTCGAGTGACATATTTTATATATTTATAAGGTTTTGTTTGTTTAGAATTTACGTGATTTGTTATAAATGTATACAAGTTAGATGAATTGCTTTGGAAATTACTGAGAGTTTGACTTGCTTTAGAAGATTTAAATTTGAAACTATATATAAGATGATTGACATTTATTCAATTTTGTTTTTTTTTTTATTTATCGTTTAGCAGTTTTGACTAATAAAGTAGAGGTAGTGTGTTTGATTTCTACTTCTGAGTATTATTTATTATGATTCTAAAATATTCTAATTTATCCATAATACATAATTCGTAATAACTTATTATTATAATATTAGAATCTGATTATAATAACATCAAAGGACGCAAAGCTAAGTAACTCGAAGTTCAGATTTGAAAAAATCTATTGATATTCAATAGAAGGAAAATTGTATTATTAGACTTTTAATATCTGCAAAAAATTAATAAATTAACTAAATAATTTCACATGGTAACACTGCATTTAGCAGGGTAGGCAGAGGAAACCTGGTATCCAGTTACTCCGTTCTCTGTTTTTACCCAATACTCGAGATATACATTGTTGAGCGACGTAGCTTGTGTTCTGCCTTTATATATAATATTCTTTATAATATTCTTTATTGCACTAATATACATAAGTAAGGTTATTACAGTAAATTAAGTACACAAAGGTGGACTTATCTCTACAAGAGATCTCTTCCAGTCAACCTGTGGTTGTGGATGAGTGGCAACTAACGGGTGAAGCAAGTGCAATTTAAAGAAATAAGTATAATTATAAATACACACATACATACATATATAGATCTATATAAATACGTATACATACGAATCAATAAATATACATACACAACATATATACACAATATATATACACAATTACACGTATAAATACACATATAAATTCAAATACATACACATATACAAACTTATAAATATATGCAGTTGATTAAATTAAAACCACCATCTAAAATCAATTTTGTGCATTTAAATTTGTGAGTAGATATTTTTTTAATTGAGATTTAAAGGAATTTAAGGATGGACATTTTTGGATAGATTTAGGTAGTTGGTTCCATAGGGATGCAGCATATACTGAATAGGATTTCTGGAAGAATTTGGTATTACTCTTCGGTATGTCTAGCGTCGGCAAGACGCAAGACCGCCTCGAGCGTGAAGGAGGAGGTAGGATGTTAAAGCGGGAGCATAGGTAAGGAGGGAAATCACGATAATTAAGGATTTTAAAGAGAAGTGTGAGGATATGCATATCTCGGCGAAGGCGAATCGGGAGCCAATTAAGCTGAGCTCGAAATTCGGAAACGTGGTCATATTTTCGCAGACCATAAATAAAGCGTATGGCGAGATTTTGAAGACGCTCCAGCTTGTTTAATAGCTCCTCAGTCACATCTAAATAGCAAACGTCGGCGTAGTCCAAAATTGGTAAAAGAAGAGATTGCGCAAGCATAATTTTGGTCTTAAAAGGGAGGTAATATTGGAGACGCTTGAGAGAGTGCAAAGAGAAATGCATGCGTTTGCTAACACAATTAATATGTGATGTCCAAGACATGTTGTTATCAATAGTTAGACCTAAATTTTTGATTTTATCATAATAAGCAATTTCAATACCTGAATATAAAATTTTAGGCGTTGAACCCCAATTAATTTTATTTCTTAACTTGTTACTGCCAATGATAATGGCCTGAGATTTTTTAGGGTTAACCAGCAGTCCAAAAGATTGGGCCCAAGATTGCACGGCAGTAAGGTCTTTATTTAAAGCTGCAATAGTCTCCGGTAGTTCATTTAAACTGCAATGACGATACAACTGCAAATCATCTGCATACAGATGGTAAGGAGAAGATATGACTTTCGATATGTTATTGATAAAAATAGAAAAAAGAAGTGGAGAAAGAACACCGCCTTGAGGGACACCAGCAGTGAGTTGTAACCACGTCGATGTGACATCGTTAACTTTAACTACATTGCTGGCGACCGAAGAGGTAAGAGTGAAACCACTTAATAGCTGAAGTAGAAATGTTAACTGTTCGAAGAGTGCCCAGAAGTATATCAAAATCAACACAGTTGAAAGCACTGCTGAAATCCAGTAGTACCATCACGGTGAGCTTGGTATTATCCAAGGCGTACCGTATGTCCTCCGTAATATTCAACAGCGCAGTAACTGTGCTGTGGAAAGGACGGAATCCAGATTGCAAAGGACATAGTAGATTGTTCGAGGAGAGGAAGCAGTAAAGTTGATTATTTACAATGGATTCAAGGACCTTGGATAGGATAGGAAGAATAGATATTGGACGATATTCAGTACAGCCGGTTGGGTTGGTAGTTTTGGGTAGAGAACAATATAAGCATTCTTCCACAGAGTTGGAAAAACATTACGAGACAGTGAAAAGTTAATAATGTGGGTGACCACTGTTGAAATGATTTCCAACACGGGAAGAATCATGTCAAGACTGACATGATCACTACCAATGGCTTTAGTGGAGATGGATTTGATATACCTCTTAACGTCATCTTCAGTAACAGTTTCGAAGGAAAATTGAGTTGAGTCGGGTAGTTCAATTTGAGACAGAATCTTGAGAGTATTCATTTTAGTTTGGGGGCTTATGGTTAAAGGTGGTTTAGAGAAAAAATAATTTAATTCGTGTAGACTCATTGTTACAGAATGAGTAGCCTTGATATTTCCTACCACTAATGACTCTAAGAATCTCCAGACTTGCGGCTGAGTGAGATTCTGAATAGTACTGTGAATGTAGCGGCGCTTTGCATCCCTACACATTCTTTTGCAAATATTTCGCAGCTTTTTATATGCAGCTAGATTTTCCTCAGAAGGGACCTACGACCATTATTATTTACAACTAAAGAAAAAATCACTCCCGTATAGAAATCATGTTTTCCATTTGCACTTTCACAATATCAACAACGAATGATTTAAATAGATATCAGTCAAAGTATTCAGAAAAGCTTGCATTCCAAATCGTTTTCAGTTTACGACGGGAAGCGCCGTGATAAACTACACTGTACTTTAAATATAACTCTTTTTTAATACAATCTAAAATAGTTTCTATTGTCTTAGCTGATGGTTCAATTTCAATTGATTTTAAAGTTAAGTTATTAAGGCCATTAAAGAAATCATTAAAATACGTATTATGTACTGAAAACGGTCTTTCCGCCTTTCGTTTATTGAATTTTATGAGTATAATGTAGCTATTACAATAGCTTTACACGCAATGGTTATAAGTAGAGTAAGAATATAACTCGGTGCCATGACTTTTTATATTTTCCTTACAGGTATCTCTTTAGGTATACTCGTAGTTTCTCTAAAGACATCTTCAAACACATCTTCAAAAACAAAATGAGTGGAAAGTTTATTTTCTCTTTATTTAGCAGATTTTTTTAAGATTTTGAAATTCTATTTTAAGAACTTTTCTCCAATTATTTGATAAATCCTAAAACCATGTCTTTGCTTTGTCAGCCTTCACGCTGTATTCCTATAAATTGGTTCTCACTTTCCACCTTTTAAGAATTACATAATTACAATCACTGCATACCATAATTGCTGCAATATGATAACCTCAAATTATCGTTTCTATTTCAGAGCAAAGAGCTAAGCGGCTCGTGTACGCGCGCTCCGGACACTCTCCCTGGATTGACGCACCACTACCCGCACTGCTTGGACAGGTATGTAATATAAGTAAATAACAAGATAATTATTACCAACTACGATACTTTAATTTAATACTTTAGACAACATAAAAAATAAATTTCAGCAATTAACTCACGGCATTAGCGCCATATAATTTTGTATACCTTAAATTGTTTGCGGTAGATGAAGCAGGTCTCATATCGAGGCTGGAACCAAAACGTTGAACCCATGTAATGCTACGCAGTCCATCAGTTTTAATAAAAAAACGTGTTTTTAATAATGTATACAAATTGCTCTAAAATAATTTCTCTTCTATTAAAAAGCTATATGGGGCTGGATACAGTCGTATATGGGGCTGTATCACCGAATCTAACGAAAAAGATAAATGTATCACATAACTTTTTTGTATTTTCTTCTTAAAAATTACATTCCGAACATATATTCTGGTATATAAATAGTCAGACTTAAAATTACAGGTCACCACCACAATGCGATATAATGGGCGGCACAAACGAAGCGAGCGAGCCAAGCGAAGCGAGCGAGGCGAGTCCTACCTCATCGGAAGACTGGAACTCGCCAACCGAGTTGTCCTGCTATCGAAGACTTGGCGAGAGACTAGAGAAGATGGAGAGACCTCCGCTTATGAAGAGAATAGCTCTAGGCTTCAGTGGAGCCTTGCTGCAGCCCTCTGATGATGATGCCACTCCACTCGTTACTGACACTCCTACTACGTGAGTTATTTTTCTTAATTTCTTGTTCTTTATTTCTTTATTATATCTGATAGTTGTAAAATATAAGAATATATAGTGATATTCTTACATTTGATAAAAGATGGTAAAGATTTGTATTGTGAGTTGGTGTGTAGCAGTCACTGTAGTCACTGTTGTCAGTGTCATAGCTTTATAGAGACAAATTAAAATATAAGTACCTTGTACTTATCTTTTACTTTACAAGAAAGATGGCCTAAATTTAAGGCTTGAAACGGAATATCTTAACAATAAATATATTCTAAAAGTTAATAAAATGTTTAGTTAATAAGTTTATGTATAGGTTTAAGCTTTACAATTCATCCCTACCATGGTACCTATAATAAGCTAGTATGTATTAGTTAGTATATACTATTTTTTGAAGTCAATCGTGATCTCCCCTTACCTCTCTCACCAATCACTTTTTGTTTATTTACTTACTATTCTTTTCAAAGCTACTACTTCTTCTTTTTCACTATGACATCACGTCTCACTGCCATATAATAGCGTCGGTTCAACAATGCAGATCAGCCACCGTTATATTTATAACTTGCAGCAATATGCCCTCCTCATAAATTTGGTATCTTCCTCCAGCTCTACTTGATTTCTTCTCTTGTTCTTGTTGTTCTCTCTCTATTTTTACCTCTTCCGAATACCAAAATTTATCTAACTCGCAATCAGGCTTAGCTCTTTATTTTGTTAACGATCTCTCAAAATAGTGTCCAATATCTGCAAGTCGCGTTCTGATTATTCAATTAAAACACTGCATTATCGGCATAGAAGAAATATTTTACCTTGAAATCACTTTCATTTATATCAATATCGATATAATAATATAATATATTATACAATAGTATCGATATATTTCACTATCTAATGAATAACAAGTAATAAGTAATATTAATACTTCAGACCAACAAACGTTCCGCTGTGCCTCAACGGCGGGTACATCAACGAGGCGTCGGAGGCGGAAGCGCGCACCCGCGAGAGCAACCGCACCAGGGACTTGCTGTCTGACGACGGGGAGTTTAGGAAATGCAATAATGCTAATGGGTTAGTTTATTATAAGTATTCTTAGATATAAATCAACAGAATAGATTATTTTCAATGTACAATTGTTACGTGCGGTTAAATATTGCAACATAAGTAAGACACTTTCCCTTTAAAATATATAACATATGGTTTGGTTTTTATTTATTTTTGGCCAGATTTAGTCTTAGTAATTTGTATGAATGACTCGTGGAGCAAGAATCAATTTTTCAACCAAAACTATATTTTTATATATGCAATTAAAATTACATAAATATATTCCTGATTTGTGTCTGTGCTAAGATTCTTGAAGACTCTGTCGTTATGACATTTTTTACTTTTATACCTTTAGTCGAGGACCTCGTGGCGAAAGTTTGTGGGTTCGATTCCCACTCGAGATGGATTTTTCATTTCCATTTTCTTTGTTCTGGTAACTAGGCAAAGCGAGAGAAACGGAGTGTCTCAACACTACCCACGGTTTCTGATGTTCCCAATCCCCAACAAATCACAAAAAAAATATCTTTAATTTTCTTTACTAGTGCTTGAACATCGAATGAAACAAACTCTTTAATACATATATCTTTTATTACATTATTTGGAATGACTAAATGAAACGAAACTCTTCGATCATTTCCAGTCATAGAGCAAAACATCAGTAATTTTCATAACAAAATATAAAAAAAAATATATAATTTTAACTTGAATCCCAGTAGGCCGAGTACCGGCAGCGCGGCAACCTCGTCATCGTCGGGAGAGTCCTCGTGCGGCGCGTCGCGTACTTCCGGCAACAACAACCTGCGCCCGCTCGAGCCCGCGCTGCGACACGCGCCTTGGTTCCAGCAGGGCATACCGAGAGAGGTGACGAATTACTGCTTACCATATATTTATCTATTACATATACATATAATAATAATAATGTAACTGATTGAAGAATATAAAAAAAAACTAGTCTGAGTGTTTATCAAGTGTGTTTTATATCTGTTTGTGCAAACTCGCTAATCTCAGAAAAAGCTAAATAGATTTAAAAGTAGTTTTCAAATTCCTTTCTGTAGTGTTTTAAATGATTATATCCAAAAGTACTACTGATAAACTAAGTCATCTAATTCTTTTTATTATTTAATTGCTGTCAGATAATTGAACTAATAATATTTTCTATAAATGTTATTTGAATTATTTTTGTTATTTAAGCATTATTTTTTCGATGGGTTTGTTTGAAAGCTTATTATCGATCTTCTATGTATATACACTTCCTAACTACTTAATTAAACGTCCCCAGATAGCCCTAGAAGTGCTCGCAGCGCAGTCCCCCGGCGCGTTCCTCGTGCGCGCGAGCACGACGCAGGCGGGCTGCCTCGCGCTGTCGCTGCGGGTACCGCGCGACTTCGCGCCTATGGGGATCGCGCATTACCTCATATTGCGGACCGCTAAGGGATATAAGATTAAGGTATTACTTTAAAAACTTGGATTTATTTTTAGTTTAACAAAACTGGTTTCAAAATTTGATCAATCGATTCGTCTTAATTTTGCTAGTGTCATTCGAATATGAACTATTGACTTTTTTTCATTCTTGAACTAATAAAATTTTGTTTGTTACAAATTGTTTTGTAAATTTTTTAATATGTCTCGATTGTAATTGTAAATAATTTAAATTTAAATTCTAAAATAATCATAATAAAGATCTCGAAAAGAAGGATTGGTGAAAAAATCATAGCCAATGTACAGTATTGAACAGTTCAATGGATAACCTATTAAATAAATTCTATACGTTAACCAATTGGATTGCTTAATTCATGACAGTCTTTTGAAAAAAAAATATAATTTTACCATTCTCAAAAAGTCTTAAGCGAACGAAACGCATTTGCGCGTGAACCCGCTAGTATTATTTATTTATGTGATATGTATCGATGAATATTTTTTTACCAGTTTAACTATCTCTTGACTAAATTTTAAATCCTCCATCCTCCAGTCCTTGTTTTATTTTTCTATTTGTCATGCAGATTTTTTTCTATATTCATTATATTTATTTTTACATTCACACATGTACTAATCGCCTACTACATTCCACTTCCAGGGTTTCACAAAAGAGTTCAGCTCTTTGTCCGCGCTGGTGACGCACCACAGCGTGATGCCGGAGCTGCTGCCGGTGCCGCTGCGGCTGCCGCGCGCGCCGCCCCGCCCTAGACGAGACCTCGAGCCTCTGGACGCGCTCGCCGCCGCCCCGCCCGCCCACGCGCCCGCCCCGCCCGCCGGCACGCACCGCGCGCCTCTAGACGTTTAGACAGACTAATATTGAAGCAAAGCTGATTTAAATAGACTGTGGTGTTTATTAATAATTATATCTATCGATATGAATGAATAGAGATATATTGTTATCGGATATAGGCAAGTTCATCTTAAATATAAGTTTCGTATAAAAAATTTCAACGTTGTACATTTTGAAGTAGACGGTGGATTTCAATTTGTTGTTCAAATTTTTATATGTTAAAAGACTTAATTGATCACGATGAATATTGTGGATACAAATCATACTTGGAATCAATTTGTGATTAAATACACAATTATTCTAAAACGGAAAACGAAAGGTGGAGTGTCTTAACACTTAAGATTAATAAAAGAATATTGAAAATATATAAAACAATAGCTTAGTCGTTGCGAAGTCACTAAATTATTGTACGTTATATTTAGCTAAAGTAGGTTTTTATAAATATAAATTGTGATAACAATTATAATTATTAGGCATTGTAATTATGTATAAATAAATAAATAAATGTGTAAAAAGTGTAGTGTCTTGAAGTAGCTTAGTGAAGGCTATCTTTGTATTAATTTTATTTCATTTTATTTAAATCTAGTCGTACATTTTGATTTGAAATTCGCTTGTAACTCTACTAGAGTTAAATTGTGTGTCAGGAATGGAACAAATATCATTAAAGAAGCAAAATCATGATAATTTTAATAAATGTGTATAAAAAGTACTAAATCTTTCCCATTTAACTTATTTTTTGCTTAATTTTATACAGCTGTTTGAATAACTTATCGTAATAACCAGTATGTTGAATGTAAATGCAGATTAGATGCAGATAATATTTGGTTTTACTTTTTTTACAACTAATAAGGCGAAGAGCTACTTTATAGCTACTTTATATTTTCTCTTTTGTGTTATACATATTTTTAATTAATTATCTATTCTCTTACACACGATTCTTTCAAAATTTATAATTAAATTGCTTTTTCTCATAAAAAAGTTGTAAAATATCAAATATTTTTGAAATATTTTTTTTTAATTTTGAACATCTATTAACATACTTTATGTGATGTATGGTGCGTTTATCATATTAATTGTTGCGGATCGAAATTATATATACAATAAAGAAGGTTTTTTAAAAAAAGGCACTCAACTGACGCCTTCTAGTGGCTTGTGGACAGTGAATAGAGTAAGAGCTTTGATATTCAAAATTTAAGTAAAACTTTCTAATGATATGAAGTTTAAATACATTGAAATATATTTACGTTCTATACATACATGACATACCGGACCAGTGCTTTCTTCCACTTGACGCTGAGTTCCGCCACTCAACACGCAATGGAAAAGGAGAACGGAGTGTCTAAGCACTAGGTGACTCTACAATACGTAAGTTTTAATGTGAAGCAAAAATAATATTATATAAAGAAAAATGTGAGTTTTTATTAAAATTCTTGAAAGAGCTTAAGAAAAAATAGCTCTTACTGTATTCACTATTGTATATTAAAACACTGCCTTAGAAATGTTATATATGGAGTTACATTAGAGTTAGCCTGTTGATGTTTATTGATATATATTGAAATTCAGGCTTTATTTTCAATTGTATTGAAAATATTATGAAAAATTATCAAATTCCAAAGATAAAGATTTGTAAAAAAATTTTGGAAGAGTTTAGGTAAAGAATTGTTATAAATTACTATTCTCTCCTTCAAATATGAATTATCGAATAAACTTTGACAAGATTTTAGACACAAAATAAATTATTAGTTCTTAAAATTTAAGATTTCTTTTGATATTCAAAATGCTAATATTCAAAACTTTTGTAAATCAACACAATTAAAGCGATTTAAGTTGAATAAATATTGATTTTATATTTAAACATACTTATCCTAATTAATATACTTAGTATGTTACTGCTATGTCTATGTATATTGTAAATTGTTTGACAACTGTTGCGAGTCAAGTGTAATCAAAACTAATCAAAGTCAAACAGATGTACGAAAAGAAAATAATCTTGATTATAAAAATAAAAGGTAAAATTATCGAAATAGGTAAAATTATTGAAATAATGTAAATAAAATGAAACAAAAAAAAACTTTGTAGTTAAGCGTTCAGTGCCAGTTGTCAAACAATATCGCTCGGGCATTGTTGAATGTGGAACCCTAAAAGCTAAGTATATTTGTAACCGAAGTGGACTGTATACATTTGCCATTAATTTATTCATTAATAAATGAGATGATGATTACGTTGCTTATTTCTATATGATACTCCTAATAAGTAAAGTTAGTACGATATATTGATATCTAGGTTTGGTCACGCTCTATCGCTAGCGGGGTAGTCAGAGACAACAGAGCGCCAAACGCTGCGGTTCCTACCTACCTCTTTCGCCTCGTCCACTGTCATTAACCTCCTCATACATGCTTTCCGGGGAGTCCTCATGCTTTTTCCGTGACCTTCAAAGTCTACCGAGGTCTCCTCTTATCTCTCCTACCCCTCACTTTTGCATATCTTTTACTTTTGTATTTATTTTTCTTTTGTATTTTTTTTTACCATTTCTTCATCACTCATTCTTTCGACCAAACCTACCCAAAAGATTCATGAAGATCTCCATTTGAAATTGTTTTATTGCACACAAAACGTAGTGAAAGCTAGAGTGCAATATTTAACCCAGTCTGAACAATTTCAGCCTTTGTTTTGATATCTTTAGCCGTTTATATTTGATTTGATTGTAGACTTTAATTGACTTAAGTGGCAAGTTTTTACTTTCTCTAAGCTTGTCGTAACAAAGAGCTGTTAGACATAGATGCCATCATGATTGAAACAGCTGACTTAGGCAGATAGGCTCACAATAGATCAGAAAAGTGGTCATATTGAATGGAAGTGCAATTAGAAGATGTCATATAATAGTGGGAAATAAAGATTAAGAGGGTGATAGATTATATTTTATTAATTAACGCTAATATTCCATTATAAACTTGTAGTCCTTCTTCATTCAACATATTTATTTGAAATGTGTTATTGAAATTTTACCTCATATGTTATAGGATTGATGAGATTATATTAAACTTTTATGAACAACACGTTCTATAAGACTTTGAAACTGTCAATAAATATACTTAATACACAATTACTCCAGTGACTATTACACTATATGTCAGAGCGAAGCCAAAAAAAGAACCTAGGTATATAAGTATATTAATTGTTATCGCGTACTTAATAGCGTTACACCAAACAAAACAATGGGCGTTTTAGATTTCAAGAAATATTTTAATTTCAGTTTATTATATAATAAAAATATACAAGTAGGTGCCCCGAGCACGTGTACTTCATTTTAGCAGGTCAACATGTTTGAGATGGTAAAGTTCGAAACCTTGTTGTTAAACCTTGTTAAATGACAAAATTTTTGAGACTGATAAAAAGCGCGCTCAAATCTCAAGTTCAAATGTCAAGCAAATCCCATTGGCTAGGATTTTGTATTTTTTAATCCATCATCAACATCATTGGCATGTTTTGCATCAATCCACCTTTTCAGGATCTTTATAACAGTACCAAAACTAAAATTTTGGTTAAAAATTCGCTTCTAAATGAAAGTTAAATGAACAGTGCCATCTGTTGATTCTATTCCGTACCACGTTCTACACAAAAATATTTCAAACAAGTAAAAGCTTTGTGGACCTAACACTAAACTATTACGGTGCATAAATAATAGATGTCGCTCTGGATAAAATATACAAGTTACTTGACATTAACATTATTATTGTTTCATTACTTTCGTAGATGTAGTATATATTATATCTACATATATACAAGTTATTTAAATATTATTAAATATTTTTAATATACCAGCGAACCACTCGCGGTTAAGTAAAAGGACTTGCGTTGGTTACTAAATTTTGTACATTAGACAATATTGTAATTCATTATTTTTTTATTCATAACATTTCGTTAAAATTATTAACACTGTATTATTCGAAATAGATTCGTCAATAACCCTATCTTTGGAAAAGCATTTTTTTTCTCGTGAGCCATACATTGCATTTTATAACGCTAAAGATTTTCAGTGAAAGCTACCGAAGGGCTTGATTTTTCCGACACATTAAACTAATAACGTTGTAACATCCTAAACTTGTTATACACTTAAACCTTTCTCAGGCATCACTTTCTCCTTTGTTAAAAATTGCATGAAAATTTGTCCAGTACTTTTCGAGTTTACCGCAAACAGATTAATGGATAGAGATAGATAGATGATACCGACTGTGTTCTACAATAAGTAGTTGTTAAAACATTATATAAAATGATATGATATTAATTTTTTTTATATTTAAAATATATAATACTGACATATTATGAATAATTAGTTTAAAAAATGTGTAATGAAAGAATTTTCATTGTCATAAATAATCTTATACATTGAATACGTTGAGTTTATTTCTCAACAGTGCACTACAGCATTCAGCGCTGCCAACTCAGAATATTCCCTTTGAGAGGAAACTTACAATCTAAGCATATATAATTCAGTATAAGAATGCGCTATTTTAAATTATTTTCAACCTGGTTCAGTTAAATTCTAAGTGTTATTAAAGGAAAAAGTGGTTTGTTATATTATTTTCTTGATTTTGATCAATTATGCAACATATAACCGCTTAGACAGAGATAGGCCAGAGATGGAGATAGTTTTGAGATATAGATAACTTAGAGATGCAGATAACTGAGAGATAGAGATAAAAGCATTAATTATATACAACATCCAATATCCAACATTCAAAGGTTTCCTGGGAGAGATCGCTTTAAGCGATAAGGTCGCCTAAATCGGTTGTTGTTCCTCTTTTATTGATTTGTATTATTTTTGGTTATTATGTTATTTTACTTAGTTTTCAAATAAAGTATACTTATTATTATTATTATATGATATATAAGCATACGTATTTTAAGTGTGTTTCACTAAAAATTATAGTTTCGTATTGAAATCTCGCTTAATAGAATCAATAGGAATGGATAAAGAAACATTTCCAAATGGACAAACGATTTCTAAGAAGGATGTTAGCGACGTTCTTAATGATATAATTCTTGTATAGATGCAGATTTTGTTCCTATTGAGCAGTGGAGATATAACATAGAGTAAAGATAATTCAGTGTTTATTTTAGAATCATAACAAATGGCTCCTCTTTTTTAATATTTTCTAAGGAAACATACTTTTTTGTTCGATATTGCATTAAGTAGCGACAGACACTATAACACTAGTTGTAATTATTTTCAAAAAAATCCAATTCATATTACGAAAGATGTGAAAATATATTTTGTTTCACTTGTAATAATAAAATACTACATCAGTTTGTTTCCTCAAATACTCATATAAAACGGATTCTGTGCATTTACCTTGCGCTTGGCAATATCTTGTGATTTTATATTCTATATAAAATACGATAAAGTTCTGGTTTTCCCGCTTACGAGTATTCGAGTGTCATTGAAGGCTATTTTAAAAGTCTTATTATATTTCTTTTATTTTAGTTTTTGATTTTGAAATTAACTTAGTACTAAAATATTAAATTTTTAATTTTGTGTTTATTTTATGAGACATTAACTCAACGCTGCACAATACAACATTATTATGGCACTAAGTACACATCAAATTCTGCTATGATACTAGCATTGTATGTAGATTATTTTCTACCCCAAGTAATTACTTAAGCAAGTTAATCGCGGTTGCGTTTTTATTATGAGTTACAAACTAGTTTATTTTAATTTGTACTTAGCAAGTCATTATTACATATTTCTTCTTAAAACGTGAATTTAAAAACATTATTTCCTCTTTATTATAAATAGAGATTACCATTTCTCAACAATGCAATATATATTCACAAAATGATATATTCTGGCCAATATTAACACTCTTAATAAACAATATTTTGCTACTACATCACTACAGAGTGCCATCTAAATGGACGCCCTAACACCACGTGGCGTTAACTCAGCAGTCCTCTGAGGAATATGCTAGCAAGGAAGGAAACACTTGCAGTAAATCATTTGGCTTCTGTTCTGAATAAGACATTAGCCCAAGAATTACTATATTCGGCTTCTCTAAATTTATAATACATTAAACGTTCTCTGATAATAAATTTAGTAAAGGGGCGAGCAATTCTAGTGCTAAGATATCCGCGGGTGCTTTTTGGTATCAAATTTAATGGAATCTTACGCCTGGAGTGTTTGAGTTGAAATTTGATAAGGCCCGAGTCGGGGTCGTAATATCGTTTGAATTTGTAATATCGCCTGAAAACAATCTAATTCTGCAGAACACAAGGTGGAGTCTGCACAGTGGGTAATTGTATCGCGCTCGGAATTCGGATGAACATTACTGTTACTATTCGTTCCTTGTTGTTTGTTCTCGGTATGCGATGTTTTTGTTCCATATATAAGAGTTGTTTAGTTAATTATAGCTTAATTGTTTGGAAAGGCTTACTTTAGCTAATGTATGTAAATTTAGCTGTGTTTTAATACGTTTTGTATAAGTATAGCTTAATTTTTATAAATATATTTTTAACCAAGTGTTTAACAACAATTTAATATAGACCCAAAGCAAATACTTTTATCAAATTAAATAAAAAATCTATCTGTCATCGATTAGAAAATAATTCATTTATTTACATTTGCTCGGTCCAATAACAAGACAAAGCTCTGCGTTATAGTACGCCACTGAACACTCAATGTCTTGGAAATGAGCGAAAAGCGGGGGAGGTTACTTGTACACTTTATGTAGGAAATATTAAGTAAAGCTTTAAATAATTTTATAAAAAAGCCATGTTTTTTTTTTTAAATAATTCATATTTAATAATATGCTGTCTCTGATAAGACGCTGTTATCAAATATTAACGCGGCCGCTAGACGCGCAAGTACTTCCGGCACTAATGACGTTAGCAGGTGACCACTTGGCAGAAGACATTTGCATGCATAAGTAGGTGCATATAAGTAACTAAATGGACCTTGTAGTGTGACATCGTAATAATTTGATAATTTTATAACTAGTTATATACTCAAAAAGTATCTATAATTTTCACAAATAAATTTTTACCGTCGTGTCATGAAGGTTTGCGGGTTCGATTCCCACTCGGGTAAATTGGATTTTTCTATTTATATTTTCTTCGCTCTGGCAACTAAGCAAAGCCTGGAGTTGAGTTTCGCCAAACAACACGCAATGCATTGAAAAAGGTGGAAAGCCTAAGGTTAGGTTAGGTTATTAGTTATTTATTTGAGGAACAAATATTTTATATGAATATTATAGTATTTTTATTCTATATTTATTTTAACACAAGTGTTCTCTTGTGTCAATTAAAACCAATAAGTTATGTTAAATTTAAATAACAATATTAATTTTTAATTTCTTCCAATTAAATGAAACCAGCTAGACTTAACACTCAAAAGCAAAATATAATTATCCTTTTGTCACAGCAAAATCACACACAATTAAGGGCTATTGTTCAACACAATAAGATTTAATATCGCAGTACGAGATTGTTAAAATTGCAAAGTGGGCTAACGATCGGAAACCCATTATCGAGGGATTCGGGATGAAGCCTACAATGAATTAAAGTAAACCTTAAGGCTTAAAGGGAAACAGGAAGAGGGAATTTCGTTCATAATAACATGTTTTCTCTATCTTTTTCATTTACCCGACTGCGCGATGCAAAGAAGGAAAATGTTTATTTTTATGATTTTTAAAGTGTTAATCCACACTGAGGATAGAAAAAATGCTAATGATAATGCTAACAACGATATAAGTTGTATAATAGCATATAGAAATTTCAACGCGGCGTGATGTAGAACGCATGGCTCAGTGGTGAGAGCGCCTGCACGGTTCGCAGGAGGGCGCGGATTCGAGTCCCGCTGCGTTCAAATTTTTATATGTTTTCTTTAAGTATTTTTAGGATAATGTGTTATTCTAGTTACTGAAAATATGTCAATAGGTTTTCACTTAAATGTATTTCTATTATTAATATGACGATTACAAAAAATACATACATACGTATGTAGGACTTATAAAAAGATAACCGTACTTGCGTCGCAAAATTGGGCGTATGAGTAATATAAAGTAAATATTGACAAATTAAATTTAGGTTCAATTAAATATAATCAAATTATATTAAAATTATCTTAATTATACACAAGTAACTTTGACCAAAAATTGTAATATTGTTCATTTAAGAAATAAAACCACATCTACACATACTATTAAAATTATAAATTACTTGACAAATTACAACGTAAATCACATTTGCAATAGTAAGTTTCTTCTAATTAATCCTATTTAACAGTAATTACCGCCTCGAGTCGTTACCATCACCTGCTCTCATATTAAAAGCCTATTATAAAATATGTTTCGTAATTGAATTTGATTGAGCACAAAGGAGTCTTAAGAATGGAGGATAATAGCTTTCGACTGTTTTGTTAGATTTCGATGGAACGATAGATTCCTGTTGGAGGAGCTTTGTACCGGAAATATAATTAATAATACTATTGAAATAAGTGAGTTCTTAATATTAAATATATTATAAAAATAAGCTACATATACAACTAGCGGTAATGATGAAGAAAAGACATAATTCCAGATTTTTTGAAAGGGAAAATCATTAGAATAAGTAAATACAAAGAAGATTTAGTATATTTGGGAAGTATGTTAAGTAGAGATGGATTAGCCGTGCAATGTACACACGTTTCCGACGCCTCCAACCGACTATTTGGCAGTTTAACGTGGGTATTGCAAAAGAATAGTGAAAGAAAGAATGCTGTGGAGATATGATCTTTTGAGGGGATATGTGAAGTCAGCTTAGCTGACCGAATCCACAACGAAGACATACAAAGGATAGTAGCGAAGATATCATATTGAGAACAAAGAAAAACGTGCTCAGATGATTTGGGTACGTCGAAAGAATGAGTAATGAAAGAATTATAAAAATTAGATTGATATAATTATATTAGATAGATAAGATATACGAAGTAAAATTGAGTCGAAAGAGGTAACGGGTGACTTCAGTTTACTTTTGAAAACACGGTACCGATGATATTGAAGGAAGGTCACGTAAAAGCATGAGGACTCCCCGGAGAGCATGCATAAAGAGGCCAAAGACAGTGGACGAGGCGAAAGAGGTATACAGGGACCGCAGCGTTTGGCGCTCTATTCTCTCTGATTAAACCCCACTAGGGACAAAGCGTGAAGACATTTATGTATATATGTATAACACCTTGCTTGGTCACTAGGTTTTTGTTATCCACCTAGTTATTAAATAAGATCTGTTCGTATAGACTCTATATGTTGACAATATTTATTGTAACTTTATTTCTATAAAATTCTTTGCAATTATCACAAAGACTACAAGGCTCTATATCGACATATTAAAACTATCTCAAAATACTGTATCTCATGGAATTGGAACTGTCAATAATAAATTTTACCGCCTTTGCTTAGCTTTTTCGCACTTTTTGAAGTTACGATGTTAATTTACATATTATGTTAAATGAAATTGATTCTAAAATAGACGAAAATGAAAATGGCGGCATGAGGAATATCTTGGCACTAAGCTTTCAGACTATTCCGCAAAGTATATTACAGTAAAAGGCAGCTAAAGGCAGAGCAGTTACGTTTCAACTTCCTTGTTATAATAAACATTTGTCTATATAAATTATTATACACTAATATGATTTTCATTTTTAATTAAAGAAATGCTTTCTTTAGCAACATGTTGTTCTAGTGGGTCTTAATTAAGTTAGCGTTTAAGGCGACGGAGGACCGCAGATGCTTTTAAAGAATCGAGCCAATTATGTGGCTTAGTTGAGGTATTTTTTCATATAAATTAACCTATTTGAGCTTTTTCGTATATACGACCTTAAATTCATCGTAAAAATAAAAATAAATTTCAAGTATTAATTGCAGTAACTGAAATTTACGATGTTCTTAAAAATTTACCATATTGGTTAAATATTTGTCTTAATTACTTATTTCTATGAACTCCTTAAGTATTAACGAATGTCTAAGTACTTTCTGTTAAACCTTTTGTAATAAATGTCAAACGTGAGAAATTCACTGCGACAAAAGCGCCTCAAGAGTGCTCGTAGAAGTCGACGTTGTTGATATACATTGTATGTATGTACATCGGTACACAATACTTACGATCGACAAATTGTGTATTCACGTGTTATTAGAGCTTTCTGTTTATATGAAAGCTTCTGAAACATATATTATATAAATATCATAATTTAATTCTAATTGCTACTTTTTGTTCATTTAATCAATGGCTAAGTAATATGTTTCATCAAGACTACATTACTAAGTAAGCTTCATTCGTCGGATTAACACTGGCCACAACTATAAAGTGAAGTAAATAACTTCACATACATTAGCTTAACATTCAAGTCCATTAAATTGAAGGCGAGCTAATTCACTGTTTCGCAAACGCTATGATATCATGTAAAGTTTGTTCGGAATCCGCTTCATAATTCCTTTAATACGCACTCGTCTACGTGTGAGTACACTTATACACTTCCGGAGTAATTTAAAGGATAAGCTGTCAAAAGTTGGAGAGTAAGCTCGGAATGACGTTTGTTGATATTTACTACGTAACTGTCGTTGGGTTTAACGTAATGTTTGTTTCTTGTTCTAAGTAGGTATATCATTTCATATTGACTTATATATGTATTTATTTTAAATATACTTTACTAATAGTATACTATTTTCCTGTGTGCTTTATATTTTTTAGTGATGGCAGGGTTGAAAGAGAGATCTAAGTGTAAGAAATTTTGACATGATCGCTTTTTCATTATTTACTCAATTTTAGATGCTTTTATTGCGGTGATGAGGATTTTAACGCTGGTATATATCCCATTTTACAAGATGATAAAATCTTTAAAGAAAACAAAAACAATATTTACAGTTTTATTTTATCTTACTTACGCTATTATATAAGCTATTCTTAAATTATCTAAATTTCTTAATCTGTATTATTAACTAAACACACACAGTATTTCAAAGTAAAAACAGCATTTAAAATACAACAGCTATAATAAACAATCTCATTTGTCTTGTAAACAATGCAATATTTTCGTTCTCATTTGAGAGCACGTCCATGCCAAAGTCGTTTTGGCTGTCGGTACGTTCGTCCGACACACCCTTGACTTAGTTTTGTTACGAACAACAGTGTGTCGTAGACATCACGCCGACGTCTGAATGAGGATTAAAAACATCGCTTCAATTAATTATATTCGCGTCGCAGCTCTGTAATGTTACATTCTTGCAAACTATTTCATAAAACCAGTAAGTAGATGTCCTGAATCGTAATTTTAGCAGTTTCTGTATTTATTTTAATGTTTCTGTGTTTACGTAATAATTATATATTACTATGTATTTCATGTATATGTATATAAGTTTATTTTCTGGTAGAGTTTATAACTTGTGGTTACAGTCTTATTATATATTTTTGGCCTTATGTAAAATATACCATATAACAATGCTATTCCGATATATAGAATAGTTTATTAGTGAGTTAAGTGCAACAAACAGGATTTGGCCATTGATTAAGTAGTTGGGAGGGCGCCAACGTTCAATATGCCTTAGACGCTATTTACTAGATTACGTTACTTGATTGACTTCATTTGATTTACGAGTTTCGGGATTTCAGCGCTTCCTTACGTATCTGGTACACACGTGGCTACTTAACAATAGCAATCTGATAAATACCGGACCAGCCATCGTGGCGTGTTAGACTAGTGTGTTATATATTGAGGAAAATGTATATTACATATTACGTATATGTTATATGTAATTTAGATTTGTTTTTTTTTTAAATATGATAACGAATCTTATGATTATGCTATAAAATACAAAAAAGAGGTGGATAATATAAATCGGAGAACCACAAGATCCTCCCTGCCTCTCTTTCACCGCTGAGGTTAACAGAAGTATCCCTCCGGTTCCTGTAGCCTCAGCCCGTGGCGGTAAGCACAGTGGTTTTAGTGGGCAGTATGGACGGTGGATAGTCTACGACTGCCAGTTAGTGAGTCCCATATAATCTGTCCGAATGGAGCTTTGGCTGAAAGAATTTCTTCACGATAAAAAAGTGTCTTCTCTGCGTCCTTTGTAAAACGAAAGTTGTGCAAAATATTTTTTATTACTTTTCTTATGTCAAGACTAACTAAGTTCAACAATAGTGATATACAAAACCATCATTAACTTCAAGTTTTGTCAAAAATATACATACTAGGGTACCATGAAAACTAAAGAGAAATATTGCGAAGACACTTAATTCTTCACCTCCAGTCTGATTTCAATACTTTTCAAATTATAAGTAAAAAATTGATTATAAGTTAAAAATTTGAAGATGCTGTGTGTTGAGTGAAAATAATTTAAATATAATTAACTCTTTAGGAAATGCTGCTACAGTCATCGAGAGTCTCTACTGACTTTTATCATAAATTCTATTTTATAATGTGGGTTCAGAAAATATGTACATCTTATTTATTAACTTACAAACAACCTGACAGCTTTAATGCCGCTACATTCTGTTATTCTGAACCAGTGTTTCTATTTCTTTTATTTTTTCCTTAATAATGATATCAATAACATTATTTTCTTACTGTATCACTCATATAATAATAATAATAAGCCTTTATTTGTCGCCTTGACTTAATCCTATTACAAATTTAAGTAAATATTTCAAAATATACATAAAAAAAGTTGACCTATCTCTAATAAAAAGTTTAAAAATGTAGAAATACTAAATTTAAATTAAGCCATGGCCCCTCTCGGGTATAGGCCTCCTCCAACTGTTTCCAATATTCTCTATCTCTTGCCGTATCCATCCAGTTGTCTCCTGCTACCTTTCGTAGGTCATCTGTTCAACGGTCTATAGGTCTGCCTCTAGCTCTCTTGCCTGATGGGCCTTTCCATATTGTGACGAGTTTCGTCCATCGTTCATCTTTCGTTCGTATCATGTGGCCAGCCCATTTCCTCTTCAACCGCTGTGCATGCGTTACCACATTTATAACTTTGGTTTTGCGTCTTATAACATTGCCTCTTTGTTTATCTTTGAGCTTTAGGCCTAGGATGCTTCTCTCCATAGAGCGCTGGCATGTACGTATTTTTGTTTTCGTGGATTTATTATAAATCCAGGTCTGTGCTCCATATGTCAGGCATGGTAGTATGCATGAGTCCATGACTTTTTTCTTGAAATGTAATGGAACTTTTGATTTTAATGTTTCTTTCAGGCTCCAGAACTTTTTCCAAGACATATTAATTCTTCTGTCTAGGTCATCTTTATGCCGTGTGTTTTTAAATGAAATGAGCTTTCCTAGATATATGTAGCTGTCGACATATTCGATTGGTTGGATTGGTTTACTATTATGGGGGTTTGTATACCGCTTGTAGCTACTTTAGTCTTAGAGGTGTTGAGTTATAGACCAATGGTATTGCTAGAGTTACTTAGATCTGTAAGCATTTCTTGAAGTTGTTTCGCTGACGTCGAGAAAAGGACTATATCGTCGTCGTGTTTTTTGATAAGTTCTTTCGTTTCTTTTGATATTATATGTTGTTTCGGTTTTTCTGTAGTTATTTCGTTGTAACTTTGGTGTATACAAGTTTCTAATTTTGAGTAGAATGTTAGAGATATTCTATTTATTGTCAGCATCTTCCCAATATATATTTTCTATTTTATTCGTTAGATTAGATAAGTACTGTGTTTGGTTTTGTAGTTCTGTATTAACTTGTATCGTAGCTCTTACAAGTCTATGATCACTTGCGAAAGTGTTGTTATTTAAGATTTCTATATTTTGGAAAAGTTTAGGGTAGGTACTTATATATAATCTATTTGGTTTCTTGTTTGTTTGTCTGGTGTGATCCACGTCCATAAATTATTGATCTTCTTTTTGAATATTGAGTTGATTATAGTAAAGTTATTTTCAATTGCATATTGCACCAATCTGTCGCCTCTTTGGTTTATAAAGCCGTAGCAAAAGGGCCCGATGATAGAGTTTTCTTCATTTTTTCTTTGACCTATTTTGGCATTAAGGTCACCCATAATTATTTCTTTTCCATTTTTAAGGATTCTAGCATGATTTATTGTATATGTATCACTCATATACATACATATATATCTTAGTCTAAAAAGCAGTAATAGTCTACAGCTTTTGAGACTAAGGTATATATGTATATATTTGAGGACCGTCGTGGCGCAGAGGCTTAAGTTCTGTCTGTAAACGCGACGGTTTGTGGGTTCGATTCCCACTCGGGGAAGATGGATTTTTCTATTTGCATTTTTTTCGCTCTAGAAACGAGGCAAAGTGCGGCGTTGCAGCAGGAACTAAGCAACGGAGTATCTTAACACTAAGTTGATATGGTTCCTGCAGTTCCCTCTGCTTACCCTGCCATGTGCGGGATAAAGCGTAAAGCTAAAAAAATCTTTAATTAGCTTACATAAATTTATATAATTTTACATAGTTTAGTCTTACTGTAAAACAATAATAACAATTCGAAAACATAATTAAATTTTATAATAATAAGAGTCCAAGTATTTTACACTGTAAAATTGCTATTACATTTTTAGTTATACGTATATTCAAGTTAAAAGTCAAAGAAAATTCCTGAACATTCCTTCTGTATAAGTTTGAATAGTGTATATATCTGTGACACAGGTGGGTTTCATTTTCCTTTTTGAAGTTCAAGCTGTCTCTGCTTTTGAAATTTGTAATTTAGTCTTAATTTGAATTTATATAGAATTTTCTATAAATTTAAAAAGAATTTAATTGAACTAAATTGTAATTATAAATTTATATATTTACATTTATATCCATGATAAGATATTTTTCTTACATTTAAATTTAATAAGCTGAGGCTGCTTGCCTGTAAGCTTGATGGTTGCGGGTTCAATTCCTACTCGAAATAATGATTTTTTCACTTCCTCGCTCTGGTAGTACTCAAAACATGGCATTAAGATTGATTGATTGATTTTTCATTTAACACAAAAGTCTAGAAATTGACTTAACATAAGTTTCCTCTGTCTGTATATATAGTATAAAGCATTGAATTGAATTGAATTGAAAATACCCATTATTTATCTGAAAAGACCCTTTAGCAAGTAACACTCTATATCTATATCTGGATGTCTCAAACCCATTCTTACAGAAAGCACCATATGTCCAGAAGACTCTACAAGAGTGTGCTATATGAGTAAATTTATATACTATTTAAATTTAGACAGGCGCATATTGATACTATTTTCTAGAGTATTATTAAATCAAATAATGCAAGAAAGTATTATTCCTATAATAAAAAATCCAATAAATATATCTTATTCTATTTTATCAAATAAAAAATAAGCACCTGCGTAACTAAAAGATAAAACGTCCTCCAACTTTGGCCTTCGGATGAAAGTTTTAAGTAGAAAATTCCCAAAATATAATTTCTCCCCGACACCACGTTCGTGTACTCACAGATATCCGATACAGCGGTCCGATTGTTGCCGCTCTCTTTTACCGGCTGAGATTACTTTATCACTAGAGAGTTATTGCATCTGACAGAATTTCAATTTTAAGAATATAGCAGTGGTATGAAATGATTTATTAAGTTTCAGGTCGCAGATTCGAATCCGTTCATATGTTTTTTTCTTTATTGTAGAAATTCATGACTCGATGATGATCTATCTGTCAAATATTTTATTTAAAATTCGCTGTATCTATGCTCTTTTTGTAATTTCTGCTATTTTTGAAGAATTTAATTTTATTATGTGTTTTATTATAACATTAATCGGGAAGGTTATAACGGAAATATAATTTACTGTAACATTTTTTGACATATAATATTATTCTTTTATAATCAATGATATATTAGAAATTTTAAACATATGATAAGTTTAGAGCAAATTCCACTGTTCACACTATTACTATTCTCTAAAGTATAAAAAGAACGTGCTTTAACTAAATTTATTTATGTCAATAATCTTATGCTTTAAAGTCTTTTTTTACCGTCTATATTTAACACATTTCATACAGTTACATATAAGAAGATATGAAAAAACTGCCATACCATAAAGTAAATAGATATAACAATCATTTTATTGCTCAAAATCCACAGTTAAAAGTATTTTTCAGTTATGCTACAGTATAGTATGGCATAGAAAACTTCTACAACACGACTCAAGTCGGTACAAGTTAAATTGAAAAGTTCAACTCAGTAACGCCTTCTAGCACCGTTCCTAAGAACCTGCAAGCAATTAGTCAAGCTTACAACTAAGAAACGGGTCGAGACCGGCTACATTTTTCAAGCACATTTCTGAATGGTTAGCGGTCTCCATGTACTATACTTACACTGTTTGAAAAATCTCGTTCACTTTTTGAAATTGAGATATACTCTAGTTCTATACAAAATATCACTATATACAATAACACAGTACACTTACAGTGAGACGTTTTCCCGATGCGCTACGACGACTTTAGTTTAAATATGAATGAAACGTCCGATATTATTTACTTTACTATATACGTATATTGCAGCTTAATTAATATTACTTTGAAACTAAATAATAAAATATATTTTAAAAATAATTATAATATATTAAAAATAAAATAAAAAAATATAAATTGTTTTACGCATATGGCAATGAAGCTAAGAAAATCTAGTGTAATATCAGGTAGACTTTACTTTAGATTTTCTCTGCTCAAGTCGGTCGGTCGGTCGGTCACACACATCCCGTGCATTTACTGTCAAACCCTGTTCCACGACACGACGGTCTTTGAATACAGGATATTCATATAAAATTATTGATTTAGTAATTTATCTGTAAATATAGTTTGTGCGAAACGAGCCGAGGTCTACAATGTGGTCAGCCGCGAGCTCGAATTCACTGTTCAAAGTGGTCTGTTGAAAAACCACTGGCCTTAACAACAATCTAGCGGAGAGAAGACTTGTTGTGAACGTTTTAATTTTAATATGAGAGATGAATGTATATTATATTATTTTTTTAGCTTCACGCTTTATCCCGCACATGGCAGGGTAAGCAGAGGGAACTGCAGGGACCGTGGGAACCTAGTGTTAAGACACTCGTTGCTTAGTCCCTGCTTTCTCCGTCCCCGCTTTCCGCCTTTTTTCGAGGCATTGCGTGTTGAGTGGCGGAACTCAACGCCGCGCTTTGCCTAGTTTGCCAGAGCGAATAAAATGGAAATAGAAAAATCCATCTTCTCCGACTGAGGATCGAACTCAGAAACCGTCGCTTTACAGGCACACGTTGCACCTCTGCGCCACGACGGTCCTCTTATTTTTATTTAATTATCTTTAATAATAATTTAGATTTTTTTTCTCTTTTACACAATATTTTAGAACGAATACATTCTTTAATCAATTATAATCAATGTGTTATCTTTACATTCTGTAAACATTCTAACTGTGAACGGTTCGTGAATCTAACTAAGCCCTACCTCTCCTTAAGAGCCTTCGTCAGGAGCATTATTACGTTTTATTATAAAAGTTTTTACACCACCTCTTAGATTTTCATACTTCTCCAAGCCGAGTTCTGTCCTAAAATCGGTCACGCGAGAGTTCGAATTGGTGAAGCGGTTTCCATTGTCAAAGTATTTTTAGTACAAATTTTCTTCTACTCGGCTGTTTGCTAATAACAACAAGTTATAATGTTATATTATTCTCATATCTATGTATTGCTATTTTTATATAGTGTACAGATGACTATGCAAAACTTTGAGAATCATTCGAGTCAAATAGTAGTAGTTCTATCTACGAATAATATTTTTTATGTTAATTAAATTGAGTTGAATTATTCATCAGATTATTGAACATATATATGAATATGTTATTATTTGAAAATAAATTGAGACGCATTGTAGTGAAATGTGAATGGTACTTACGAAAAATAAAATTGGGTGAAATTACAATTTGAATATTAGTATTGACATTTTAGAATTTGAATTTGTATCCACCGAAGTAAAATGCGATAGAGCCTGACTTTAACGATAGTTGTGGATTCTATTCCCACTCTAACAAGATATAGCAAAAACTAAAAACAGTCAGATGTGCCCAACGTGTACTAGAGTAAATCTCCATGTACTAAAATGCGTATAGACACTTAAATATAGATGATTAAAGTTTTCCTATTAAATAATTCATCTTCAAGTTGTCTTACACGATATTTATTGTCGGTCATATGTCATAAAACCTGCCTCCAACAAATACAAGGAATTCTTCTCTATACGTTTACAGTAAATATTCGTATTGAGTTTGTTCCTATAAATTTCCTTTCAATTATTTAAAAAACTGCAAGGATGTAATCGACATATTAAATATACCTGTACAATACTGTATCTCGCGGAATTGTCAATGTCAATAATAAATTACACCGCCGCCGAACGAGCTAAGTCGTTCGCACCTTTCGGAAGTTACGATGTTAATTTGCATATTATGTTACGTATTATATTTACAGCTAACAGTGAAACACTTTGTGGGGTCATCTTGTTACAGTATCAACAGTAGGTACAACGACTGACTGCTACTGATGAGACAAACCACGTTTATCTCCGCCTCAACAAGTTCTTCTTCTCCTTTTCCTCTTCAATTATGGCGACTCGAGAACCTCAACAACAATGTTGCTAGTTTGAGTGGACGTCGGATGATGTCTTGTGATGACGTCACGGTTCTGTCACTTAGATGACGTTGATTCAAAAATAGACGGAAATGAAAAAGGCGGCGTGTGGAATATCTTGACACTACTCACAAACTAATGCGCTAAGTATATTACAGTAAAATAAGCATTCATATTTCGACTGTTATTTTAAAATAAACACTTTTCTATACAAAATACGATACATTAATATGATACTCGAGAAATTGTGTACTATTCTCCATTTTTTAATTAAAAAATACTCTCTTGAGCAACATGTTGTTCTAGTGGGTCTTAATGGAATTAGCGTTTAATGCGACGGAGGACTGCAGATGCTATTAAAGAATCGAGTCAATTATGCGGCTTAGTTGAGGACCTTCTTTTAAATGTACCTACTACAGCTTTTTTCTGTGTGTGGGACTTGATGATTACATAAGCTACAGAGCCTGAATATTGATTGTAAAGAGATACTAAGATCATTTGTGTAGGAATCAATAATTCTCCCTTTGAGTGGTGGAATTCAGTACCTAACAGAGTAGGTAAATGAAAATAAGTAATTTCTTCGAGTAAATATCGAATTCGCTACCATCGAGTATACAACAAAACACGAAAAAATCCCACTTTGTTACAATATGATAATATTATTCAGACTTACCATATTTGTAAGATTTACCTTGATAACTTCTTAGTTAATAAGAAATATAATGAAAGTAATGAAAGTCAAACGTAAAAATACGCTGCCTCCAGTGCCTCATAAGTGCTCGTAGAAGTGGACGTTGTCGATAGACACTGTATGTATGTACGTTGGAGCAAAATACTTGCGATCGACAAATTGTGTATTCACGGGTTTGATTGTTGGTGCTTTCTGTTTATGTGAAAACTTCTTGTATTACGTACTAAAATATATATTATTTTATATTATTAATTAATATTACCGACGGTTGACAAATCACAAGTGTAATATTATTAACTTAGATTAATTTTTAAAGTTATAAAAGTAATATGAATATATGAGGACCGTCGTGGCGCAGAGGCGCAACGTCTGCCTGTAACGCGTCGGTTACTGGGTTCGATCCCCAGTCGGAGAAGATGGATTTTTCTATTTCCATTTTCTTCGCTCTGGCATCTAAGGCAAAGCGCGGCGTTGAGTTCCGCCACTCAACACGCAATGCCTCGAAAACGGCGGAAAGTGGGGACGGAGTAAGCAGGGACTAAGTAACGGAGTGTCTCAACACTAGGTTCTTATGGTTCCTGCAGTTCCCTCTGCCTACCCTGCTATGTGCGGGATAAAGCGTGAAGCTAAAAGTAATATCTTATTATAATTGGTATATATTGGTCGAATTTCGTGGATTTACTAAACCTTAGGTTATTAGTAAAGTGAGCCTTCTTGTTAGAGCGTTTGACTCCAATTTTGTTTTCTATCATGGTAGTGTAAAGAGTCGCAATGTATTTCAAGGTATGCTCTGGTACTGCAAAAGAGAGCTTATAGAGAACATGAATGTGAGAATTTACTGATTTATATGAGACGATGAGCACATAGGTCTGACAATTGAAGTAATAAATAAGTATGTGTATATATCCCATCTTACTTTGCTCAAGGAATAATCGAGATATCTAACAAATCTCTTCTGCATCCGCAGAATGTGTTGTTTTAACAATCCTATATTCTAAAAGTCTTGATCAAATAAGACAATTGTAAGAAATTATCGTAGTTACAATTATATTTATTAAAGTGAATATATTACACTAAAAATTTATAGAACATTGAAAAATATGTAGCGATATTATTACATAAACTAAGTCTATGTGTGGCCATAATTCAAGCTACTCGTTACTAGTTCACTTAACCAATTGCTGATTAACAGAATTTAAAGTCGCACTTAGATTATCAAGACGATATTACTGACTAAGTCTGTTCAGATTAACGTTAGTCAGGACTATAATGATGTAAATAACTTCACATACAATAGTATTAACGTTCGAGTCCATTAATAAAAAAAACGAGCTAATTCACTGTTTCTCAAACGCTATATATCTGGTAAAGTTTGTTCGGAATCCGCTTCATAATTCCTTTAATACGCACTCGTCTACGTGTGAGTACACTTATACACTTCCGGAGTAATTTGAAGGATAAGCTGTCAAAAGTTCAAAAGCTTACTCTCGGAATGACGTTTGTTGATATTTGCTACGTAACTGTCGTTAGCTTAAAGATAATGTGTTTCTTGTTCTAATTGTTGTTATATAATTTTATTTGAGTTGACATATGTATATATTTATTTTTTGGGCATATTTTACTAATATTATATTTTTTTCTATAAATTCCTCAGTGTTAGAAGTTTTGACTTTAAAATTGAATAGGTAAGATCGATTTCCCACTTTTTTGTCAACTATAAGAAGGTAGTAATAGGTGAATTTTAATAATTATTTGTAAAAATGTTGAAAGAAAACTAAAAATAATTTTTACATTTAAATTTTTTATTGTATTTTATTTTTTATTGTACTGACAAAACTATCCTCGAACTACAATAACTTTCTAAAACTGTATACTACTACTCAACACACACAGTATTTCTAAGTAAAAACAGTATTTAAAATACAACAGCTATAATAAACAATTTCATTTGTCTTGTAAACAATGCAATATTTTCGTTCTCATTTGAGAGCACGTCCATGCTAAAGTCGTTTTGACTGTCGGTACGTTCGTCCGACACACCCTTGACTTAGTTTTGTTACGAACAATAGTGTGTCGTAGACATCACGCCGACCCGACGTCTAAATGAGGATTGAAAACATCGCTTCAATTAATTATATTCGCGTCGCAGCTCTTTACTGTTACATTCTTGCAAACTATTTCATAAAACCAGTAAGTAGATGTCCTGAATCGTTGTTTTAGTAGTTTCTGTATTTATTTTAATATATGTACGTAATAACTATATATTACTATGTAAGTATTTTCATATATATGTAATTGAGTTTGTTTTCTGGTAGAGTTTATAATTTATGGTGACAGTCTTATAATATATCTTTTTAATTTAGTAAAATTATAACATATAACAATTATATTTATATAGTATAGTATATTAGTAAGTTAAGTGCAACAAACAGGACTTTGCCATTGATTAAGTAGTTGGAAGGGCGCCAACGATCAATATGCCTTAGACGCTATTTACTAGATTACGTTACTTGATTGACTTCATTTGATTTACAAGTTTCGGGATCTAAGCGCTTCCTTACGTATCTGGTACACACGTAATATTACTTAACAATAAAATCCGATAAATATCGGACCAGCTACCGTGGCGCGTTAGACTAACGTATATATTAAGTAAAATATATATTATATATTACATATATGTTATATAAAAATCACTTTTGTATTTTGCATAAGATAACGAATCGTACTATTTCAATATTATATACACTAAAGGGGTAGACAATAAAGATGGGAGTATCACAAAATCCTCCCTACTTCTTTATCTCCGCTGAGGTTAATAGAAGAATCCCCCGGTTCCTGTAGCCTCAGCCCGTGGTGGTAGAGTAGGAGCACCGTGAGGTTTTAGTGGGTAGTATGGACGGTGGGTAGTCTACATCTGCCAGTTCGTGAGTCCTTCATAATCTGTCCGAATGGAGCTTCCTTTGTAAAACGAAAGTTGTGCAAATTATTTTTTTTATTACTTTCTAATGTCAAGACTAACTAAGTTCAACAATAGCTATATACGAAACTGTTATTAACTTTAAATGTTGTCAAAAATATATATACCTACCAGGATACCATGAAAACTAAAGAAAAATATTGCGAAGCCACTTAATTCTTCACCTCCAGTCTGATATCAACACATTTTTATTTCAAATTACAAATTAAAAATTTGAAGATGCTGTGCGTTAAGTGGAAATAATTTAGACATAATATTAATTCTTCAAGAAGCGCTGCTACAGTCATCGAGAGTCAGTCAGCTGGTCGTTTAGAGATCTACTGACTTTTATGTAACTTAAGAATATATCTACATCTTAATTATTAACATACAAACACACTGACAGCAGCACTTTAATGAAACTGCATTCTGTTATTCTGCACCAGTGTTTCTATTTCTCTATGGTTTCCTTAATAATGAGAAGAGTGTGCGGATGCCGGGCTCATCGTGTTGTAGGAAGAGGAGCTTCGAGCAGCGCTTGGGACTTGCGACCCAAATGTAGGCTTAAAGGGCCCCTTTAAAATGCTTTAACGCTTATCTTCACTGTCCGAGCTCCTCCCACTACTTAACCAAATTTTAAATGATTCTATCTAAGTCGCCTTCGAAGTGCGTTCTAGAAATGAATTTGTGAATGTTAAATTAATTTCTTACTATATGGGATTATTACACCTTTTAAGACTAAAGTATGTATATAAAAATAAAATCGTATAAAAATGAAAATAATTCTGAAAAAGAAAATTCCTGAACGTTCCTTCGGTATAAGTTTGAATAGTGTATGTGTGTGACCCAGGTGGGTTTCATTTTTCTTTAAAGCTGTTTCTGCTTTTTAAATTTTTAATTTAGTTTAAATTTAAATTTATATAGAGATTTTTATAAATTTTAAAAGAACTTAACAACTGAACTAAATTGTCATAATAAACTTATATATTTACATTTTATATGAATGATAAGATATTTATCTTGTGTTCGAATTTAACAAACTGAGCCTGCTTGTCTGTAAACTTGATGGTTGCGGGTTTGAATCCTACTCGGAGTAATGATTTTTTCCATTACCTTGCTCTGGTAATACTCAAAACCTTTTAGCACCTTACACTCTATATCTATATCTGGATGCCTCAAATCCATTCTAACAGAGAGCGACATATGTTCAGATCATTCAGTGCAAATTAAAACACTACTTAAATTTAGACACTCTTATTATTTTATCAATAAATGCAAAAAAATATTATTCTTATAGTAAAAAATTCTTTAAATATATCTTATTCTATTTTATCAAATAAAAAATAAGCACCTGTGTAATAAATGATAAAACGCGTCCTCCAACTTTGGCCTTCGGATGAAAGTTTTAAGTAGAAAATTCCCAAAATATAATTTCTCCCCGACACCACGTTCGTGTACTCACAGATATCCGATACAGCGGTCCGATTGTTGCCGCTCTCTTTTACCGGCTGAGATTACTTTATCACTGAGAGTTGTTGCATCTGACAGAATTTCAATTTTAAGAATATAGCATTACTATTGCATGGTTTATTAAGTATGAGGTCGCAGACTCAAATCTCTTCTTGTGGTATTTTCTTTGCTATATATTCATCACTGGATTTCAAATGTTTTTATTTAAAATTTGTATATTTTTGGTATTTTACTGCTAATTTTTGAAGAGTCGCTATTGTTTAGTTCGATATGACATTCATCGGGAAAGTTACAATCGAAAATATACATATATTGTGATTTTTTTTAACATAAAATTTTATATTTATAACTAATATTATATATTAGAAATATCAAATATGTTAATAATTTAATGTAAATTTAATATATTATCTTTATATTTATCGTCTATATATATGATAGGTAATATAGAGTTACATAAAAGGATAACAAAACAAAAATAACCTTACAATAGAATACATAGATAATGGAAATAAATAATTCAATCAATTATTATTCTACATTCGCAGTTCCACGTATTTTTTTGTCATACTGTATTACAGTATAGTATAAAACACTTCTACAATGCGGTTCAAGTCGGTACAAGTTAAATTGAAAATTTCAACTCAGTAACGCCTTCTACACCGTTCCTAAGAACCTGCAAGCAATTAGTCAAGCTTACAACTAAGAAACGGGTCGAGACCGGCTACATTTTTCAAGCACATTTCTGAATAGTTAGCGGTCTGTCCATGAACTGTACTTACACTGTTTGTAAAATGACTTACACTTTTTGAAATTGAAATCTACTCTGGTTTTGTATAAAATAGAGTTTAATTAGGGTTTAGTACTTAAAGACCGTAATTTACATTTGTAAGCCTATTTGGTGTTAATTTCTCCACAATATGAAAACCTTATAAGTTTTGTCTTTCTCAATTATAAATTAATAACAAGGAAGAAATATATTAGTATAACATGGTTTTGACTGGAAGTATTTATTGGTAACATCTTAGTTTTGTAGCTATCAATGTAAAATAGTCAAAGTAAGTAGTGAATTGTATATAAAACTTCTATACAACATACAATATATATATATATATATATATATATATATATATATATATATATATATATATATATATATATATATATATATATATATATATATATATATATATATATATATATATATATATATATATATATATATATATATATATATATATATATATATATATATATATATATATATATATATATATATATATATATATATATATATATATATATATATATATATATATATATATATATATATATATATATATATATATATATATATATATATATATATATATATTTATTTATTACAATTTTTTGTACACTGTTCAGGCGATTGTATAGAGATTTTGGAATCATTGTATTAACTAACAATATTCTAATTTTTTATTCAATTAGTATTTCAAAATAATAAAATTTATATCGTATTTTTTCCACATTAAATTAAGTTGAATTATTCATCAAGTTATTCATGAATATATATTTTAATACGTTATTACTTGAAAATAAATAACCATACGAAAAAATAAAATCTCCCTCACAATACTGTATCTTGCAGAATTGGAACTGTCAATAATAACTTACACCGCCTTTGCTTAGCTCGTTTGCACCTTTTGGAAGTTACAATGTCAATTTGCACATTATGTTACATATTACGTCATGATAATATTTCGAAATTCATTTTAAAATAAACATTTTTTTTACAAATAATAATAACTTAATATGATATTCGATATATTGTGTGCCATTCTCCTTTTTTTATCAAAGAAATGCTCTCTTTAGCGACATGTTGTTCTAGTGGGTCTTAATTAAGTTAGCGTTTAATGCGACGGAGGACCGCAGATGCGTTTAAAGAATCATGCCAATTATGCGGCTTAGTTGAGGATGTTTTATATTTCAAATGTTTAGAAACTAGATCCTTTTTCTGTTTATACGATTTTAAATTAAATTAAATTATTTAAAGTTTCTAAAAGTAATAATACCTTAATAAGCTTATTAAATGTTGATTACAATTTAATTTACAAAAGCAATTTATTATTATTATAGCTTCACGCTTTATCCCGCATATTGCAGGGTAGGCAGAGGGAACTGTAGGAGCCGTATGAACCTAGTGTTAAGATACTCCGTTGCTTAGTTCCTGCTTTCTCCGTCCCCACTTTCCGCTTTTTTCGAGGCATTGCGTGTTGAGTGGCCGAGCTAAACGCTGCGCTTCTCTTCTTGCTAGAGCGAGAAATTAAACTAATCAATCTCATAATCATCGCGGTCGTAGACAGAAGTTTTTGCGTTTTTCTATGACTCTCTATTATCAAATTTTAGGTGTTACATGCTAAGATAAAATAAGTCATAAGAATATATATATATATATATATATATATATATATATATATATATATATATATATATATATATATATATATATATATATATATATATATATATATATATATATATATAATATATATATATATATATATATATATATATATATATATATATATATATATATATATATATATATATATATATATATATATATATATATATATATATATATATATATATATATATATATATATATATATATATATATATATATATATATATATATATATATATATATATATATATATATATATATATATATATATATATATATATATATATATATATATATATATATATATATATATATATATATATATATATATATATATATATATAATAATAATGTATAATAATAATAATGTATAATAATAATAATGTATATAACATAGTTCTCAGATAAGCAAGTCTGATTTAGTCTTGTTAGTGGTTGGTACTAGATCGTCATCCTCCTCTTATACTTTACAATACTAAGACTACGAAGTATCACAAAGCGAGCGGCAGACATTGTTACCTTATAAAGTAACCCCTAACGAACCGAAAGTCGCGAATCTCTCGGTAATACGAATCGACCACCTCTCACAATTTAAATACAGATCTCATCTGATTTCATTTTATTACTGGTTTTTATCCTTGATAAGATAAAACTTGCTCCTTATCTCATTTAAAACTCTTGATTAGATTGCCGTTGATCGATATTTGGTTTCTTCGTAACATAGAATATAAAGATAGTATATACATGAGTTGTCATTGACATTTAATTTAATTATATATTCAAGCTCAAAAATAATGTATTCATTATACGTTCTACGATTCTCTTCATTTGTTGCTGTTCAAATATTTTTTTAGCTTCACGTTTTATCCCGCACATGGCATACACTGCCAACAGAGGGAACTACAGGAACCTAGTGTTGAGACACTCCGTTGCTTAGTCTTAGTTTTCATCATTCCCACTTTCCGCGTTTTTCCGAGGCATTGAGTGTTGAGTGGTGGAACTCAATGCGCGCTTAGTACTATGAGAAAGATGTATATATCATATTAATTACTACGTAACAGGCTAATCTATTAAAATAAGACTAAAGAAGCAATTATAGAATTAAAAATCCCCTAAAAAGTAAAAATCGATTCGAACAATAATCGGTTTAAAATGCAACAGCTATGCCAGTACATTATTACAGTCACGCGCATGCGATATGCGCCCACGTGTGCGCGCTTCCGTTAGGCGACGACGTTGAGAGAGCTTTAGGTGTAACATGTATATAGATCTGTATAGGGATTCTTAGAAGCTTTGTTTGTAAATATATTTATAAATATAGTAAATCCGGAACAAAAGGAAAAATATACATTTTCCAATATCGTGATTTGTCTTCTTAGTCTTCTAGTTCTTTGTCAAGAAAATATTAGTGAAAATAATGTAAATATATTGAATAGCATTTTAAGAGTTGAATTACATTGAACATAATTTCGCTGCACTACGATAAATTAATTACTCATTTTTATTTAGGTCTGAACTAAAAACGTAATAGATACAATCCCATATGTAACCCTTAGCTTAGGTAACGTTATTCCTTCCTAGTGCGGTTTCTCCTACAGTTTTTTAACAAACGTGGCTTCACGACACACAGCAGTCACTTCCATTATTCGCTTAAAAGATGACGGTAGGCGTAGTAGGAAAGATCGAAATCTTTACTCTTGCGAGTGTTAATTAATTACAGTTATTTCAGCGTAAAATGAGGAACAATATATCCGGACAGTTGATACTGTCTGCTGTATGTGAGTTTACACGTGTACATACATTTATTGTACTTTTCAGTGGAAATGGGATAATATTTATATAACATATTCAACAAAATCACCATTATATATATTTAGTACAATAATCATTTACGTAAAATAAATTTTAAATAGCAAAACACAATTAAAATGTATACGCAACAAGGGCATTTCAACTGCACCAGGAAAAGAATATTACAATATGCAAAATTAATTAGAGCCTACAGAAGCTCAGAAGAATGCGGCTGGAAACAAATATGAAACAAAGTTAGTGTAATTAACGTAAACTTTTTACTTGATGATTGCTCTTTGTGGAGGAGAGATTTAATTAAAAAAGAACTTGCTAACGTAGTCGGGTGGAGCGGACTACGGCTGCTTACTCGAACTTTTACCTTGGAGATGTGTGATTATGAATTCATTATAAATTAATTAAATTTAGAATTAATAAAAAATTAATTCATTCTTTTAATATATGATATATTTAATATCATATATTAAAAGAATGAATTAATTTTTTGACTAAACTTATCCACGTGAAGTATAAAAACATATACATTGGATAATGTCTAAAAAAAGTAAGAAGCCTCTTAAATATGAGCGAGTGTGTGAGTGAAAAATTAAAATGATTTTGTACAAAAACATAATTTTGTATTGGAAACGAATTGTCCAGAAAAAGCGATGTGACCACATATTGCTAAGCGACCTATGTATTTGAAAACATTCTAATTAGTTCAGTCCTTTTATTTATTTAACAGCTGACATTTTCTGTTCAATATTTAAAATTACTATCATAAAGAACTTAACATTACAAATAGGTTTTAATTAATTAAACATTAATTTCAATATTAAATACTTTCTAATAATAAAATCATAAAATGTATATTGATTTGCGCCCATATATGTTATCATCTAATTAATACTTTCGTTTTGGGTACATCTGACATACATACATTATGCTGTGGGTTATTGATAAATAAATAAATAACGATATAACACAACACGTTAATAGTTTCCGCTTGTACCTAATGACTGCGAAAGATATATTGAAATACTGTACTATTCAAAAAAGCTACATATTACACTAAAATATACTAAATACATAGAAATATTTAGTGATAAATGTTCTTCCGTCTTTTGAGATATTGTATGTAGAGTGGTGGAAGTCAACGCCGGGCTTTGTCCTGTTAGCAGACCGTAGAAAATGAAAATAATACACGGTATTCAATAATTCGCTACAATGACCTCCTTTGTACAACTGTATTGAAAATAAGAGAGCAAATATTATAATCCCCTGAAAATATTTAAATCGATATCTGATCAATGATTACGATAATCCGTAATTCTAATATAACTTAAAAATACAAGGTATATGTAAAAGAAAAAAAAAGTCAGAAATTGATACATTCATTATAGAAACCAGATTACAGAAGTTGAGATTCTGAGAACAAATTGGACTTACGTTAGATACTAATTAGAACGAGGTACGATAACGAGATGTAGCTTTGTGTACGTAACGAGGGCGACAGGGAAGACGTGGTAGTGTGTTCAAAGTGTCGGTACGTGGAGATTTTGAAATTACAGGATTTAATAAGGATTATTTAATTTCATTCTGGCTTTTTTGATCATTTCTGTGAGTGGTAACTTCAAGGTACTTCTACTCGCTGTTTGTTCTATATATTTAATGAAGAAATATCAATTCATAACAATGTCAGTTGGAAGTGAAATTCAGACATTTTTGGTTCCGTACCGATATCTTACTATGTCAGTTAACGTAGTACATACAAAAGTTGATTTATGTTATTATAAATTAGTGTTCTTTATATGAAATTAAGTATACTTATAAATATGTAATAGTTTTTCTGCTTCTTCTATCAATTTACAATATTTAACTTTCACTACTAGTTCTAATATATTGCCAAGTTTTGTGAAACTCTATTCATAGTATTAATTACGTGGGGAATCCACACTTATTTTGATTATGATATATACTTTATGATACGTACTACATACTTTTCATTATGTTCGCTTACTACTACATACTTTTCATTATGTTCGCTTAGAAGTTTGTTCTGTACTCCTAGACACACCCACTTGATATCGTGATTTTAAGAAAATTTGTTCGCTCTTGATGAGATACCTTAAAAAGTGATCGCTATTTTGATTAATACTCTAAGTGAAGTTAATATTGGACCTAAATATCTTAATCTCTCAGTAAGGCATCTCTTTAATAATCTACTCGAATTGAATAAAAAATAATATATTAAGTTTATTTTCTACTGAATTTGAATCTACGTTACTATCTAATCTCTCCAGTATCCCTAGTAGTCTACAACAACATTCATTTTCTTATAAACATTTAGTATCTTCCAACGAATATGATTTGTGATAAGGCAACTTGACGGTTAATAGAACCGGTGTCGATAATCTATACGGAACATCTTTGTCAGTTCTAAAGACCGATTCAATTAATTTGAGATTCAATTCAATAATTCAGTTATTGATATAGGGAATTTGAATCTTATTTGAATATTATATTATAGATTTATGATACAGACTGTTTACTTACTGTCTGATCATATCAATCATGTTCTAAATAAAAAAACAAAAACCCTTATTAGTTGTTACTATGAATTATCCCTCTTTTATGTCCATTATAATTCAACATAGTTTAAAATATGAAATATTTTAGATATTATCTAATATTAACTTTTCAGGAAATGCCTGATGATGAAAAGATGCTATAATCATCAAGAATCAGTCAGTTAGTATCCTAGAGATCTACTAAGTTGTGTCATATTTTCAATTAATAACTTAGACAAAATTTTTATATGAAATAATGACAATATATATTTTTTTCTAACAGAACATCCAAAAATATATTATGTTGTATTAAATGATAAAACGAGTCCTCTAACTTTGGTCCTCGGATAAAAGTTTTAAGTAGAAAATTCCCAAAATACAATTTATTCTCGTCATCGACATAGATAAACTACGTAAAGATACCTTAATTAAAAAGTAAATTACGATTTTTTTTATTCGGATCGTTATTGAGAATGTTATTAAGAATAAATAAAATAAATATAAACACAACGTTATAACACATAAAGGGTATAACTGGTATAATTTAAACCTTTTTTTTTATTTCTCTTGCCAACCGTGCAAGAGGCCGCGGGCCGTTCTTTGTCAACCGTGTAAGAGGTCGCGGATTCAAATGCCGTTGTGTCCAAATTTTTATAAGTTTTCTTTAAGTATTTTTCCTATCCATAATATGGATTAACACTTTAAAACTCATAAAAATATAGAGTTTCAAGGAAAGCCGCCAAGGGACGTAAATAGTTAGTATTTACGGCCCTTGGCACTAATGTGCATCCGGTCTGCCCTGCCAAATATTAAATAAGCATACTGAACTATTCAAAACCCACATAAAAATAAACTATTTTTATGTTCATTACATTACTCTAATAAATCTATAAGTATGTTATTTAAGGTAAAAGCAGAGTGTCACAACACTAGGCCGATATTGATACTGGAGTCCGGACTATGAAAACCAAAATATATTTATTTCTATTTTTTTTCTTCCTTAAACTCAAATCTTTGTGAATATAATATAATTTTTTAATTTATTCTGAAGCATATACTTAAAAAACACTACATATCAAAACATATACTTCCCCTGCAATGTGAACTGTCCATACTACCAACTGAAACCTCACGGTGCTCCTACTCTACCGCCACGAGCTGAGGCTTCAGGAACCAAGAGGATTCTTCCCTTAACCTCAGCGGTGACAGTACTTCGATCTTTATTGGCCACTCCTTTTGTTTATATAATAGCGTAATAATATGATTTATTACCTTATCTAAAACACGAAACTGACTTATATATAACATATACGTGTATTTTTTACTCTTAATAATATAACACGCTAGTCTAACGCGTCACGATGGCTGGTTCGGTATTTACAGGAATTGATTGTTAAGCAACATTACGTGTGTACCAGATACGTAAGGAGGCGCTTAGATCCCGAAACTCGTAAATCAAATGAAGTCAATTAAGTAACGTAATATAGTAAATAGCGACTAAGGCATATTGTACATTGGCGCCCTTCCAACTCAATGGCAAAGTCCTGTTCAGGGGGGTGAAACTCCCATACAAAATAAGTTTCAAAGGAAACTAGCGCCAACTCTCGCCCAGGACATAAGAAAGTTTGATATTTTTTACGTATAACGCCACTAGATGGCATTAACAGGTAGGATAAATTATAAAATTAAAACTATTTCATTATTTTTTATTTTCTTTACTAATAATTTTATTTTCATTTTTAATGTTATTTTATTTTTCATATTTTAAATAAAATTAGTTTATTTATTTTAATGGCAACATTGTATAACTACTAAAGTATGGCAGCATACTTAACGTTTTTTTAATTTTGTGCTCGCTTTTGTGTTCTGGATGTTACAGAAATTTTCTTGGTGTTTATTTTAATAATTTAATATCACGTTGCCTTTTACTGAACTCTGAGACTTGTTTTGACGATTTACCTTAGGAAGATACTCGAATCTTTGATTTCTTACGTCTACGGATTAACTTGTTATTTTCTATGCAGTAATGATGTTAAGTGTGACCAACAGGTTTTTTTTAATTATATCGTTAACGATAATTAGCCGAAATATGTATTTGTGTAAAATATTTATTCATTTTCTTTTAAAAGTGAGGATAATATATAATGGAGATACTAAATGTAACTTCTTAGTAATCTAACATACACATCGTATATGTTTATTTACTATACTCGTGTATAAATTTGAGTTCGCCCATATTAATAAAAATGTTTAAAAAGGAATAAAACCGGAGATAATAACCATTGACACTAAAATCAAAACTGTAATTATTCTAAGAAACCTATAAGCATTTAGAACGAAGAAACCTATAAACCTATAAGCATATTAATTTTCACTTTATAATACTAATTATGATTTATTATATTAGTTAACATTATATATATTTTTATTTTTAAATTATTGTTGCCAACTTATTTTTATAATTGTAAGGCTTTTAATATTGATTTTTTATTATTTCAGAACACAAGATACTTCCCAACGAATGTCAGAAAACTGCTGAATTCTTTTATCTCTGATAAATTGTTTGATTTGCTTAATGGTCATTCTTATAAAGGCAAGTCATGTTGATTAAATTGAATAATAATCTTTTAAATTAATTACACATAGTTGGTCTTAAATGGCAAATAACCTTTAATAAGAATGACCTCTTTAAAATATAAGCGTATGAATTTTGTAAAAAAGAAATAAAAAATTAAACTGATAGTCAAGTGTTTTATTTTATTAGAAGATAAAACTTGTCTTGCAAAATACTATGTATATTACAACAATATTCATATCAACCAGATTTAAATTTATTTTATTCTTTTAATAATAGTAATTTAAAAATATAAATAATATTTTAAAAATATATGCAATTTCGGATATTCTAAACTGCCACCTAGTGAAATTTTTTAGTACTAATAACGCCCTCTCTCGCCCAGGACAAAAAAGTTTGTATTAAAAAATATCGAGAGTTGCGCATCTATACCAGTATTAGAGTATCATCTATGGTCCTGTTTGTTGCACTTAAATCTCCAATAAACTATTCTCAGTAGAATTGTTATATATTATAGTTTACCTAAAACCAAAACAATAAGTATATCAGATTATAAGCCGTACCAGAAAACATGAAATACTTACATAGTAACATATGAAATACTTACATAGTAACATATGAAATACTTACATAGTAACATATAGTTATTACGTACATAAATTAAATAAATACAGAAACTAGTACAATAAGGATTCAGGTGATCTATTTATATCTGCTTATCTGCTATATGCTTTTAATCCTCATTCAGACGTCGGCGTGATGTCTACGACACACTATTGTTCGTAACAAAACTAAGTCAAGGGTGTGTCGGACGAACGTACCGACAGCCAAAACGACTTTGGCATGGACGTGCTCTCAAATGAGAACGAAAATATTGCATTGTTTACAAGCCAAATGAAATTTTTTAATATAACTGTTGTATTTCAAATGCTTTTTTTACTTTGAAATACTGTGTGGGTTGAGTTAATAATACAGATTAAGAAATTTAGGTAATTTAATAATAGCTACAATTATTATAAGGGAGATAAAGTTAAAGTATAAAAAATGTTTTTGTTTTCTTTTTAGAATTTTAATACATTTATATTCATTAATTATACCTGTAACCTAATAAAATACTTGAAAATATTTAATGAATGCAATACTGGCTAACAACGTAAATTGTAAACTATGCTCAGTGTTGAAATCCACTACTCTACAATGAATGTCTCTAAAATTGAGCATACAGTGGAAAAATCGATTATACATAGTCAATGTTAGACTTAACAATTCGTACTTTTAGTTTCCTCTTTTAACCCTGCCATGACAATGTATATAAAACCACATTATACAGAATAATTAAACCATTTATAAAATATATGTATTCAAAATAAATACATGCATATGTGAACAAAATGATATACTTACTTCGAACAAGAAACAAACATTACCTTAAAGATAACGACAGTTACGTAGTAAATATCAACAAACGTTATTCCAAGCTTACTCTCCAACTTTTGACAGCTTATCCTTTAAATTACTCCGGAAGTGTATAAGTGTACTCACACGTAGACGAGTGCGTATTAAAGGAATTATGAAGCGGATTCCGAACAAACTTTACATGATATCATAGCGTTTGCGAAACAGTGAATTAGCTCGCCTTCAATTTAATGGACTTGAATGTTAAGCTAATGTATGTGACGTTATTTGCTTTACATTATAGTCGTGGCTAAAGTTAATCTCAACAAATTTAGTCAGTAATATAGTTTTGATAAATGAACAAAAGTAACGATTACATTAAAATTATGGTATATATATATATATATATATATATATATATATATATATATATATATATATATATATATATATATATATATATATATATATATATATATATATATATATATATATATATATATATATATATATATATATATATATATATATATATATATATATATATATATATATATATATATATATATATATATATATATATATATATATATATATATATATATATATATATATATATATATATATATATATATATATATATATATATATATTTCAGAAACTTAATATAAGAAGCTTTCACACAAGCAGAAAGCTGTAACAATCAAACACGTGAAAACACAATTTGTCAATCGTAAGTATTGTGTACCAACATACATACGAGTACATACAATGTATATCGACAACGTCGACTTCTACGAGCACTCTTGAGGCGCTTTGTGAGCAGTGAATTTCTCACGTTTGGCATTCATTACATGTTATATGAAATAGATTTAACATAATGTATTTAGACAGTCGTTAATAAGTGACATTCATAATCGCTCAACTCGGCGAAGGCATCAATTAATTACGTCTTCGTATCGTCTGTCTAAAGTTCAACGACCTTTTATAGGGCTTAGCGTAATTTTTTTTAATAAAATTCCAAAATATATTCGCGCCTTGCCAATAGAATTGTTTAAAAAACATGCAAAAGCACAACTTCTTAGCAAAGGTTATTATAGGGTTGATGACTATATCAATGACAATGACGCGTGGAGTTGTTCAGTTCTGCGACCGGTTCCGCTCAGGTTAGGCGATACTTGTAATACATTTGTTCTATGTAAAATTGCTTTTTTTTATTTAAAAGATGTGCTGAGGAGTTTCTTTCGCCATTTCTTCTCCTCTATGACAAAGCACCTTTCCAAAATGGTAATAAATAAATATTGACGTGCATAAGTGTATCTGTGATACCTATATGAATAAATGAATTTTGATTTTGAATAATTAAGAAGTACATAAGTATTAGTAATTAAGACTTATAGGTAAGAATATTTAGCAAATATAGTAAATCTTAATATTATTGTAAATTTCAGTACTAAATTTCAGTACTAATAATTCGTAAAGGAAAATGTTTATCATAAAATGGAAGTCGAAATATAACTACACTTTTTACTGTAATATACATACTTAGCGCAATAATCTGAAAGCTTAGTGCCAAGATCTTCCACATGCCGCCATTTTCATTTCGTCTATTTATGAATCAATGTTATCTCAGTACCAGAGCCGTAACGTCATCACAAAATATCATCTGACATCCACTCGAACTAGCAACATTATTGTTGAGGCAGAGATCAATGACGTGCTTTGTCTCTTCAGTAGCAGTCAGTCGCTGGACCTACTGTTGGTTCTATATCAAGATGTCACAAAGTGTTTCACTGTAAGCTGTAAATAATACGTAACATAATATGCAAATTAACATCGTAACTTCCAAAAAGTGCGAACGAGCTAAGCAAAGGCGGTGTAATTTATTATTGACAGTTCCAATTCCGAAGATACAATATTGTGAGGGAGATTTAATATCGATACAGCTTTAGTCTTTGTAATAATTGGAAAAAAAATCCTATAAATTTCAAACTTATTATGAGTTATTATGTTATTATAATTACATTTACTGGAAGCATCTGGAGAAGGATTAGTTTATAATTTTTCAAAGCAATCTTTACTCTCTCTATGTAGGGAGATAGACAGAAACGGGTGTTAAATCATAACGACATTCAACATAAAGTGCGAGTGCAACGACTAAATGTGGTGTGTAATACAATTTGAATATGAATTATTTAATAAGAGAACTTTAGTTATTTATATTTAAGGTTCTATACGAAATTACTGTGAAAAGTAGTGAATTTATACATTCTAGTACGAGTAGAGTTACTCTATTACATGTATGAGATACATCTGACTGTATTTATTATTTGCTTGTTCTTATGAGAGTGGGAAGAGAATCCACAACTATCATAAATGTCAGATTCCATGATATTATGCTCCGATGGATACAAATTCGAATTCTACAATGTCAATTTCAATATTAAAATTGTAATTTCTTCCAATTTAATTTTCCGTATTGTAATTAACTAACATTAACATTTCACTATAAATTGTCTCAATTTATTTTTTAAATAATAACGTATTAAAATATATGTTTATGAATAATCTGATGAATAATTTAAGTAAATATATTTTAACTGTAAAAAAATATACTATAATATTTTTGTTTGTGAAAATCGTAGCAATTGATTAAAAATTGACAGTATTATTAATTGATTCAATATTATCTAAATTTCTATAGAAACGCCTGCATATTGTATAAGAAATAACAATTTATATATAGATATGGTATCAATAAAACATGTTAACTTGCTTTTATTCAAGAATAGCCGACTTAAAGGAAATTTCTACCAAAAACACTTTAACAATGGAAATTGCTTCACCAAATCAAACTCTCGCGTGACCGATTTTAGGATAATGACCTCGGCTTGGAGAAGTATGAAAATCTAAGAGGTGGTGTAAAAACTTTTATAATAAAACGTAATAATGCTCCTGACGCAGGCTCTTAAGAGGAGGAAGGAAGGGCTTACTTAGATTCACGAACCCTTCACAGTTAGAATGTTTATAGAATGCAAAGAATAAAGGAAATTGATTATACTTGATTAAAGAATGTATTCTTTCTAAAAAAGGAAAATTTAAATTATAATGCAATGTAAAAAAACGCAAATCGACATAAAATGCTTGAAATATAAGCATTTGTCACATGTTGAGATTAAACAATGAAAATAGTGATACAAAAAATAATAAAGCTTTCTCCAGTTTTGAAAACATACCAGTATATGTAATATTAAAACATATTATTACTTACATTTATCTCTCATATACAAACTAAAAGGTTTACAAAAAGTCTTCACTCCGCCATGTTTTTGTTAAAGCCAGTGGTTTTTCAACAGACCACTTTGAACAGTGAATTCGAGCTCGCGGCTGACCACTTTGTTGAAGACCTCGGCTCGTTTCACACAAACTATATTTAAAGATAAATTACTCAATCAATGCATTTATATGAGTATCAGTGAGTATCAGATGAAGAGTTTGACAGTAAATGCAACGGTTGTGTGTGACGATTGGTTTTGTCAAACCTAGAGATATGACTGGGTAGACTTTACACTAGATTTTCTCTGCTTCAATGCCATATGCGTAAAGCCAAAACGGGGACGGATAAAAGCAGGGACTAAGCAACGGAGTGTCTTAACACTAGCTTCGTATGGTTCCTGCAGTTCCCTCTGCCTACCCTGCCCATGTGCGGGATACAGCGTGAAGCGTAAAGCAATTTATTTATATTATTTTTAGTATTTTTAAAGTATATACTATTATTTAGTTTCAAAGTAATATTAATTAAAACGCAATATATGTATAGTAAAGTAAATAATGTCGGACGTTGCATTCATATTTAAGCAATTTAAAAACATATGTATGAAATTGTGTAAAAGAATGAAAACTGAGACTTATTATTTTAAATAATAAGAACGTATAATTCTCACGACACACTAAGAAATTATACAACCTGAAGCTGAAACTCATAAAGTATGGTGAAAATTTATTTAAGCTGTAGTTCTAACTTTTAAGCGACTCACGAATGTAAGGCACGTTCGTTCCCAGCTATAACTCCTTACTCCTCGCCCGTACTGTGTTGGGGACGACTCGTATACGTCTTTTGTATGAATATATTTATTTATTTAATAAGAAGCCAACGATATATAAAGCAGTGATTCTTACTCTATAAATATTTTTCAAAACGATTTTAGAGTTTGGACACAACATATAAAGGCTTACTTTACATGCAATTTGAAAGAGGAACCAGTACAAAATCATTATGTCGATGACTATTTGAAAAACGAAAACTAATATAAATAATTTTAACTTACAAATGTTTCTTTTATAGCTTCACGCTTTATCCCGCACACGGCAGGGTAGGCAGAGGGGACTGCAGGTTTCATAGGAACCTAGTGTTAAGACACTCCGTCGCTTAGTCCCTGCTTTCTCCGTCCCCGCAAATGTAAATACATATTATTATCTAAAGTAAGGATTAGATGATACGTCATAATTTATATTTTAAATAATAAGTAACGTGTTGTGTCTTTCAATATGGAAACTGTAAAAAGTTCTTTATCTTCACTAAACTAGTCAGCTCAATCATTGTAGACCTATATTTTAATGAATCTCGTTATGAATGTGACATGATCCTTTGTATTATAAATTATATCTATAATATATTTAAATCGCAGTTTCGCAATATAGTGTTGCCAGGTAGGGAACGCAACGAGTTCCTTGAAATTTGTCATTTTATAATATTTATATATTCAAAGTGCTTTAGTTATTCTATAAAAATATATGTTTTGTTTAAATATGTTTTCAATAGAAAGCAAAACTTTACATATAGTAAATTACTTGGAATATCATTAGAAAAACAAGACCGTCTCAGCGCAGCGGGACAGCGTCTGACTGTAAGAGTACTGTGTTCACCTTTTGGGTGAAAGATATAGTTAGATTTGTGCAAAATTTTTTTTTTTAGTTCTTATTTGCTGATTTGAACTGTAGTAGTGTTATTAAATAAGTGTTTTTAAAATTGGAACATTGTTTTGGAAATAAAGCGATTTATTTATTTGTTTATTTATTTATAAATCAATGCAGGAAATTATTACAATGCAGCGTTGAGTTCCGTCACTTAGTACGTCATGTCTCGAATTTTGATGAAACGGAACACAGAGAGAACACAGAGAGTCGGGACACTGAGTTTGTTTGTTACTTTTTTATATGTAGGGTACAATGTGAAGTAGAAGACTATTAGTTGTCATTAAAAAATGCTTAAGATTATGATAAGGGATTATACACAACATACAATTCGCTACTTACTTTGACTATTTTTAGCCATTGATAGCTCTAAGGTCAGTGAACCGAGTCCCTGTCGGTACTACGATACGTGATAAAACTAAGATGTTACCAATAAATGTTACCTGTAAATATCATGTCGTACTAAAATATATCTTCCTTGTTGTTAACTAATTTTTGATTAGGAAAGACTAAGCCTCAAAAGTGTTCAAATTATGGAGACATTGACTCCATAATATAAATTTACATTTTTTAGCCTTAAATAAACACTATTTTGTACAGACCCAGAGTAGATTTCAATTAAAAAAGTGTACGGCATTTTTCAAACAGTGTAAGTCCACTTCGTGGACAGACCGCTAACCATTCGGAAATGTGCTTGAATAATGTAGCCGGTTTCGACGCGTTTCTTAGTTGTAAGTTTGACTAATTGCTTGCAGGTTCTTAGGAACCGTGTAGAAGGCGTTACTAAGTTGAACTTTTCAATTTAACTTGTACGGACTTGAACCGTGTTGGTGAAGTTTTCTATACTATACTATAATATGACTGGAGAATACTTACAACTGCGAATGTAGAGTAATAATTGATTGAAATATTTATTTCTATTATCTATGTATTCTATTATTATTTTCTCTTTTCTTATCTTCTTAAAAATGTTTCTGTATTATCTATCATAAGCAATAATAGTGGACCGTCGTGGCGCAGAGGCGTTACGTCTGCCTGTAACGCGACGGTTTCTGGGTTCGATTCCCAATCGGTTAAGGAGGATTTTTCTATTTTCATTTTCTTCGCTCTGGAAACTCAACACGCAATGCCTCGAAAACGGCGGAAAGCGGGGACGAAAAAAAGCAGGGACTAAGCAACGGAGTGTCTTAACACTAGGTTCCTGCAGTCCCCTCTGCCTACCCCGCCATGTGCGGGATAAAAGCGTGAACCTAAAAAAAGAATAAAATAGGAAATAATAAACATAGACGATAAATGAAAAGACATAAAAGCATAATTTAATTAAATTTGGTAAGACACATTCTCTTTATGCTTTGGATAATAGATTAAATTTGCAATTAATTGATTATATGTTTGAGATTTCTAATATTATTAATTATGAAAAAGTAATAGTTTAAGCTAAGAAAATATTACGACAAATGTATGTAAAATACTAAAAATATACAAACGGCGAATTTTAAATAAAGCACTTGATAGAAAGATCTTCTAGTGATATATATCTATAGCAAAGAAAATATCATATGAACAGATTTGAATCTGTGACCTCACATTTATTAAATCATTTATAAGAACTGCTATATTCTTAAAATTGAAATTCTGTTGCAATAACTCTCAGTGATAAAGTAATCTCAGCCGGTAAAAGAGAGCGGCAACAATCGGACCGCTGTATCGGATATCTGTGAGTACACGAACGTGGTGTCGGGGAGAAATTATATTTTGGGAATTTTCTACTTAAAACTTTCATCCGAAGGCCAAAGTTGGAGGACGCGTTTTGTCATTTGATACGCAGGTGTTTATTTTTATTTGATAAAATAGAATTCGATATATTCTTTGGATGTTCTATTATAAGTATAATAAATTATATGTCATTATAAAATATAATAATATCGAAAGTGAAGAAAGTATTATCAACATAAGCCTGTACTCGTATAAATTCAATTATTATACTAATGTGCTAATTTATAATAATTTATTTTATTTCGGTTTATAAGTACGAAAGTATTACTCACTCTTGCACAATGATCTGGACATATGTCGCTCTCTATTGAATATAATTAAAAGGCATTTTTCTTTTTCAGTCTTTAGATGGGAGTGTAGGTTTCATAAAATAGCTTAGCTCTTAGCTTACTATAGCTTCAATATTCTGCTAATTTCAAAACAAAAATTTGAGAGTGGTAGAGCCAAGCTACAATGACAACAGTAGCTCAAAAGGGCCAGGCTCGAACCGGGTAATTACCACGCTCTCAAAGAATATCGTCGTGGAACAGTAGCATTTTTATGCTGCTGTGTTTCGTCAGGTGAGTGAGAGTTCCGGATGCCCATAAGGGGGGATTGGTCTGGGTTTTTGTGCTGTATCGCATAGCCGGTTGGGCTCGTAGGTTACTGATGCATTGGGTCACTTGTCCTGGAGGTCAGCGGGATCCAAAGAAACGGTGCTCCGCTAGCCGCCCGTGGTTTGTAGGGGGCCCAACTAGCGTAATAGCCCCACGTGAAAGGCTGCCCCACCGGCCACGCATAATCCCGGAGTTGCTCCATCGTGCCGGTTGGCGACCGGATGGAGAGGACCCGATGGCGACTTCCGGGGGGGTTCGGGCGTCCCTGCGCTCTCCATACAAGTGCCCCCTCGATGCGTTGGTTCCTTGCGTGCTGCTTGGCTCGTAGTATAGTATTTTACCCTGACCTTTTCCCCCTTCCCCTATTCACTCTAATTATGAAAATTACCAAAAAGAAAAGTAAGATAAACCAGCGGTTGCACTTCCTCTCCCTCAAAGTGCATTTCTCTAATATTCGAGGATTGCACTCAAATCTCAATGATGTCCATCACCATCTCGAGACTGAGAGACCGCACTTACTCTTCCTAACGGAGACGCAGATCTGTAACCCGTCCGATTCATCATATCTGCACTATCCTGGGTACATCTTGGAGACTCAATTCCGCGCCCACGCAGGTGTGTGCGTGTACGTAAGAGACGTGATCTGTTGTCAGCGTCTTCGTAACTTAGAGGTTCCTGACTTTTCAGTTTTATGGCTTCTTGTGAATACTGGCCTTGACCAAATAGTTTACGCCAGTGTCTACCGTTCGCATAGCGGAGATCAGGAGACGACAAGGCTACTTAACTATCTAAGCGAAGCTACAGACTCGGTCCATCGACGTTTTCCATCAGCGCAGTTGGTGTTTCTTGGGGACTTTAATGCGCACCACGAAGAGTGGCTGTACCCGTATAGTGACACTGACCACGCTGGTAGAGAGGGCTATAAGTTTGCAATTTCTTGTGGCCTCTCTCAGCTTGTCCACGAACCCACTCGTATTCCTGACGTCGTGGGCCACACTGCGTATTGCCTGGACCTTTTGCTGACAACTGATCCAGATAGATGTTCGGTTTCCGTTTCTCCACCACTCGGGACATCCGATCATTGTGTGGTAAAATCTGTGTCGCATTACTCGCCTCCTGATACCAGCCCTAAAGGCACTAGACGAGTGTGGCGATACAAGTCAGCGGATTGGGATGAGATGCGTCACTTTTTCGCATCTTATCCATGGAAGCAAGTCTGTTTTTCTTCTAGAGATCTATCGTGCTGCGCAGACGCTGTCTCAAGCGTGATTTATCAGGCCATGGAATATTTTATTCCATTTGCTGAGGTATCCCTTGAGACCAAAACACGCCCATGGTTTAATGCTGAATGCCTCTTAGCTGAAAATCGTAAGCGTGAAGCCTTTTTGTCTTGGGCTGACGCTCGTAAAAACAAAGCCTTGGATCTCCAGTTTAAGAAGAAAACATACAACACAGCTGCTAAAAGGTGTAAAAAAGCGATTAAAATAGCTCGTTTTGACCACATTGGCCGAATAGGGGAAAAGTTAGCTTCCTTTCCCTCAGGGAGCAAAGCTTTCTGGAGCCTTGCTAAGTCGGTCGAGAAAAACTTTTGTCATTCTTCGCTGCCTCCTCTGCTCAAACCTGACGGATCCCTGGTGCACAGTGCTAAGGAGAAGGCCAATCTATTTGCCAATCTCTTCGCTGAATATTCTCGTCTGGATAGCAACGGTAAGTGTCCACCTCACTTATCTCCGTTTGGCCCTAAAATGAGCGCCGTTAAAATACATCAAAAAGAAGTACTGAAATGTTTATTAAATCTGGACGTTAATAAGGCCAGTGGTCCTGATGGCATTCCAGCAGTGGTTTTGAAGTGTTGTGCACCCGAGTTGTCTCCTGTTCTGACTCGTCTATATCAACTCTCTTTAGAAACTAGTAAAGTCCCGAGATCTTGGAAGCTTGCTAACGTTCAACCTATCCCCAAAAAAGGAAGTCGTGCAGACCCAGCCAATTACAGGCCTGTCGCGATCACCTCTATAATCTGTAAGATTATGGAATGCATATTGAATAAGCGTCTCCTAACTTACCTTGAAGCAAACGAGCTTCTTAGTGATAATCAATATGGTTTTCGCAAAGGACGCTCCACTGGAGATATGCTAATATATGCCACTCAAATTTGGAACGAGGCCTTAGAGGGTCACGGTGAAGCAATAGCCGTTTCATTAGACATCTCAAAAGCCTTTGACCGGGTCTGGCACGAGGCACTACTCAGTAAGCTTCCAGCTTACGGCTTACCTACTGAACTCTGTGATTGGATTTGTGACTTCCTGAGGGAACGTTCTATTCGGGTTGTCTTAGATGGATGCTCGTCTGATCTAATGGCAATCAATGCTGGGGTACCTCAGGGATCAGTTCTCTCTGCAACCTTGTTTCTGCTGCACATAAATGATCTTTTAAGACCCGTTATTATTAGCTACGCCGATGACAGCACGGTGATTGAGAGGTACATGACCAACTCGCGAGCTAGTCCAGTGGAAATACGGTCCTTAAGAGAGTCCATGATTGAACGGGTAAACTTAACTTTACAGTGGGTGTCCGATTGGGGTAACGCTAATCTTGTTAAGTTTAATCCCTCCAAAACAAAGGCATGTCTTTTCTCCGCGAAAAAAAGTAGCTTCGACTTAACGCCCACGTTCGAAGGTGTATCCTTACCGATTGCTGACCATCTAGGGCTTTTAGGTATTATCATCTGCTCTAACCTGAACTTTGGCCAACAAATTGAGTCTATGGCACAATCTGCGTCCAAGAAAATATCAATTCTCTCTAAGGTTCGGCAGTACTTCAGCTCTGAACAGCTACTTAATCTTTACACTGCTCAAGTTCGATCTTGCATGGAGTACTGCAGTCACCTCTTGGATGGTGCAGCCAAATATCATCTGGAGGCTTTAGACTCAGTTGACCGAAGAGCCCGTCGACTAATTAATAATGAAAAGCTCTCAAATAGCAGACTACACACGCTTGAGCATCGTCGTCAAGTTGCCAGTTTATCGGTTTTCTACAGGATGCACTTTGGAGAGTGCTCGAAAGCTCTCTTCGAACTGATTAAGCCTTATCCATTCCTTTATCGGAAAACTAGGCGTAGGCAAAAGTTTCATCCTTACATGGTTGACATACCCAAATGTCGAACTAAACGTTTTAGCAGCTCGTTTTTGGTGAGAGTCGCCAAGATTTGGAACGACTTGCCTGCGTCTATTTTTCCTGATAAGTATAACCCAGGAGCCTTTAAGAGTAGAGTGAACAGGTTTCTTCTGGACGGGCGTGTACCACCTTCGTCTTCATCTACACTTTCCATCAGGTGAGATGGGAGACAAACGCTTGTTCCATTACAACTATAAAAAAAAAAAACTAAGAAACGTATATTATCGTCAATACATAAATATTAAATTGTATAATATTTATGATTACAATTTAGTTTAATTATTAAGATTAAATATCAATTTAAAACTAAATGACAAACAACTTGAACCTCAAAAAGAAAAATGAAACCCACCTGTGTCACAGACACATAGTATGTACTATTATATACACATGGCATACACTATTCAAACTTAGACTGAAGAAAAACTCAGGAAAATGTTTTGAGTTTTGAATTGAATATTTGTATCTAAATAAAAATGCAATAACAATTTTACAGTAGAAAGATCTTGTAATTTTATTTGTTTTGTTTTCAAATTGTTCTTAGTACACACTATGTTGGACAGTTTTTAACTTTTACTTATTTTAGTTTAAAAAAAGTAAAATAATATTCAAATATTATGAAATATTATATTATATATTTATACATACATACATATCTTCACGCTCTATCCCTAGGGGGGTAATCGGAGAGAACGGAGCGCCAAACGCTGCGGTCCCTGCATCTCTTTCGCCTCGTCCACTGTCATTACACTCTTCGCACATGGGCGACGGAAAACCTAAAATAAATAGAAACATTGGTGCCAAAGAACGTCGACAAAGGACGTAAATACTGAAATAAAGTGCGTCCGGTCTGGTATGCCAAGTACTGGTGCATAGCTTGTTATACAAGTGACTAAATATAATTAAGATTTAATATTTTAATAATAAATAAGAACATAGAGTCAATAATACACCTATAAAATTATTTGTTCGAGCCTCACTTGGGTAATAGATTATTTTAATTTTCCGACTGTAGTTAATGTCAGCATAAATATATTAATTAGTATGAATAGCATTAGCGCTTCTAAAGCAAGGAACATAACATTTAAATTACTTCCACTGAGTACATAATATTTTAAAATAAAATTGAACGGACAGAAGTGATCTAATTCTCTTTTTTTTAGCTTCACGCTAAAAACCCGCACATGACAGGGTAGGCAGAGGAAACTGCAGGAACCATAAGAACCTAGTGCTCAACTTCGAGGCATTGCGTGTTGGGTGGCGGAACTCAACGCCGCGCTTTGCCTTAGATGCCAGAGCGAAGAAAATGGAAATAGAAAAATCCATCTTCTCCGACTGGGGATCGAACCCAGTAACCGTCGCGTTACAGGCAGACGTTGCGCCTCTGCGCCACGACGGTCCTCCGTCCGTCCGATATTATTTTTTTTTTTAAAGCATTATTGATATAATAAAACAGTAAGTAAACCGTCTGTATCTTAACTCTTTAATATAATATTCAAATTCCCCACAATAATATTTGAATTATTGAATTGAATCTCAGATTAATTGAATCGGTCTTTAGAACTGTCAAAGACGTTCCGTAGAGATTATCGACACCGGTTCTATTAACCGTCAAGTCGCATTATCATAAATCAAATTCCTTAGAAGATTCCAAATGTTTATAAGAAAATGAATATATTGGAGAGAAGTAGACGTAGATTAAAAATTTAATTTTTAATCAGTAGAAAACAAACTTTTTATATTATTTTTAAATGAATTTTAACAGATTATAAAAGAGATACCTTAGTGAGAGATTAAGTTAGTTAGGTCCAATATCAATATCAATTACAGTATATATCAAATTAATAATAACTATTTATTGTTTCGTACCTCATCACAAACAAATCGAACCTTTTTAGGGTCACTTTTTTGTCCATCTGTCCGTCTGTGTTTACCAATTGCTCAAAATCACACGAAGTTAGAAACTTGATGTCTTTAGGAGTACAGAAGAAATCAAACTTCTAAGCAAACATAATCATGAGATACGAGCGTTTATTGTTCGTTCTTGCTGCTTTTATGTGGATTCCCCATGTAATTAAAGCCATTAATATTACTCGTACTTAACACTATCATGATTTAATATTATTTAATTACATTTAAACGGTACACAGCGAGTAAAAAATCCTAGTGGTAAAGTTACCAGCCATAGAAATAATAAATAGAACCAAATAAACTAAATAATCTACATTAATGTAGATTTAAATCCTCTAACAAAATATCCTCTCTAATCCATCACGAATCCTTCACAACACTTAACATAGCGCGACCTCACACAAACACAAGGTAGTACCTCCGCGTACTATCCACACTTTGAACACACTACCACGTCTTCCCTATCGCCCTCGTTACGTACACAAAGCTACATCTCGTTATCGTACCTCGTTCTAATTAGCATCTAACGTAAGTCCAATTTGTTCTCAGAATCTCAACTTCTGGAATCTGGTTTCTATAATGAATGTTTCAATTTCTGATGATATTTTTTTTGTTTTACATATATCTTGTATTTTCAATTTATATTAGAGTTATGGATTATCGTAATTATTGATCAGATATTGATTCGAAAACTTATAGACGATTATTTGAATTTGCTCTCTTTCGTACAGTACAGTTATACGATTGATGTCATCGTGGTGAATTAATTAATACAGGGCTATTTTTTTCATTTTCCTAAGTCTAGTAACAGGACAAATCCCGGCGTGCAGATTCAACATTTACCACGGAAGAATGGATTTAGGTAGATTTTATGTATTTTTTTATGATTTGTATTGTGTTTTAATCCATTCTTTCTTATTATTCGTCTCTACTCATTAGGTAAAAAAGAAAACTGTTTACATTTATTATGTCTATTACATTATAATTACTTAATTGTCTACCGATAAACTATAGCATTGTACATATTTGTATATGTATGTCCCAAAAATGCCTTACACAATCTTTTTTTTTTTATTTTATTCTATGTATATGTTTTATACACTTCATATGGAATATTTCACCGGAAAATTCATTCATTCTTTTAATATATCTTATATTCAAATGAAATCATAATTACATATCTCTAATGTAAAAATTCGAGTAAGTAGCCAAGTAGTAGTCCACCCGACTACGTTAGCAAGTTCTTTTTTAATTAAATCTCTCCTCCACAAAGAGCAATCATCAAGTAAAAAGTTTACGTTAATTACACTAACTCTGTTTCATATTTGTTTCCAGCCGCATTCTTCTGAGCTTTTGTAGGCTCTAATTAATTTCGCAAATTGTAATATTCTTTTCCTGGTGCAGTTGGAAAGCTCTTGTTGCGCATATAGCTTAATCATTTTGTACTATTTAAAATTTAATTCACGTATATGATTGTTGTAATACATGTATATAATATTCTATTATATAAATTTAATTCGATTTCCACTGAAAAGTATAATAAAAAATATTTATTTATTTATTTATTTATATTTATCATTAATGTAATCCTTTACACTATAATAGGATTAACTAATTAACTGCCGTTTTATAAAGTTTTTAAATTTATTTAAGGAGAGATCAAATACTGCTTTCGGCAGTTTATTGTAGAAACGGACACAATTACATGGGAAGGAGTTACCTATTTTATGGAGCCTAGTGGGTGATGTATTGAGTATAAATATATGTTCACGTTTAATCTCACATATAACAAATAGATATAGTATCAACTGTGTAGATATAATGAAATAGAGACAATAACTGTAATTAAATAACATTTGCACAAGTAAAGATCGAAGCAATTCCTACTATCAGAGGATGACGGAAGTGACTGCTGTTTATCGTCAAGCCACATAGAGAGGAGAGTTGGCAATAAAAGGTGTGTAGAAATTGTACTCAAGAAACCGGAAGTAATGACGTTACCCAAATCCAAGGGCTACAAACCAAGTATCGTGAGGTCTTTAATAGTTCGGTCCGTGTACCCAAAGACCTAATAGAACCTAGATGTTGATGGGATTGTACTTACTACGTTTTTAATTCAGACTAAACTAAATAAAAATAGGTAATTACTAATTAGTCTTAGAATTAGTCTATTGTGAAATTATGAAAGAAAGATGAATGTTGTGAAGATGCGTACACAGGATAGGCACCAGCAAGGATGTCACAGTAAGAATGAAGAATAACGCGGTCAGATAGTTTGGGCACGTTGAAAGAATGAGTGACGAAAGAATGGCAAAAAAGATATATGACGCAAAAGTGAGCGGTAAGAGAGGTAAAGGGAGACCTTGGTCGACTTTCCAAAACACAGTATCGAAGATATTAGAGGAAGGTCACGTAAAAAGCATGAGGACTCCCCGGAGAGCATATATGAAGAGGTTACTGACAGTGGACGAGGCGAAAGAGTAGCGTTTGACGCTCCGTTCTCTCTGACTACTTCGCTAGGGATACAGCGTGAAGCTATGTATGTATGTATGTATGTATGTACGAGTATGTATGTATGTATGTGAAATTATGTTTAATTGTAAAAACTGTCCTAAATTTAAGTCTCAAAACATTATTCAATTTCCATTATTTTCCCTTATGTTTTTCTCAGCCTTGACAAAATATTCTATGAAGACTAATCTCGATATTGGAAAAATATATATTTCTCCTTATGTTCCGTAGTATATCACTATATTTATAAATATTCACATACAAAGCTTCCAGCTCCCTATACATGTCTATATAGAAGTTCCATCTAAAACTCTCTCAACGTCGCCGCTTAACAGCAGCGCCGCGCACACGTGGGCGCATATCGCACGCGCGTGACTGCAGTAATGTACTGGGGTAGATGTTGAATTTTAAACCAATTATTCTTGTTATCGATTTTTACTTTTCAGGAGAATTTCATTCTTCTATAGTAGTTTAATATAGTATATACATTTTTTAAATCTTTTTTTTTACTTAGGTGTTTTAATTATACTAATTATAAATTCATGGAAACGATTCTTATAAATTACCATTAATTTAATTTAGCCATGTCGTGACTATATCAAAAAACGAATGTAATTTAAGTAGAAATTTTACATTTTAAGTCATCGTAGCGCAACAGGATTGTGACTTGTAGACTACGAACTTGCACAACCTATTCCTGTCTGCCGTTCATTTGATCACGTCTCGAAGGAATTTATTATTTTCACTGCCCCGCTCTTGTAAGACAAAGCGCCGCGTTGAGCATCTCCACTCAACTGTGTGTCAACACTTGACTGTCTTTGCTTAAGATACTTGTAAGAAAGTAAAAAAACTCAAATTGTAAACTATATTTTTGAACTTAATTGTTTTAGAAATAAAAACAAATAAATATCTAAACAAATTGTCAAAGACAACTGATTTATATACTATCTTTATATTATATTATATTATACGTTAAAAAAAACCTAATATCGATCAAAGGCAATCTAATCAAGAGTTTTAAATGAGATAAGGAGCAAATTTTATCTTATCAGGAATAAAAACCAGTAATAAAATGAAATCCGATGAGATCTGCATTTAAATTGTGAGAGGTGGTCGATTCGTATTACTGAGAGATTCGCGACTTTTGGTTCGTTAGGAGTTACTTTATAAGGTAACAATGCCTGCCGCTCGCTTTGTGATATTTCGTAGAGTAGTAACGATAGATAATGATCTACCACTAACACTAATAACTATTTCAAATTTTCATATTTGAGAACTATCTTATATTATTTTTATTACTTATTTTAGTTTTTAGTACTAACAACTCACTAGTTAACAAATATTTTAAAAAATATTTCTAAATATTCAAAAATCAATTTAAGTTACGTAAGCACAATATTTTAGTTTACTTTTTATAATTAAATAAAAATAAGGTGATAAAATTCAAGGGATATACATAAGATGATTTAATTGTCATTCCATTCATCTCTCTCAATATTTGTAACATGTTTAATGACAGGACTCAATCCTATATTTATGATTTTTAAAGTGTTAATCCTCACTGAGGATAGAAAAAATACTTAAATAAAACATATAAAAATTTGAACGCAGCGGGACTCGAACCCGCGCCCTCCTGCGAACCGTGCAGGCGCTCTCACCACTGAGCACTCACTAGGACTCAATCCTACTCTTGTTTACTAATACAGAAGTTTTCTTTTTCACTAATTATAGTTCATACGAAGAGAGACCAATATTATTTGTTGAATAAAAGTTGTAGTTTAGTAAAGTACATCACTCGATACACAATTTCTAAAAATTGGCCACAACGTTGAGAAATGCTTACTACCTAATTGTAAAGCTAAATTTTTCATTAATAGTTTAAGTATCTTAAAAATATAAATTAAGTGTTAAATATAATTAAATTTGTATCATTTAAACAAGGCCTACCCTAGGCAGAGAAAACTGAAGGAAACAGAAGGAACCGTAAGTTAAGACACTATTTCCTGCTCTCTACAATTTTCCGAAAAGAAATGGCAAAAATCACCATCCCCAAGTGGGATTAAACGCTCTCAAACGCATTTACAGACAGACGAATATATATAAATAATCATCTAAATACGCGCACCATTGTTAGTCTAACATCTTTATATTTTCTAAATCTCAATATAATAAACAGATTTATGTAGCATTATTTCATCATTATAGCATTTCATTCTCATCACGTATATATGAACAGAAAGGTTCAATGACTGTTACAGCACAATTAGAATCAATAATATAATTGTAAATGTCCGTTAAGAGGTTAACCCTGAGATAACAAAGTTTGCGGTTAGAGTCTGTGGCGGATGCTGTGAACACATCTGTCTGTGGGGACCGTCTATTGTGCTTGTTGATACGGAATGTAACAAGTAGGTAATTTAATAGCTGATACAAATCAAGCTTCGAACTAATTATTCATACTATGGTATGCAAGAAACAAGTGTTTTCATATTTTTTTATATTTTTACTTAAATTGGCTATTATGTTTGTAATAAATATTTGTAACTAAAATACGAAATCTTACGTCTAAACAATTTAAACAGCTAAACCTCTTGATAGTTCGATTTCAACTGAATTGAATATTACTTGGTATATTTATAACAGGATCTAAGATTAATAGAATTTCTGCTGCAAAGTGTCAAAGACGCTCCTCCATTGAGATTATCGAGGCCCGACTCTATTAACGTCTTGTCATTTCGCCATAAATCATATTCGTCGTTACGACGAAAACAAGTGAGCTTAGATATATTGATATTCATATCATGTAGTAGTAAATTTACGTTCAATTATTATTTTGCATTTTGGAAGTCGAATATACAGAATGTAAATACAAGAAAAAATAAATAATAATAAAAGCTAAGCTAATTAAATTTTAAATCTGAAAAAAAAATTACAATTATTTATTTAAAAGTTTTGGTCCTTCGAGTCAGAATATGTTGCATTTTTTACAGCATTAAAAACACTCAGTTAAGTCCACTATCGTTTACATATTTCATCAAAATAGTCTTAAGTCGGTATTTAGTCCAAATTTCGAGGAAATAAGAGGGTCGCTGCTTCATAAATCATATCAAACGTATTTCCTACGAGTGGCAAAAACAGCACCTTCATTTATATCCGGACCCTCTACATAGGGATGGTCTTCACAAGAAAAATGATTTGTTCGCTTTGGGTCTATTCCGCTTTCTATTACGCAAATAGAGCCTCTATTATGTTTACGCAGTGGTTTTGAGATGAGTACTTTGGAAGTAGTACAATAGTACAATATAGAACAATATAAGAATTTTCGTTTTGATATAATTAATAACTATATATTAATATTTATTTCAATTCTAGATATTACTATTGAATGGACATTGAATCTATCTATATTATATTAACCCAAGCTTAGCCAAAATGGTATACATTATATTATTATTATAAACTTATAAATAAGCATAAACTTACCGCTCGTAATTAGATTGCATCGAATCCGCAATCCTTTTATATAAAAGATTTTTAGATGAAATCTAAAATGACGGTGATAAAGAGTATGATGAAGACAATAATATCCTACAAAAAGTCTGAGAATATATATCATAATTTAATTTTTTTTATATTTAATATAATATTGTATGTTAAAGATTATTACCATATTAATGATTTTATAGATATTACGTCTTAGGAATGAAATGCTCGCTCTAGTCAATTTCAAGAGTATCACTGTCACTGATAATAATTGTTAAATTGCAAATTTTTGCCAAAAAAAAGGGAAGAAAGTCTCGCTGCACCAATGTCTTGCACTGGTTACAAATTATTCGACATTAATTTTATTTATTATTTAGCAATTAATCGTGTGGAATAGAAGCTACAAACACTAAAATCAAATATTAAAAAAGCTCTGATAGAGGCATGATAGAGTCACATTTAGTCATAAACAACGGCTATTGTCAGATCTGCTTCAGGCTGTATATTCCCACGACCTAAGCAAAAAATTGATTTAAGAAAGGAAAGCCTTGGTGCCAAATAACATCGTCAAGGGACGTAAATACTGAGCTAATGTGCGTCCGGTATTTTGTGCCAAGTCTTGTATGCCTGCAACATGCTGTACGAGCGAGAACATTCCTTAAGAGTTTATGAAAGTAATTATTTTAAGCAAATTTTTTTTTTAGCTTCACGCTTTATCCCGCACATGGCAGGGTAGGCAGAGGGAACTGCAGGAACCATAAGAACCTAGTGTTAAGACACTCCGTTACTTAGTCCCTGCTTACTCCGTCCCCACTTTCCGCCGTTTTCGAGGCATTGCGTGTTGAGTGGCGGAACTCAACGCCGCGCTTTGTCTTAGATGCCAGAGCGAAGAAAATGGAAATAGAAAAATCCATCTTCTCCGACTGGGGATCGAACCCAGTAACCGTCGCGTTACAAGCAGACTTTGCGCCTCTGCGCCACGACGGTCCTCATCACGGAGATTTTTTATTATTTATTTTAATTGTATCTGTAAAAAAAACATAGTGTGAGTTAAGTTGATTTGTTTGTTTTATGTTTGAAACAGGCTGGTCAACATATATCGATGAGATTTTCTAGTAAAATTAAGATTTTAGATAAAATTTTAAGTGAGTTCGGGAGGTCCTCACGGTTCTTACGTGACCTTCCTTTATAATTAACGACATTGTCTTTCGAATGTCAAGTAATGTTTCGCTCTACATATCTTTCTACTCATTCTTGTAGTATGTATTTTTTTGGACATTTTTAGCACACATCCAAGGAATTACTACTAAATACTTTGATTAACAAATATTTACTTACAATTATTTCTCTTCAACCCATTACACTATAACAGTTTTAACTATACATAGATACTTAGTTAAATATTATTTTATTATACATATCTAAATACAAAACTGTTTTTTTTAAATGAATAAGCTACAAGTAACTTTAAAATTATATTTGTGTTAAACCAATGTTAAACCAAAAATGTACATATGAGTCGTTTACCAATATCCGAACTTCAGACATGTGAGGTCGGCGGCCGTCAGCTAACTGCGCTATAACAATAAACATAAAATGATAACAAGCCAGTCTAAGACCAAACGACCTCATAACGTTTCATTGCCTTTTATCTACATCCCACATTAAGCTTATATGTTAATGGAATTTGTTTAAACACGAATATGTTTATTAGGCTTGTTATAAATAGTATTGATTTTAGCTACGGTAGGTACAGGTTCAATATCCATTAGGCACAAAGATACCTAATTAATAATAGTAATCTTGGCTTATAGTTAAAAGGAAATATAAGTTATATTTTTAGCTATCCATCTTCTTGTTTTTTTATTATGTTTTTCATAGAAACAATCTAGCGCTCTTTGCTAGACTATCTGCAACACTATAAGTGATCTAGCTAGAGTTAAATTAATAAAAATCAATTCGTTGAAATTCTTCGAACCCACTATAAACGTTTACAGGTAAGTGTAAACGACTAATAGTTCTAATGTATCTCAACAAAATAACCAACGTAAAATAAATCATCTTTATTCCATTAGAATATTAACATTTTAGAACGTACGATGTTATTAAGATGTAACAAATTCAACGAAAATCCCTCTCAAATTATAAAAATAAATGAATATATTACTTTAAAACTTGTGAACGTTCAGTTCTAAACAAACATTTCTCTTGCAAACGTATTTCCATACTTTATTTCCATACATCCGAAAGTGGTGCCTTTTTCCTCAAAATCATTTATCACGCGCTCTTGTAGAAAAACATCGTTAAGAAATCTACATATTTTGAACGCGGCCAGAAATTCTGATGAAGATATATTATAAAGTGTTACTAAGACTTTATAAATGACTCTTAATCTGAGGTCAACGTGGCGCCATGGTGTCACATTGATCGTTAGTTTTTTGGTTATTTTCTAATAAACTCGTCTTTAAATCTCATTCCAGTATTGAAATATTCAAGATGTAATGTAAGCACACATAAAAATACATTTTACACTTCGTTAAATATTGAATATACATTACTCTTTTGACTTTACCCTCTTCACATTCTTGTTAAAGCTTTCGCCCCATAAAAAGCTCTGTACTTATAAATTATTCGCACCTAAATCGAAAGCTGTGGTGACATGTGGGTACAAAGTTTATTGTTTTACCTGAGCGTTGTTTACAACATCTATCAATCTGTTTCTATAGGATTTATGGGAAACCTTTATAAGGAACGATACGACATTAAAAAATTTACTTCAGTAATAAATAGGGTCAACAATCTTTTTAAATTTTTGTACTATTTTGACAAAAAAACAATGCTATTATTATAGCCTTGCCGTATGCCAGATGAAGCCAAACAAAAAAAGTCTATATATGAAGAAACGTACGAAGAAAAACAGTATGAAGAACTTGATATTGTTTTTTTAGCTTCACGCTTTATCCCGCATATTGCAGGGTAGGCAGAGGGAATTGTAGGAACCATATGAACCTAGTGTTGACACTCCGTTGTTTAGTCCCTGCATTATCCATCTCCGTGAAGAACTTGACAATATTGCATATAAAATAGAAAAGCCCAATTTTTATTATTATAATTATTTATATTATATTAAATCTCTACCATCATTACTTAAATATAATTTAGCAAACGTTTATTAATATAAATAATAGCTCTTAAAAGCTTACGGAGCTTAAAATAGACGCCTACAGTTTTAAACACCTAACAATGTTTAAAGTAGATAAGTTATACTAAGTAATGGTGAATTATTTATATATATTTTGTAATAAGTTTAATGAAATGCCTTTACATTTTTTAAATTAATTATTAACAAGCTTTTATTACATTGATATGTAGGTATGTATGTATGTGTGTGTATGTTTGTATCAGAAATTTCGACCAGAATTTTGAATGATTGGAATCAATACTTAAAGAAAACATATTTTCTATCCTCAGTGTGGATTAACACTTTAAAAATCATAAAAATGATTGGAATCAAACTTATTACAATAATACTTAAATCACATTTAACAAAACACAACTAAACAGCACAGTTTTATGGAAATCAAAGTAAAAAAAATGCGTTCATTAATTTTTTTGCAATAAATAAAAAAATATTTTACTAAAAAAAACGTCAAACGCATAGATGTTAACATTTTATTGACAAATATGTAGGAATATCACTTTGGTATCTTAAGAGCGTCGTGGTGCAGAGACAGCGTCTGCGTGTAGACACGACGTTTTGTGGATTCAATTCCAAGAGTATTTTTTAGTCCTTTGTAACTTACTATTAATTATTTGATAAACGTTTATAAAAAAATATTAAGAAAGAATCAGTAAGTAATTTCAATAATATCTAAGAAGAAAGACTTCTTCAACATACTTGAGCATGTAATATGGCAAATGCCATATAATATTTCTTAAGTAAGGTAAAGCGCCGTGGTGCGTGGCGCCAGCAATGCTCGTTGCGTACTCGAACTATGTACTTTTCTTTGTACGTGATATCTCAAAAGGTTTCTTTGTGGAACATTTGTGGAAAAACTGAATTTGTCGTCTCAAATTACTTCATATAATATGAGAGTAGCATTCTTTTTGGTTGAACTACACTTAATATATTATAGTAATAATAGTTTGTATATTTTTATATGATTTTTAAGAAAGGAGCTTTTGATTTTTTGTTTCTTATTTTAGTATTAGACATCTGACAAAATTCTTTATCAGATTATACAATATTTTTTACGCTCATTCATAATAAGCTATATAGTATAGCTTATTATGAATGTGTAGTAAAAACCTATTTAAACAGATTATAATGTGTACAATTTTTCAATAGTATTTATGAAAGTCACAATATTTTACTGTTATTATTTCAAATTTCAATATATATCAAAAGACAAAGCTTTTTCTGTTCCTTCAGAAAAAATAAAAACCTTAATTTTACCATCCTCACATAACTTCGATATCGTATCGCACGCACGTCAATGTACAAACATGTAAAAGCTTTTAATAAGGCAACAAGTAAGTGGTAAGCTTGCAAGCTCTTAATAAAATACTTCCTAATCCGTACCGAGTGAAAAGTTGTTTGGATAAAGCCCTGACGTCACGCACTTCTATATCCTTATTACACTGTGACACGTTGATTTAGATATCAGTTATATAACTGCTGTAATTTCTAATGTTTAAGTAATTGCTTTAAATTGCACTAGTTCAGTTGACAAAAAAATGTAAAGTATTTACAGATTATTTAGAAGAAAGTAAATAAATGAATAGCTCAACACAATTTTTCTATGATAACAGTATAGGCAGAGGGAATCTAGTATTAAGACACTCCGTTCCATTCACTTGAGACATTGCCTGTTAAGTGACAGAAGTTCATTCTCCATCTGTGGGAATTGAACTCACAACCAACGCGTTTACACTCAAAATCTATGCTACTGAGACACGAAAAAAAGAAAAAGAAAATATCCTTCCCCAAATGGATACGCATAAACTTAAATCAATATTACAACATACAGATTGTATATGCAAGTATATGAAAAATAACGTATAGCATTATATTTTCACGATATCGCTCTACCAGACGAGGTTACCATGCACTTTGCGTGGACCTTCCTGCATTGCGATAGGGGCTCGAATCGCGCGAGTTGAATTAGATAATGACTTTTTGCTGTCCTACTTTCATTTAGGCTTTGTTTTAAAACTCCTCGACGCCTGCCAAATGCGGGAATGGAATGAGGTCGCGAAGTCTCGTTAAGACTTTTTCTTCTCTATCTATGGTTTCCTTCGACCAGTGTGTGTTTTGAATAGGTTTTGTGTGTTTTAGTATTTCTTTTAGCTTTTCCGTTTGTTATGACGAAGGCTGACACTTGTTATATCTTCAATTACAATAACGTTCAAGATAGCACTATAATATTTTTAAAATAGTATCACAAAACCCGTCCAAGATAGTTCTATAACACAGTTTAAAAAATTTGTAAAACGACGTTTGTGTGTTAAATGTATTACCATATTAATTATTTCATAAATAATAACAGGCCTTGGGAATGAAATGTACACTCCAGTTTCACTAATAAGAATTGTAAAATTTGGCAAATTAAAAAAAAAAGAAATAAATAGAGAAAATCCCTCTGAGCTTCTTGCGCCGGTTCTTTTCTCATGTCTGAGGCATTAGCTTTAGCGAACTAGTGGTAAATTATATAAATGTTTTTGACGTTCATTAAATTAGGCCTGTATCTTCTTAATTTGTATAAATCTGACTTTGAATATTAAAGATACAATAAAGTTCCTTGAGACCGTAGTAATGGAAGTCTGAATGTAAACGTGATAGTTGTAGGTTCAATTCTCAAGAGGAAGAAATTATTTATATTTTCTTCCTAAGGTAATCGAACCTATGACGCTGTTCTCAGCATCGCGACGGTCATATAAATAAAACACTTATTATCATACAATTAATGCTGTATTACGTTGGCAACTCATTGTCTTTTAAGTAGGTATATACTGGGTCCATTCAAAAGTAATTATCTGTGAACTCGCCGAACATTTGGTGACTTGCTAATGTTTTGTTAGATAATGTTTATGTACTAATGTTTATAAAATGGTATGGGAACGTAACAAAGCTTCTTAGTAGAAAGAGTACAGACTAGACTATTTATATTAATGTTAAGTATTTCAAGTGCTTCTTTACTTCCTAATATAATTACACAATAAGTTACTCTCATTTTCATCTTATTACAGAATCCATTGTTAGCACTCTACGTTTCCGATTTTTTTTATTTCATCTACCTGTAATCGCGACGGTTTGTGGGTTCGATTCCTACTCAGACAAGATGGTTTTTTCTATTTCCATTTTTTTCGCTCTGGAAAAAAGGCAAAGCGCGGTGTTGAGTTGCACCACTCAATACGCAATGTCTCGAAGGCGGAATACGTGGTCGGAGAAAGCAGGGACTAATCAACGGAGTATCTTAACACTAGATTCATAAGGTTCCTGCAGTTTCTACTGTCTACCCTGTCATGTGCTGGATAAAGCGCCTGATGAGGGGCGGATCTCAATACCGATTGGTCTTCTATTCAAAACCAGAGTTAATATAATTAATTATCCACGAGTGAGAATCAAACACAACTGTAGTGTTGTAGCATCTACAGTCAGAGAGGCTTCTCAATATACATATAAATATAAGATAACTAAATGTTTCATAAAAGATTATAGAGCTTTTTGAAGAATTTATATTGAACTTAGCAACCGGCCTTTGCTTCACTCAAGCTTACAGACTCGCGGCGAATGTTCTATCGAATATTATATGTGAGAATTTCCAAATGTCAGAGCTTTCTATTTCATATCGAAAAGCTATACTTGACATGTATGGATTAATGTTTTTGTAGTACATTTACAACGAGAAGATAGTTTTGAGTGTGAACTTGATATCTTTCAACATTTTTATTTATTTTAACAAATCTTCTTCGTACCACGGCAGCTGGAAGGGAAAGAAAAGTGGAAATATCATGGTAGAGAAAAAAGAGAGTTTCTCTCTTTAGTTTCTATTTTCTACTTTCTTCAATATTATGAGTTAAGTAGTGAAAAAAAGTTTGTTAAATTATTTGAATTCGAATATAAATAAATATTCTTCAATTCATTTTACAGTCACGTCGTATCGGCTTCCTATTAAATATTCCTCCTTAGAGAATCAGCGTATAAGGGGATTTGTATAATGTATTATATATCAACATTATTTGGAACACGTCCCGAGTAAGTGTATTACGAAAATGCTTTTGTTAAATTTAAATATCAGAAACAAACATCATAGAGAATATACACAGAGAACCATAGACAGGAGAAACAATCTGTTCTTACAATTAACACATTATAATTACACAATTTTTTAATTCGCTCTGGCAACTATGCAAAACACGGCGTTGAGTTTCGCCACTCCACACGCAATGTCTCAAAAAAATTCGGAATGCGGGGAACGGAATGTCTTAACACTAGATTCTCAAAGTTCCTGCGATTCCTATTCTGCTATTTGAGAAAAAATATAACACATTTAAAGTTAAGTTCAACAAATAAAGTATTACTAAAAAATCTTAAGTAAAAAATTTATTAATATGGAAAAAGTAAGACCTATATGACACAATAAGGCATATATTCTAAATTACCGAGGTAACACTGGCCGCAGGTGCATTGGGTTACATCAAAACGATTAACGTTACGTAATACAGCCTATTGCCGTCCTCGATAAATTGAATTTGAGCACAAATATATGTTATATACTGTATCCCATTTAAAAGCTACGGCTAAAAGCTTATATGTATATTTACCTAGAGCGACTAGCTTTTAAAAGTGTTTATATGAAAAATATTACTTAGAATATACTTTCTTATAATATATATGACAAAGCTTATTTTATTGTTTTTAGTAACTAAGTAATATTTTATTTATACATTTGATAAAAATCAAACCCACACTGGTCTTGTTTGAGATATTTCCTTACAATTCTACTATGGCGCAAACAAATTAATTTTCTAAGTAACAAAGATCAACCGTCTTAAAGAATTCAATGTAAGAGATATTTTACTCAATACTAAAGAAGTTTAAATTAAACGAACAGAATCTCATTTTATTTTTATCCACGGCCTTTGAGCTCGAACAAGTAAAGAAAGAAAAACTTGTTGCAAACTAAATTGCGTTTTATACTCAATAACTACTTCAGCTAATATAATAATTAATTTTTCAAAATAATGAATTTAATGTTTTAAAGTTAAAAACAATGTTAAAGCGATATTAAAGTAAGTCACTACATATAATGTTTCGAATTTAGAAAGAATCTACAGGGAGTAGTGTCATACGTGCTAAAATGCAGTACAGGCTGCAGTATTACGATCAAGGCTTAATAGAAATATTTTTCGTTGAATTTTGTGGTCTTCGGTTGAATTCCCAGCTGAAGAAAAATTTATATTCAATTATAATAATATATTACACTATACTATGTATTATATATATCTATTCAAATATTTTTCAAATTCAAATTCAAATTCAAATTCAAATAATTTTATTCAAAATGAGAATACATGATTCATTTTTTGAACGTCAAAACCACTACCACCGGTTCGCTAAAGTTAATGCCTCAGACCTGAGAAGAACCGGCGCAAGAAACTCAGCGGGACTTTACTAATCATTCCTACTGACATTGTTATTATTGTTCTCTATTTTAGCTTCTCGCTTCGTCCTGGTAAGTAAGTTAAATAGAGGGAACCACAAAAGCCCTGCAAACCTAATGCCATAAAAGTCCTTTCCTCGCTATGCACATTTCAAGGTAATGAGTGGAGAAACTCAACGCTGCAGCCGCCTAGTTGTCAGAGAAGGTCCTCCTTAAAACAAGTAAATTTTATCCCTACAATTTTAATCTAATATCAAATTAAATTTAAGTTTTCTTCATCTATAACTGTAGATTAAGCTTAACTCTCTTAACTCAAAGGCTAAAAATCATTAAAAATACACTTACATCTCCCACTTTTAAAAAGCTCAAGTATAGGGTCAGCCATTAGAGGAAAAGAACAATATTTTTCAAGTCAACCAAAGCTCGCAGTAATGTGTCTTTAATCTTCACATGTTTATGTATCGCCGCTTCCTCAGATTTAGCACTTGAGTGACTTCGGAGGGCTCCTCGAGATATTTGCTCTTGTTCTTTTCAAAGTTGGATGTTTATTTTGGGCTCTTTGAAGTATGGAATTTTAAGTAATAGTTTGTTTCATGTTTTATTTATGTATTCAAATTTATATATACCTTTTAAATTTGGTTATTCAATACAATAGCGTAATTTCAATATTACATGTTTTTAATATTATTTAATAAAATGTAAGAATTCTGCTCTCCTTCAAATTATCCTTATTTTTTTATTCTGTTATCAATAAATTTAGATTTTTTAACCACTGTGACGATTTTTACAAAGTTTTATTACTGAAAGAATAACGATGGCTATATATAATAAACAATGGCAGTAATTTAATACTTGGATAATTTTTGGACAAAGTAGTAAATAATAAGTTTGAAGTGAATTTATCCGGTAAGCTTGAGTATGAAAGAAGCTTATTAAAAGATCTTAGCCTGTCTAGAACTATCATCAATTTATGTCTATAACTCAGAAAGTAAATTAAATAAAAAAGAAATAAATCAAAATAAAATAAAAATCATGTAGGTATAATCAAGCAACATCAACAAAGGAAACATTTTAAATGTGGTTATGTTGAGAGAGGCACAGGGGAGGCAACACAAGTTAACAGGTCTTATATTGTAACCTGGAAATTTTAATTACAATTTTAATATATCTATATATTATATCTATATATTTTTTAATTTTTTTTATAGCTTCACAGTAGGCAGAGGGAACCGCAGGACCCCTGGGAGCTTAGTGTTAAGACACTCCGTCCCCGGCTTTCAGCCTTTTTCGAGGTATTGCATATAGAGTGGAAATTTGCCTAGTGCGAAGGAAATGGAAATTAAAAAATTCATTTTCGCCGAATGTAAATTGAACTTACAAACCGTCGCATTTACAGGCAGACGCTGCGCCTCTGCGCTACAAGTCCTCAGAAATTATAACTTTAATAATAGTAATAAGTATTATAATAATAGTTTGTACATTTTATTTAATATTAACCAGTTACTTTATATACGTTCATGTAGAATACAAGATAGTTTAAATTATATCTGAAATATTATAAATAAGTAGGACATTGAAATATACCGTTACAGTAATTCATAAAGAATATTTATTATACATATTTTACAAAATGTTACAAAACCAAGTTTGATGTCGGCCTTGAGTCGCTGTCAACACTTTCATACTCGCGATATTAAAAAAGTTAGTTTTCGAAATGTTAAGCCTCACTGCAATGTTTCAGGGAACAAGGTTTCATGTGAATGTATGTAGGTTAGCAGATTTATGAGGAATGCTGTTGTGAGATCTGGTATTGTGTGTTATATAATTATAGAATAATTGAATGGGATTTTTTGTTAAAAATGTGAAATTTTTTTGGTATCCATCTTTTATTTCTTACTCTCTTAAGGTCCTAAGTCCCCTAGATGGGGAGAGGACATCCACAGTTCATCTTTTATAATATGTTTTTAAATAGAAGAAAATTGGAAAAAGGGTTTTTAAATGAAAACAGTTGTTTTTTATTTGCATTATTAAAACAAAAGTTCTAAAATTTTTCTGAATCCAATTCCTTATGACGTTCTGCTATAAGTGGAAACAAAAATCAAATGAGTATTTTTAAGAAATACATGACATTCGAAAAAGGAAAGGAAAATTTTGTATCACGTATATAAAATATTATATAAGAAATAAAATGTTAAACTGTTATTCAAGCGTCAGGATTTCCCGCTCCAGACGGGAAATGGTCGAGAAAACCTAACACAAATCAGTATATGCTTTGTTTATTTATTTTAAAGTAATTACTATGAAGATAGTAATTACTAGTCAGTGACATCTCACCTTGTACAAATATTAGGATAAATAATACATAAAATAGGAACATTTATAAGTACAGCTTTAATCTTTATGATAACCTCGTTCAGACGTAAGCGTGCTAATGCTTTGTCTTGTAATTTTATTATCTGCTTAGTTAGAATTCTTGTTGCTAAAGTTTTAAATTTAATTCTTGAAATAATTTTCCATACACCCAAAGTAACAAATATCTAAAAATATATAGATAGTTATAAAACTGTCGAATATTGTAAAATCTTTTAAAATAGATACGAATAGTTCACCCGAATTCACTCTTCCAGTGAATTACCTATAGTATATCACGTAGAATATATATCGACTCGCACCGTATCTCGCTCGAAGCGTCATCAATAAAGTTAGCCTTATTGACATCGCACAAAATATTCAGAAACGAAGATAAACTGTTCAGCTCGGTTCAGTGCAATGTTTGAATTGCATTTGCATCTGTAATTTTCAAAGAAAATCTGTCTTTCAGAAATGGTATTTGGATTTTTGATATATTAGATGATTTACAGACAAAGTTCAGCTGAATCTCACTTCTGAGAACTCACATGTTACATTTTAAAAGGGAGTACTAAAGACCGAAAGGCAGAAATTCCTACGACAGTGTAACTAACTGTGCTAAATAAAATATTAATATTTATATGCTCCATCTTTCTTTTGTTGCTTTAAACCTGAGGAATAAGAAATTTAACAATAATGGCAAACTTTTTCTCTATAACGTCTATTTTAAAGACTTACTATTCCTTGAACTTCTATGAACAATATGTCACTATACTGAAGCGGTCGGTATTTAATTCCAATTAGATATAATTCGATATATTCAATTCGATTACTTTTTTAGGGTTGGAAACGTATCTACATTTTCTGAGCTTGTAGATGTCTATGGGTGAGGGCAGGTAGCTCTACTGATCATTTGCCATCTTATAATGTTAAAAAATATGTACTAAATCAGATACTAACTATACAAAAGTGGGGTCGAAAAAGGTATACATATTTTATCAAAAATGACTGCGAAGGCCAAGACTTGAAACTAGTTAAGAGTTAAAATAAAGGAGTTGCATAATTTATTTGATTATGTAAAGTAATCGGATTACGCACTTGTAACTTTTTGATTCGAGAGAGGTTGGACCTGAGAGGAAAGTTTGTTTGAGATTGTTTAGGGCTTGTAAAGAACGGCCTTTCAGACGAAACGAAAATCTGTAATGTTGTGAAATTTATTCTAGATTTCAATAAAGTTTACCGTGCAGAGGCAAAATTAATCTCTTCTGATAGTACCTAACAACGCAATTGTCGTGCCTTAATTTTGAATGTTAGGTTACACTAAAAAGACATTATTCTTCTAAAATTTGCTGGAGATTTTAAAAAGCTTATCAAAAAGTGAGGTCACCTCTAGGTTTCTACTAATATATAAAAAAAAATAAAAATAATAAAAGCTCATCTCGTCTGGCAAGTCCTTTTCAGACATTTAGAATTTGTATTTTCCAATATTCTAAGAGAAATGGAATTCCGATCGTAACGAGGTGCTGACTTGTCAATTGAACAAGTTCGGGTGAACACTTATCAAATAGGACCTTGGTCAGACTTGGCTGAAAATTAAGCTTTTATACCCTCTGTAATTGAATTTACTTGAGAACTTTCAGGTTTCAGGTAAGCCCCTATAGCAACGAATTAGATTTTTTGTAGCTACCATTTTCTTATGATATATGAACGTTTCTGATATTTCATTTTTTGATGTTTTTTTTAATATTTCATTGGAAAAAAATGTTTGCTTTAATCAACTATCAAAGCTTTTGAGATATAAACCTGGCCTTATATCAGCTGTGTTGAACTTTCAATGTTATCTATTTTCAATTTCGTATTTTGTTGGAGAAAGGACAAATTAATTATTTATCAATATCTTTTTCCATGTTCCAACTCTCAAAATATAAAGTATGCATGAATTATTAAAATACAAGAGAGCGATATCTGAGAGTTAATAATTAATTTACATTAATTTTATACTTAAGATTAAGTGTGTAGTTAAAATTCATAAATCATAGCATTAAATATTATAACATCTTTAAATTAAGATTTTTAAATTCCTTATAGTTTTTTTATATTCTTTTAAAAAACGAGATAATTTTATAATTCAAAATCCTTATTTTAAATGAAAACATATAAAAATCTATTTCAATACTTACTTGTCTACTGAAGCGTTGAAATGTCACACTAACATCACTTGCTTTTATGGCAGTGACCATGACGGTTATAGGCTACTGCAAAGGCCAATGACAACGGGGCAAATACGAAAGATACTGTGGAGTACAAATTAAAGGTAGCAACCAATTGATCATATTTTCTAAGGTAGTGATTATGCCTTCCTTATCTCATAGTAAACAGGTTACTTTATCCAAAAAGCACCAATAACAAGCCTATGTAGATATATTCATATTATTGAGTAATATTTTAGAAAATTAAACGGGTAACGATATAATTAAATGAAAATGTTGGAAGAGATCGTTATATATTAATTTTAACTTTGGTTAAGCAAATTAAGGGGAATAGCTAAATATATTACTAATAGTATAAAAATAGATAACGATGTTCGTTAGATAAAGTAATTCATTAATTATTAGATTTTTTTTTTCCTCTTACAAGTACCCGGCCACATAGTGACTTAGTATGTTTGTAGTGTCGTAACCCTTACAGCAATAAGCATTGAAGATAATAATTGGTTAAACAACTTTAGATTATCATTCATACAAAGTCAGTCAAGTACTGACTGTATGCAACACGATGAATAAAGTCTAATAACTTTTTCTGAATACTTATTTCGATTTAGTCTAATTTAATTGTTTTTTCAATTTGACAGATTGTACATTAAAAAGACTTGACGTAAGAAACATCAAATTTGTCATTTTTTTGGTCTCTATAACGCCTAGAAGCAAATATAAATACACACACACACACACACATATTAATACAAAGCAAATAAACACATTACCCTTTTTGTGTCGCACAATGCGTTAATAAAACTCTAAATTCTTCCTACCAATTTCCATAAATATATTCAAAACAGGTGATTTAGGCATAAGTAGAATCGTTATTAGATGGCCAAAATTTAATACAAACTGCTTTGGACGCTCATTAAAGTGTCCGAAACAAAGAAAAAACTGTCAACTTGCGCCAAGTTTAATTGCCTTAATAAATCTGACGGAAGGAAGAGCGTGGCCACGAACTTTGTTCAGTAGTCAAAACAGTTAGTGCAACTTCAAAGATTTTGTCATTTGTTTTAATATTTTGAAGTAATGGTTGCTGTGGTTGTGTCTTTTTATTTAAATGTAATTTATTTTTAAGAGGACCGTCGTGGCCTAGAGGCGAAGCACCTGCCTATAAACGCGAAAGCTTGTGGCTTCGATTGCCACTCGGGAAAGACGGCTTTTATTATTTCCTTTATTTTTTATTCTGGCACTAGGCGCGGCGTTGGGTTCTACCACTCAACACACAATGCGTTTAAAAAGGCGCAAACGAGAGAACGGAGTGCCATAACACTAGGTTTCCAGGGTTCCTTCGGTTCATTGTGGATACCTAGCTGTGAGTGGGATAAAACGTGAAGTTATGTACGTGTGCATGTGTGCTTGTTTGTATTGTGTGTCAACTACTCTCAGCTCAGTTTACGATAGAGCGACCAACGTTGGATCCACTATAAACCAATGATTATAGTGGATTCAACGACACATATATTGTGTGTAAAAGTACGTGTACTTTAAGTAAGCAATAATAATAAATATGGCACAATCAAGTTACCTTCAAGAATAAAGACATTATAAAATCTTAATTTATGTGACACAGAGAATTATGTTAAACAAATATGTACTAAGTACCTAGTAGTATACACTATTGTGCAGAATATTTATGATATTTTTTTTCTTCATTTTCCGCTACAATTCAAGATGTTGCAAGTTTAGTGCCAGAGCTCAATGCCCCATTCAAATAACAACTAATAAGAAAATAAATATAATAATACTGACATGTATTTTTTTTATTCCAAAAAAGCTAAGATTCTCGCCTTTTTCGTGACCCAACCCTAGGGATCTCCATCACCGACAAGATGCAAATGAAACTCTTTGTAACGAATCTTAAGGGATTTATTCGTAAAAATCCCGGACCGGAACAGTCTGCGACAAAAGGAAATAGATTAATAACTTTTCCTGTAAAATATATTATTTTTGCACTTCAGGAAAGATATTTATAATGTTAAATATATTTTTATTAAAATATTTTTCAAGATAGCAAGAACTTTTAGCTACAAATTTATTATTTTATATGGATTTGAGATTTATATGGATTTGAGATTTCACAATTTCAAGCTTAATCACGCATAACTGAGAATAAGAAGTCATTATTCTAGTTTTGACAAAGACTTTTATTTAATCTTAAAATATGAACATTAATTTTATTATATTAATTACGTAGGCTTCTCAAGTACGACTTTAGTATTAATTTGTTCAGCTCTTAAAATAATTAGTATTTGCATATTTTCATTTGTAATACCACTGTAGAGCTTCATTTTCTTTTAAGATTTTGAGGGTCGGTTCATTTTGTTCTCAATTTTCTGCTAACTTAGAAAAATAAAACTTTATCCATCTATGGTAAGTCATGACGTACAAGCTACAACATTCTCTTAAACAGTATTATAATACCAAGCTAAGATTCTTTTTTTTTTCACTAAACAAATATCTCAACGTATAAGTGTTCAATATATAAAGTATTGCTGTTAAAATCTCATATGTCAATTTAATAGGACCAAAATGAAATGTTGACAATTAGCCAATTTATTTAAGCGAATAGTTGTGATTAGTTTTGAATGTACTTGCTCTATGTAAATTTCTAATATAATACGCCAAAAGTTAAGATATTTCGTTAAATTTTCCCTTATCTTCAAGCTTTATCCCACGTATAGCAGGGTAGACGGAAGAGACCGTAGGAACCGTGAAAACCTGTTGCTAAGAAACTTAGGTGGTACTTTGGTGGCAGTATTGGCACTTACATGGCGGAACTCAACGCTGCACTGTACTAGATGTAAAAGCGGAGAAAATGAAAAAGATCATTCTCTTCGGATCGAAGAGAATCGTATCTACAAGCCATCGCGTTTACCGGCAGACGCTGCATTGTAACGCTACGATGGTTCGGTAATTATTGCTATATAGTATTTTAAACAAAAAAAGTCAATATAACTCTTTATAACACTAAATTGAAAACACGAAAAGGATTTTAAAATAAAAACACAACACATATTTACCTAAGCTTCGGGTAGATTAATTCTAATACTACACAAGCTGTGTGAATACAAAGTTCAAAAACCGCTTAAATATTGTACAGTTAATAAAGCACTGTGTATGCTAAAGCTCATACAAAAATGTGCAGGTGCAACGAGCTTTTTTAAAGCTACTATTTTTAAATTCAGCATGACTTGCTGTGTGCGAGTGGAAAAAATATCGAAATGTGTTTTGAACCTACTAAAGCTGTTATTCCACTATATACTACGACGATATCTTAAACGATAAAATAAATATTTCTATTATATTTATTATCTTCACCCTCTTTTTCAAACGGGGTAGCCAGAGAAGACAGAGCGTTTCCCTTTTAATACGTTTCCTACCTCTTTACCCTCGTCCACTTCCGTTCCAGGTAGGTCATGTCTACCCAGCTATATGCATAACATATTATGCAGCACATTTTCACACATGTATTAATTTTTTTGGCACCCACACATGGCAGCGTAGGCAGAATGAACTGTAGGAACTATAGGAATCTAGTGTTAAGACACTCCGTTACTTAATCCTTGCTTTCTCCATCCCCGTTTTCCGCCTTTTTCAAGGCATTGCATGTTGAGTAGCGGAACTCAACGCCGCGCTTTTGCCTAATTTCCAGAGCGAAGGCAATGGAAATAGAAAAATCCATCTTCTTCGAGTGGGAATTGAACCCTCAAACTGTCGTGTTTACAGGCAGCTTACGCCTCTGCGTCACGACGGTCCTCTGATTTATTTTAGGACCTGTATTTATTCATATGTAAAATATTCTTATTAACTATTTTACCCTACACAAACTACTGGATCTAAGTCTTAACTACACTTGTAGCGTACACAGAATCGCTCGCATCGGACGTGGCGTTCTCGAGACTGGCTCTCTAGCTGTTTATGTTTTAATTTAAACACCACGCTGTAAACGGAATGAATTAATCTGCCAGTACTGTGTATGAATAATACTGCTTTTATGTGTGTTTTGTGTATTAAAAACTCTTGTAACTTAAAGCAAGAATTTAGTGAATTTTTATGTAAAATAGCATTTTAATATTTACTAATAAGTGTTAAGGATATATGTATGTTATAAAATACCCTGTGTGTGATATATAATTTTCTTAAATTTTTTATTCTTTTTCTTTTGTTTTAGGTCACGTATTATCCCGCAAGTGACAGAGTAGGCGGAACCAATATTAAGACATTCCCTGTTTTCCGAATTTTTCGTTGCGTGTCGAGTGACGGAAATCAATGCCGCGCTTTTTGCCTTGTTGCCAGATTAAAAAAAATGGGAATGGAAAATCCATTTTCCCCGAGTGGAATTCGAACACGTCACGTTTACAAGCAGACGCTACGCCTCTGCGACACGACAATTCTCATAATTATATATAAATTTGTATGTAAATAAACCTAAACTTAACCGTAAGTTTTTAAGATAATCGAATTATTACAATTAAATAAAGAATGAATGTATATGTTATACATTACACTAAATTTGATATTTGAGAATATATAGAAACATAAATTAACAAAAACGAATTTTCAACGAATTCATTTCCTAAAGACATCAGAAATCGTGTTAAACTCATTGTAATTTAATTAAATATTAGCAGTTAGGGTTGGGATTCATATAATTTGGTTGTACTGGAGCTCTAACGTACAACATTTGCAAACAAGTAGAAGCTGTAAATAATTTCCAATCGGAATTCAATCTATGCAATCAATTTCCCGCCCACCGCATATTTACGCAGAATGAACAATTATTTTAGCGCAAAATAAATAGAATGTAACAATTCTGCGGAACCACGTTTTGAATTTAAATTGTTTACGCTTTAACAGTGGGTCAATGTTGTATGAAAATATACATAATAAGTTAGTTTGAAAGGTATTAGGCTTAAATTTGGTATAGGTGATTCACAGATAACGTTATAAAATATTGTTTTGAAGTATAACATTCACTAAAAAAGCTGGTGAATAATGATATACAGATGCGATCATCTTATTGATTCTAAGTGGAAAAGTTATAATAATAGTAATAATAATATCCTTTATTTAAGTAACAGACTCATTATTGTTAGTAAACATTGTTATCTTACATACTAGGTTAGATAGTTTTACATTTTTTTTAAAAAATAATGCTACTACATATGGACAATACCTACACATGAATCATCGCTTCAGCGAACATCCCACACGCAAAGAAATAAATAAATATAGTTATTTAAAAATTTGTAACATGTAAAGGCGCTGCACATTTACAGTTTACACAAAGTACGCTATTCTGTCCATTAATATAATAATTTCTAGTACTCCTCTTGTTTATTTTTAAATAAGTTATAGTACTGTCCCTGGTATTAAAAATGATACTAAAAGTTTTAATTACTTAAGTTTTTCTCTAATATGTAATAAACATGTGTGAAACTCAATTTATGAGGCGTATAACAAAAAAATATAGGAAATGTGATAAAGTTAAAATTAACTTTAAAATGAAACATAAAATAAATAGAAGCTCATCGTAATGTTTTGGGAAAATTCAGATACATACATTGATGACATTTCTATTATGGAAATATTTATATCGTTAAGAAGTTGGCAAGATTTGAAGAAATTATTTCAATTATGTGCCTTCTCTATTACTCTTAAATGGAGCTAAAATATTTATTAATAACTATGTTATTTCTATTATTTCATTTCTGGGTATTAGATAACTTTTAACTTTCATTGATACATAAAATCTAATAAAAAATAAAATTAGAATTTAAAGCAATTCGTGAGAACCGAATAAATCATTCTGTATTAAAATATTACAACAGATATTAAAAGAATAAAATATTCTTTTATTTTGTTTTATAGCGTTACGCTTTATTCCGCTCGAAGTAGGGTAGGCCGAGAAAAGCGTAGGAACCACGGGAAACTAGTGTTAAGACACTCTGTTCCCCGTTTTCTGGATTTATGAAGCATCAAGTGTCGAGAGGCGGAAATCAACGCCATCTTCCTCGAGCGAGAATCGAACTTACAAACCCTCATGTTTACAGCCTGACGCTGCACCTCCGCATTATAACGGTGCTCAATTCTTTTATTTTAATACACAACGGTAATATATAATTGAAGTATAAACCGCAATAGAATCGATTTCAGAGTTAATTATGAAAAATGTCAACATTTTTATGAATAAAACGGCTCTACATCATCAGACCGTCCTGATTAATTTATCGTTTACTCAATTTAAAAATATATACGTACCTATACATACATATATGTACATACTTCTTCCACGGGAACATTAATAATTTAAACGCTACGCATCCCTGAAGAGGGCAGTAATTAAAAGCACCGAGGTTAATTAACACCTGATTAATTAGGCCCCTTCTGATGAGCACTGACGATTTTAATTTCTCATTACAAGTTATAAATAAAACAAAATTTTCATTTAACTTGTTACAGTACTGGATAATGTTATACATTTGCCTCCATCACTCATGACAGGGCTTATCGTAAAAATGCTATTTTTCATATCATATAGTATATATATACAAGTGATATATAACTTGTATATATATATATATATATATATATATATATATATATATATATATATATATATATATATATATATATATATATATATATATATATATATATATATATATATATATATATATATATATATATATATATATATATATATATATATATATATATATATATATATATATATATATATATATATATATATATTTATATATATACATATATATACAAGTTTCATTAATTATAATTTAAATAATCTTTTCAGTAAAAAGATACTATTTTTTACTTAACTAAATATACATAAGTGAATTTTAAAGTGATTGACTGCAAATGAAAAGAAATTCGTTACAAAATATCGGGAAAAGAAAAATGACCTTCAATCTATACAGTTATCGTTTGCGATCGCCCTTCTGCCTTACGCGGATGCCGATTCTTATTTTCTATCTATTAAAATAATAGACTTTCCAAGGGAGAAGTAGATAATAATAATACTTTATTTCACACAAGAAAATGACAAGGAGAAATACAAATAATTAAATTAATACATATCATGTGCAATGGCGGCCTTATCACTACAAGTGATCTCTTACAGGCAACCATTCAATAAAATACATCATAAAAAAAAGAAAAGGGACGGTGCAAAAAAAAAAACGTTACTCTAACTTTACTATTACATGCATAGACATACACATACATACATACATACATTCATACATACATACATACATACATACATACATACATACATACATACATACATACATACATACATACATATATACACACATAAATACATAAATGTATACTTACATACGTGATAACATAATTATAACTATAGGGAATACTGACTTAGGTAGTACTTTTTGAGTAGAAGTTCATCGGATTATTTGCTTGTTTTATAAATTCTAAGACTTTAACTTCAGAAAATTAAAAGAATTAAATAGAAACTGTCCCCAAGCTGACAGTGATGTCAAAGAAGGAAGAAGTAAAGGACATCGAAGAAAGTGGGAGCAGATGTCTTCTTTAAATATGTGTACAAAAGTAAGTAAAAAGCTCTTGTGCAGCATCTAACATGCAAGTCTCAAATACGCCATTACACGAACAGCACTGGTCGTTAGTGAGTTATTACACACACTAATTACTCACGTAGTTCCATTAACACAGCAATTTTAAACTGAACTTGAGTTTGTATGCAACGGAATGAAACAAATATATGCTATGTAAAAATCTAGAACAAGAATACTGTACTGGCTATACTTTAAAATTTTTTGACAACAATATTTTTATAATATCTTATTATTAAAGTAATATTTTTATTACAAATAGTGCACTTAGACGTTATAGTATAAATTTACAAATCGGTTCATTTATAATTAAGGATTTTCCAATTTTTAAGGTTTGGTTAGGTTAGGTTAGGTTTTACTCGCGTACAAAAAATAGCATCCTATTCTATTTGTCCATACTTCTGTCAATGTCTTTTGTCCTTTATATCGTAGATTAAAAAAGGCACTAGGCAGAAAATAGTAACAAAAATAGTAAGTATAGATCCACACACAACTAAACCAAGTTAACGCAATATAAAAAAACAACAAGCAATAATGAGGACCTGGTGCAGAAGCGTAAGCATCTGCCTGTAAACGCGACAGTTTGAGGGTTCGATTTCCATTCGGGGAAGATAAATTTTTCTATTTCCATTTTCTTCGCTCTGGCAACTAGGCAAAGTGGCGTTGAGTTTCGCCACTCAACACACACTGCTTCGAAAAAGGTGGAAAGCGAGGACGAAGAAACAGTGACTAAGCAACGGAGTGTCTTAGCACTTGGTTCATATAGTTCCTGCAGTTCTCTCTGCCTATCCTGCAAAATGCGGGATAAAGCGTGTAGCTATACATACACAAATAATGTGTGAAATTTACTCAGTTAGCAGTTATTCAAAATAGAACAAAAGATATACTATATCTTTTAATATCTTAAAATAATAAATGAAAGTTTCAGTATGAGAAATTGCAATAAATGAGCAAAACCAATTTTTCGTTCTTACGAACAATCGGTATTGCAGTTTACGATAATTAATATAGATTGTGGGTTCAATTTCCGCTTGGTTCAATTTCAACTTACTCTTAATATCAGTTTTTTATATATATATATATATATATATATATATATATATATATATATATATATATATATATATATATATATATATATATATATATATATATATATATATATATATATATATATATATATATATATATATATATATATATATATATATATATATATATATATATATATATATATATATATATATATATATATATATATATATATATATATATATATATATATTTATATATATACATATATATACAAGTTTCATTAATTATAATTTAAATAATCTTTTCAGTAAAAAGATACTATTTTTTACTTAACTAAATATACATAAGTGAATTTTAAAGTGATTGACTGCAAATGAAAAGAAATTCGTTACAAAATATCGGGAAAAGAAAAATGACCTTCAATCTATACAGTTATCGTTTGCGATCGCCCTTCTGCCTTACGCGGATGCCGATTCTTATTTTCTATCTATTAAAATAATAGACTTTCCAAGGGAGAAGTAGATAATAATAATACTTTATTTCACACAAGAAAATGACAAGGAGAAATACAAATAATTAAATTAATACATATAATGTGCAATGGCGGCCTTATCACTACAAGTGATCTCTTACAGGCAACCATTCAATAAAATACATCATAAAAAAAAGAAAAGGGACGGTGCAAAAAAAAAAACGTTACTCTAACTTTACTATTACATGCATAGACATACACATACATACATACATACATTCATACATACATACATACATACATACATACATACATACATACATACATACATACATATATACACACATAAATACATAAATGTATACTTACATACGTGATAACATAATTATAACTATAGGGAATACTGACTTAGGTAGTACTTTTTGAGTAGAAGTTCATCGGATTATTTGCTTGTTTTATAAATTCTAAGACTTTAACTTCAGAAAATTAAAAGAATTAAATAGAAACTGTCCCCAAGCTGACAGTGATGTCAAAGAAGGAAGAAGTAAAGGACATCGAAGAAAGTGGGAGCAGATGTCTTCTTTAAATATGTGTACAAAAGTAAGTAAAAAGCTCTTGTGCAGCATCTAACATGCAAGTCTCAAATACGCCATTACACGAACAGCACTGGTCGTTAGTGAGTTATTACACACACTAATTACTCACGTAGTTCCATTAACACAGCAATTTTAAACTGAACTTGAGTTTGTATGCAACGGAATGAAACAAATATATGCTATGTAAAAATCTAGAACAAGAATACTGTACTGGCTATACTTTAAAATTTTTTGACAACAATATTTTTATAATATCTTATTATTAAAGTAATATTTTTATTACAAATAGTGCACTTAGACGTTATAGTATAAATTTACAAATCGGTTCATTTATAATTAAGGATTTTCCAATTTTTAAGGTTTGGTTAGGTTAGGTTAGGTTTTACTCGCGTACAAAAAATAGCATCCTATTCTATTTGTCCATACTTCTGTCAATGTCTTTTGTCCTTTATATCGTAGATTAAAAAAGGCACTAGGCAGAAAATAGTAACAAAAATAGTAAGTATAGATCCACACACAACTAAACCAAGTTAACGCAATATAAAAAAACAACAAGCAATAATGAGGACCTGGTGCAGAAGCGTAAGCATTTGCCTGTAAACGCGACAGTTTGAGGGTTCGATTTCCATTCGGGGAAGATAATTTTTCTATTTCCATTTTCTTCGCTCTGGCAACTAGGCAAAGTGGCGTTGAGTTTCGCCACTCAACACACACTGCTTCGAAAAAGGTGGAAAGCGAGGACGAAGAAACAGTGACTAAGCAACGGAGTGTCTTAGCACTTGGTTCATATAGTTCCTGCAGTTCTCTCTGCCTATCCTGCAAAATGCGGGATAAAGCGTGTAGCTATACATACACAAATAATGTGTGAAATTTACTCAGTTAGCAGTTATTCAAAATAGAACAAAAGATATACTATATCTTTTAATATCTTAAAATAATAAATGAAAGTTTCAGTATGAGAAATTGCAATAAATGAGCAAAACCAATTTTTCGTTCTTACGAACAATCGGTATTGCAGTTTACGATAATTAATATAGATTGTGGGTTCAATTTCCGCTTGGTTCGATATCAACATACTCTTAATATCAGTTTTTTCTTTTATTTTAATTTTTATTCAAAAATTATGAGATAGTAATTTTTTAAACTAATTAATATCACATATAACTTTGTATATTGTGATTGGATCGATAAAAATTATAAAATTGTAACTACATTCTATGCAGTGATCTCTTAAATATTATATTTAAAAAAGAACTTTGTTCAAAAAGATGTAATGTACAGATTAGAATTATATTTCAGTAAATGAATACAGAAACAAAATTGTTGAAGAGACTTGAACTTTCTAATAAAACGATTATATAAATTACTCGTTGACATATAAGAGTTAGTGTATATCTTTGCCAACTATTGGAATGTGAGTCCACCTGGTATTAGCAGATACAGTGCATCTATCCACTAAATGTCAATCAGTTCGTACCCAAAAGCAATGCTCACTCTATCGTCCGCTGTTTGACCTTCACGCTTTGGGGATGTATAGTTAACAACCCACTAACCAACGAATCTTATCATCTCCTCTCCACATCACTGGCAAAATATATTGGGAGAAGAATTCAAGTAGCAAATAGCTCTAGCAGAATTGCTTGGTACCTATTAACCCTAACTGAAATTTGAACCTACAAACATCGTCCACTAAGATACTAAGCTCTATATATATTATTTATACACTCTTTGATATCTACTTTATAATTCAATAAGTGTAGGTTATTCCAAGTGCTTTAATATTCATCGGCGTTAAGAGAACAACTCAATAAAAAGTGTTTACGACCCAGCTCCCGTGTACAGCGTAACGACTACGTAAATTATTACCTGCGAGTATATTAGTTTTTGCATCCCCGCTCCGTTGTGTTATATGATGTGTTTTAATGATATTACTCGGATATTAGTCGATTTGATATTAAGTTTATTAGGGATAGCAAAACATTTTAACAAATAGATCAAAAATATTGAACAGAACTACACAAATATGTACTAAAAATGAAATGAAATGTCAAAAATAAAAGACAACATTAATTTCAAAAGAAAGGTACGAGTAAAATAAAGAAAAATTAAGCGATGTTATTGGCAGTTATGAAGTTTTTTTTTATATGAAATCTGTTGTTTTGGGACGATTTATATAGTTCAGCGTATTTATCTAAAACTTTACTAAGAATTAAATGAAATATAAGGCTCAGCGTTTTGAATTTGATGTCAGTATCGCGATTATTTGGATAGCAAGGCCAAGCTGGTCGCGAAGAAACTGGATGTCATCGGAAGAGCGAGACAGTACTTCACGCCTGCACACCGATTGACTCTATATAGTGCCCAGGTTCGGCTTCACATGGAGTATTGTTCGCATCTTTGGTCTGGGGCACCCCAGTATCAACTTGAACAATTTGATCGAATACAACGTAGAGACGTTCGTATCGTTGGGGACAGATATTTGATCTTTGAAAGCCTAGACACTTAGACGCTGCGTAGAGACGGTTCCTCGCTGTGCGTTCTTGATCTGGTGCCTGCCGCTGAATTCTCCAACTGCACAATACGGCACAAATTAAAGTATCATCCCCACCATCTGGACACGTGGAATTCCATTATTGTGCGGTTCCGTAGAATTTTTTTTCCACGTACCACACTACTGTGGAATAGCCTACCTGCGGCAGTGTTTCCTGATCGATACGACATGGGTGCCTTCAAAAAGCGCAGCTACGTCCACCTTAAAGGCCGGCAAAGTTCTTGTAACACCTCTGCTGTTACACAGGGCCGTGGGCGTCAGTGATCACTTACCATCAGGTGACCCGACCGCTCGTTTGCTTTGTCCTTCCCATAAAAAAAAATGAAATATATACATAAAAGGTTTTTGTAGTAATCTGATTTAGATTATAAATGTTTCAAGAATAAATATTATAAGTATCTATCAGTTCTCCTTATTTGCTAAATGTAGATACTCAAATATTATGACAGATTTTTTTTATCCTAATTGATAAATGATTTCTAATTATTTTTAAGTGACAAAAAATGAATTGTTCACTTAAAATCATTTTTATATGAAAATATATACCTTAAAAATTGTTCATATATTTTAAACTTTTTACCATTATCACTATTTTGTTCAAATTACCATAATTTTTAATCTAAAAAATTCTTGATTTCTAGAACAGTAGCTAAAAGGATGCATTTTTCGAAGTCGGTTAAAAAGAATAAGTAGCAGTACTAAGCGAGCGCTCCGAGCAATTTGCTGCAATCCCGAGCTAAACGCGTCTAATGGCCCATGATGGTGGAGATTTAAAACGCTCTCGTGTTACTGAACTACGCTTCTGCCCGCGAATTCGCAAATTCCTTCACGTTGCATATTTGCCAATAATTATGTGGAACAGTCGATAGTAAATATTTTCTATTGTACAATTATCTTATTTTACAGTCGGTACTAAATATAAAGAAAGACCTCTACCTAGAGTCACTATACTTCTTTTCTAAATTTGGTCAATTTTGTAGAAATTTGTGGTACTCAACAAAAGTATATTACAATCAAAGTGAGAAAATTAAAACGGCTTGTTGCCGCAGGTTACACGGTACGTAAGAGTACCGCACTGGGTTCAAATCCCGCTTTAAAATATAATAATAATAATAATAAAAATTCTTTATTGTACACCCAATAATATATACAGAAATTAAATAATGAGAACATACGTTAGTACAAAAGGCGACCTTATTGCTAAATAGCAATCTCTGCCAGGCAACCTTAATACAGAGGTTACGTTTCGAGCGAAGACACCGAGAATGTGACTCGCCCAAAAATTGGAAACGTTCTTTAAGATATGGAGGAGAAATTGGATTGAACAGAATACAGTAAAGAAGATGAAGTATATGAGTATTCCTGCGAAGGCGGATCGGGAGCCACTTGAGTTTCTTACGAAAATCTGAAATATGATCATATTTGCGTAAACCAAATATGAAGCGAATACATAAATTTTGAAGGCGCTCAAGTTTATCTAATTGGTCCTCTCTTAAGTCAGGGTAGCATATGTCAGCATAATCAAGAATCGGTAAAAGGAGAGTATTTGCTAACGAAATTTTAGTTGGTACCGGAAGAAAATTACGCATGCGTTTAAGAGATCCTAATGACGCAAAGATCTTTCTACTTACCTCACTTACCTGTGAATCCCATGACATATGGTTGTCCAAAGTGATTCCAAGATCTTTTACCGTTTTACTATATGGTAAGGAGTCATTATTAAGAAATACTGGCGGTAAAGTCGAAGCATCTATTTTTGAAATAAGTTTAGAACTACCTATTAAAATCAGTTGAGTTTTTTTTGAGTTAAGATGCAGACCAAATGATTTACACCAAGTGGATATATTCCGTAAGCTATTGTTAATATCCTTGATTGCAGCAGTTAAACTCAGTAGATCAGCTTGGTTGTAAATTTGTAGATCGTCTGCATATAGATGGTAGAAAGAAGAAATATCGTTAGAAATAGTATTTATAAAAACTGAAAATAACAGAGGAGACAACACGCCACCCTGAGGAACGCCAGCAATGACTGAAGACCAATCAGAATAGGAATCTTGTATCCTTAAGCGTTGCCGTCGTCCATACAGGTATTCATGAAACCAGTCAATTGCATCAGGAGATATGTTAAGAGACCTTAGAGATGCAAGCATGATCTCAAAGTCAACAGAGCCAAATGCATTGCTGAAGTCAAGCAATGCTAACACTGTGACTTGATGCATATCCATGCCTTTGCGGATGTCATCAGTGACTTTAACCAACGCTGTTGTCGTGCTGTGACCAGGACGGAAACCAGATTGGAAAGGATTCATAAGGTTGTGGTGATAAAGAAATTGTGACAGTTGATTTTGAATTAACCGCTCAAGGACTTTGGACAAAAACGGAAGGATAGAAATAGGGCGATAATCAGATAAGTCTGTAGGTTTAAGCTTCTTAGGTATAGGAATTATTTGAACATCTTTCCATATTGAGGGAAATTGCTTATGTGTGATAGAATGGTTTAATATATGCGTGATAACAGGTAGTAAGATATCCAGGATTGGAATGATCATCTTACGGCAAATGCCGTCAGCGCCAACAGCATTGGAATTGACGGATATAATGGTCTTCTTAACATCACTTTCTGCAAATAGACTAAAGAAAAAATTAGGAGCGTTAGGAGTGGATACAGCATTGAGATGATTGATGGTAGATAATTTTGTTGTGTCTTCAATGACACTAGAAGCAGAGAAGTGTTTATTGAGTTCATTTAAATTGACATCTTGAGGATTTACGTATCTTTGCGCTTTACCAACTCCTATAGAATTGAGAAAATTCCAGACTTTGCCAGAGTCTTTTTCTTCTATAACAGACTTATATATATGGCGTCGTTGGTTATCTCTACACATCATATTGCAGCGATTTCGGGCCTTAACATAATTGTGACGATTAATACTGTTAGGGTTAGCTTTAAGTTTCATTTTAGCAATATTTCTTTTATGTTGAAATTTTTTAATATCATCAGTTAGCCAAGGTGCAGGGAGATGTTTCATTCGCACGGGACGTAGTGGTGCGTGATGATCATACAATTTTAAAATATGTAAATTAAAAATTTCCAGCTGGTCATCAGATGTCGTGCAATTAAGCACACTGGACCAATCGATAGCAGCTGCGTCCTCACGCAAGCAATTTATATCGATTCCATTAAAATTACGTTGCAGAAGGATTCTTGATTTAGCTTTTGGGGGTTTGACTTTATAAGATAAGAATATAAGATCGTGGTACGAGAATGCCAAGGCTGGATATTGGCCATGCTTTTCAACAAGGTCAGCAGAAGAAACAATCATAAGATCCAGCAACGAGGGAACGCAATTTGGAAAATTATGGGTTGCAAATAAGGGGAGAATATGTAAGTTCGCACCGTCAACTATAGACTTTAGGCGGGCAGAACGATGATTGTTTTTCAAAGTACATGTGTTGAAGTCACCCATTATAATTGTGTGATTATATGAAGGCTTATACGTCTCCAACAAGGTTTCAAATGATAAAAAAAAATCGATCGTTAGGCTAGGATTATAGTAGACACCAAGAAGGATTTTAGAGTGTGTAAAACACACCTCAATGAAGAGGTGTTCGGGTCCACCGCTAGGATCAACTTTGGAGATATCTATTAAGCTGTAAGGAATGTGTGAGCGTAGATAAATGGCAACGCCACCTCCTACACGGCCAATACGATCATTACGGATCAGTTGAAACCCAGGGAGCGAGTAAGAAGCCGAAGGCAGGCAAGGTTTCAACCATGTCTCTGAAACTAAAATAGCGTGTATATTTTTATTATTGAAAGAGGATAAAAAATCTGGAAAGTGTGCAGGAATACTCTGTGCGTTTAAGTGAATTATATTAAAATTTTTCAGTACGTCTGAGAAGGTTGAATCTAGTGTTTCATTAAGTGTAGGAATACTTAGAAAACTGTCATTACTGCTCAATCCATCAGAAATCGCCGAAAAAGAGGTAAAAGAATCATCACAAGAGTCACTGTAGGTTGCCATAATAACATATATATATGTTATATAAAAATAAATAGCGATATACAAATATATATAAAAAAATATATATATAAGTAAATATATATATATATATATATATATATATATATATATATATATATATATATATATATATATATATATATATATATATATATATATATATATATATATATATATATATATATATATATATATATATATATATATATATATATATATATATATATATATATATATATATAAAAAGTAATAGATAAAAAAGATAGCAATGGTTTAATGAATTTCAATTTTGCTAAACCGCCCGCTAGTAACATAAAGAGGACACAAGAGTATTTAAATACATATAAACAAAAAATACAGAGAAGCGAGATAATAAAATTATTAAAAATATTGTATAAATATAACTAGGACAACAAAAAAAGTAAAAAAAAAAACAACAAAATAAAACAAACATGACACAATGTAGACAAAAGAAAAAAATAAATAAATTCATTTTTTAAACTAAGTGATAAAAGCCAACCATCCAATGCAATTAACACTATTTATAATCTGTCAGATTAAATGTCATAGACAAGCATTGGCAGATGTAAACATTTATTGTAAGCAAATCACATTTAGATATAATATAAATAACTTATTGAGTTAAAAAAATAAATATAAAGTATAATATATATGAAAATAATAATAAAACGGAGAAAAATTGAAAAAGAAAACGAAGTGAATAAACAAAAAAGAAAAAAAAAATCAGCTACGAAAATTAATTTAAGTTGAGCCAATCACTTATTTCTTTACCACTCGCTTACATCTTTGGACGGTTTTATTAATGGTACTAATTGGAGCTGCAGCAGTCTTCTGGTCCAACACTACAGATGGTGACTTCGATGGCGCGACGGGTACACACTGAAGTTCCGCCATGCACTCAACACGATAGCGTAAACCATTGGGGGCAATAACATTTATCGAGCCATTACTCGTCCAACACTTCCCCACGCCATAGCGTTGTCTGGCGAGCATAAATACCTCATGCCGGCTTTTGGTCAAAAATTCTGAAACTGTGATACCTGAACCCTTGAACTTAGTCTTCGCAGACCAAACACTGTGGCGCACTTGCGAACTTGAAAATTTCACCACGATAGGTCTAGGTTTATCTCCATGTGAACTGCCTAAACGATAAGCTGTTTTAATGTCCGAAGAGGTAAACTCAGTCACGTCAAGGTTATTCACTACTAAATTAGTAACAACAGTAGCAACGTCTTCAGATCTCTTCTCATCAATACCGTGAAGAAGTAGTGCTTTACGCCTCCTCGACATCTCCATACGGTCGACATTACGAGTAAGGAGTTCCACCTGTTTTTGTAACGTAGTCAGTGCTGCATGAATAAAGCATTTAAATGAGTTAAAATCCGCTGCTAAGGTCGTAATCGTAGTTGGGGACGATGTTTTGTTCAGATCCTGTTGGAATTCACTCATTCTGGCGTCAAACATCTCGGCCATAGCCGTAATAGACTCCTTAATTGCATCCATGTTTGTTTGCAGAATTTGTTCAAAGTGAAATTATTATAGGAATATACTAGCGGTAGGTTAAATAATTTAAAAGCACATAGGTCACTTTAAAATGTTTGTAAATGTAATAAAATAAAATAATAGATTAAGAGCTCAAAAATCAGCTGTTTACTTATTCACGCCTACCCTCGAAAAAAATATAATTTCTTTAAATGTTTTTTCTATCCTCATAAAAATAGCATTACTACAATTAGCAGAGAGAACGTCTCTGACTACTCCCCTAGGGATAAACCGTATGTATATATGAATTAAAAAACTACGTGTCCCAACACTATACACTCTGGGACTATCCTCGTATATGCATGTGGGAATGGGATGTTTAAAAATATCAAAATATTTTTTTGCTAAAATATCTTATTTCATATAAAATCATATTTCGAAATTTAACTATTTAAAAAATTAGTTTAATATATCATGTAATATGTATTTTTTTAATTTATACCACTATCCTCTTCAATGTATACTGAGAATAATAATAAACAAATTTTTTTAATAAATATCCAGTTCAACCGACTTTAATTTGATAACTGAAGTGGGGACGCAGAAAGCAGGGGCTAAGCAACGGAGTGTCTTAACACTAGGTTCCCACGGTCCCTGCAGTTCCCTCTGCCTACCCTGCCTTATGCGGGATAAAGCGTGAAGCTACAAAAAAAAAAAAAAAAAAAAAAAAAGATGCTGTAATAATTTGCTGTTATTTTGACATCGTATTAATGACGGTCAAGTCAATGTTTAAACTTTATCAATATTATTACAAAATCCTATAACAATATCAAGATATTTTTTTTTCTTTTTTTTTTTAGCTTCACGCTTTTATCCCGCACATAGCAGGGTAGGAAGAGGGAACTGCAGGAACTATACGAACGTAGTGTTAAGACACTCCGTTACTTCGTCCCCGCTTTCCGCTGATTTCGAGGCATTGCGTGTTGAGTGGCGGAACTCAACGCCGATATATGAACAATATCAAGATCTTGCTTACTTCTTAAATATAGTTTTCAATAATTACTTATATCTTACAATAATTGATTTAGTGAGCCTTTGTTTTTGTTGAATCGCGTACTTATAAATATGCTAGAAATATTATTTTTAATATAAATATTTTTATAAATTTTGAATCTTTACGTAAATACATTTAAAATGTTTAGAGGAAATATTGAAAATATATTCATGTTTCAAAACAGCTTGCACATCGTTCCCAGCTTTCATCCTTCAAAAGCACCTACTAAGTCTGCTCTCAGCAACTTGCTAACCTAAATCTAAGTTTATCTCCCGCTATCGGATGGCATTAGTGCTATGTAAAGTATTACTAAATTAATCTGGTTCACTAAACGCTGTGAGCTTAGAGAAGTGTCCGTGTCGGTTAGTTCAGTAACTAAAGAATATATTTTTGTATTTATATTAAATGTTTTAATTGTGTACTCAAATTTGAAAAAATACGGTTATTTTTTAATATCTGTGATTTATTTGCTTGGATTTTGGTATAATTTTTTTAGCTTCATCTATCACGGGTTAAAAAAAGATAAAATAAATTATCTCATATTAATACTCTGTTTTATACTTTGTGGAACTCAACACTGCACTTCGTCTAACAGAATTGGAAAATGAAAACATTAAAATTTCCCTAATAATCAACAGTTACACGCTGTATATATGCTGTGTATAAAAGTATTTTATAAAAGTAATGTAGACACTTTAATTATATTTATTGTACAATGTGTAATGTAGTGATTGTATACTCTTTGGTACAATGTTAGTTTTTTTTTAAAAAATAAAATGTATGATTGTCAATTCATATTTTTCAAATAAATTCAGTCTGTTAGTTACTTTTACTTGTTTCATTATAATAATATTTGGGTAATAATACTTACTACTAATAACATAACTAACAACAAAATATTTAAAACCTTTTTAATATTTACTTAATATATTTACTTACTTATTTTTAAATTTTACTTTTAATTATAATGTATATGCTATCGTGCAGCTGGGGAGAAATTTACGGCGCTCTAAGTGCAGTAACAAACTTTTGACAAATGACTGACATGAAGATGCAAGGCTTATAGTACAAACTAGTTTCCACCTTCCGCCTTTTAGTCTACGTTCACGATATTTATGTTTTAAAAGAAATAGGGCAAGTATTTGTTCATTTCGTATATTTTGCTTCAAAGAATTAAAACATATAGCCAGGAAACATACCAAACAACATGAATGACGTCATTCATTCATTAATCATCACATCAAGAGATATAGAAGGGAATGTTTCCTGGCTATATGTTTTTTTACAGCTCAAAGTACTGAAATTTGTCTGTGATGATGAAAGATGACTTGACTATCACTGAGACATCAGAAAAGTAAGAGTCGATTTACTAAGTATTTAATAAAACTTATATCAATCTACCATAATTGCTTTAATACGACATTTATATCAGCAAAAAATCACACAACCTGAAGTAAAACCTTATCGTTTACAATAGCCCAATATCGATATCAATAGTTCAGCTAAATCGCAAATCGTCACCCAATTTATTTGTGCGGTTCACTTCAGCTTTCCAATGACGTATACAAATGGCTATGGACCCTTCGTTTCAATTTTGACAAATACTTTCCCTTCCCACATGATCCACGCTCTCCAAGATTGCCAGTTTATCATTTATATTGTTAATTTATCATCTTTGATTTTTTTCTACGTCGCGTCGCTTCTTATATTATAATAATGTAATAAATCAATAGTGTTTTTTGTTTTTTCTATTTATTACGTCGTTCTATTTAAGTGGAAGACTTGTTGTTGTGTTATTTATATCATTCATACATATACAAATTATATATTAGATGTTTTGAGATGATTAATTTGTATTTTCAGCGATGTTTACTACCTAAATAAATCCAAAATCTATTTATTATTGATTATGAAGCGGAGTTAAACGCCGTGGCATATGGGAAAATACAAATAAGGTAAAAATAATTTATTCCCTTAAGTAAAGATCAAAACACAAATCAAAGTATTGAGCTTCACGCTTTATATGATACTTTAGAAGATTTATTATTTACGATATATGTCTTTATTATTTATCATATATATGTACAAAATAGATGTGATTAATAAAAAACCTCTCTGTAGTATATATAGTAGCTATACGCTCTCTCACAACACTACTAATGTTGTGATATTCATTACAGTATCTCAGTCATAGCACATGGTCATCGTGGAGAATTGAAAAATCGTTGAAATTATATATTTAAAAAACCATTGTCGAAATATCGAAAGTAGAAAACCGAAATTGCTACTAGGTTTTTCTTGCCTCTGGTATACGGAATGATGCGTAATGCTGAGAAAAAATCTTATAAGTTACTACTAATAGAACAATTAAACTACAATAAACCCTATTTTTCCTATTTTTGTTATTTGAATAGGTTACTTTAACATAAATTACTTGTCTTCATCATAAACAAAGCATGTCGAACAAGAAGTCATCAATATACCAACTTGAACTAGCCGAGTCTAAGTTATAAACATGTTAGGTGCTATGTTGTTGTAAGCTCAAACTCAACTTAGAACCACTCTAAGCCTCTTTTATAACTTACTGCAAACTTCCTAGTGTGCTCCAGCAGTATATTAAAAAGAAACTTTGCTAAATATGACTTTAAAGTGCATATCGTGGTTCAAGCGCTATATGAATAGTTTGTGTTCCATTTTTCCGCAAATTAGGCGTTCTTGAATAAGCTCTATTTTATTTTTATTTTCAAAAGTTTTAGCTTTACGCTATATGTTTCGTGTAGAACAATAAGTATAAAATATGTAGTGTTAAAACACTGTGCTTCTGTCTTTTGGTACCGAACTTAAAACTTTCACATTAAAATATTAGTACACTGCGTAGACCATAAGTGAAAATTTAGGGAGATCTGAAATTTTTAAAGTTATATATTAATATTACAATGCTCAAGAAGTAATTTATATTGATCGAGTTAATTTTACAGGTAACAATATTATGTTAAAATATTGTCCATATATTGTTTTGTTGCAGAATGTTATTGTTTCTGAGACAATTAAATAGTATTTTGAAAAAGTCGCTGCGTAGAGACGTTTCCTCGCTGTACGTTCTCTACCGCTTATACCATAGGGAGTGTTCTGAAGAACTGTTTGATCTGGTGAATCCGCTGAATTCTCCAAACGCACAGTACGACACAAATCAAAGTATCATCCCCACTACCAAGACACGAGGAACTCCACTACTGTGCGGTTCCGTAGAAACTTTTTTGCGCGTACCGCACTACTGTGGAATAGCCTACCTGCGGCAATGTTTCTAGATCGATACAACATGAGTGCCTTCAAAAAGCGCGTCTACCTCCATCTTAAAGGCCGGCAACGCTCTTGTAACACCTCTGCTGTTACACAGGGCCGTGGGCGTCGTTGATCACTTACCATCAAATGACCCGACCGCTCATTTGCCTCGCCCTTCCCATAAAAAAAAGAATAGTATGTAAATTCCCCATATTATAGTCTACACAACTAAGTATTTAGAAACATTTAATCAAAATAAGTGAATATAGCCTTAGGCTTATTAACATAAAGATTACATTCCCTCCACAATATTAACATTGTATCTATCATACAACAATGCATGAACCGTACGTATATATATTTTGGAGTAACGCCAAAAGCATGCAGTGTGAAAATTTTGTATGAAATATATATATTTTTAGTGTCATAACATTTTGTACCGATGTGTTTTATGCACGACGATGTTGTTCCACATTTTCTTTGTGTAATGTCTGCACTCTCGTTCCTACAAATGACGTTGGAGGCGTGAACTCACTGTGACACACATACTGTGGAGAACGAGAATGGCTTAAAACATTTTATGTAATTTATGAAAACATTTATTTATCATAAAACTGTGTAAAACCTCTAGAAGTTATTTTAAAACGGGTTTTTCTTTTGTTTTCGATGGAATGAAAAAAAATATTTTTAGCACTCACCTACACTATAATAATGAAATTAAGTTGTAAAATGACACTTATGCAAAATATTATTTATTACTAATTTATTTTACCGAGGACCGTCGTGGCGCAGAGGCGTAAACGCCACGCTTTGTGGGTTCGATTCCAACTCAGGGAAGGATGGATTGTTCTATTTCCATTTTCTTCGCTCTGGAAACTAGGTAAAGCGCGGCGTTGAGTTCCTCCACTCAGCACGCAATGCCTCAAGAAAGGCGGAAAGCGGGGACGAAAAAAGCAGCGACTAAGCAAAGGAGTGTCTTAACACTAGGTTCATATAATTCCTGCAGTTCACTCTACCTGCCCTGCAATATGCGGGATAAAGCGTGAAGCTGTCGTATTCACAGTAAAGTTCCAATAGCAGTGCAAATGTACATATACAGCGTTGATTAATAAATTATTTATTGATACACATAAGCTCTGTTATTATGAGGGAAATATATAACGTATTCGTATGAGGTAGCCGCCATCTCTCTAATTAAATGATTCATACGCTATTTTATGAACAATAAGTTACGAATATTTGGTTGTGCTGTGTAATTATATTTTATGTTTACGTAACTTCTATAGTAAAGATGAGGTTTTGTTATTAATTTAGTTGATTTACAATATTTAACATTAGCTTCAAGCTTTATCCCACACATAACAGACTAGGGAGAAGGAACTTCTGTGGGAACCTAATGTTAAGATTCCCTGCTTACCGCTTATTCGAGGCATTAGATAAGTGGAACACAACGCCGCGCTTTACATAGTATATTTGATATTAAAGTCCTGTTGTGATTCCATCTTGGCAAAAGAAAGAAATACCGGTTTTCAATTAAACTGAAGTTGACGGTCATTGTTCACAAACTTCGGTGGGGCAGTTTTCATTTTGATTTAACGTTTTTTAAGAAATATTTATTTATTTTTTGTAATACCACGTTGTTGGGCAACGGCGAAACAGTAGGTTAGTATAGAATTATAAATAATTATTAATAGTATACGACGACTTTTTGTATATTTTACTGATGTTTCGGAAGAAGAAGAAGACTGAAGAATCTAGAAGTATCACTGAAAGTTAAATACTTTACATTTCAATTTTGCTCAAGTTCAATGAATTGCGTTTTGAATGATGTTGATTGATAGATGAAAATTAATTTTGCGTGTTAACTAAACATGTTAGCTGAATAATAATTATTAAAATTATTACTCTGATACGTAATCGAATTCGCTACCATTAGTAAGACGCTGTTCCGCTTGTGTTCATTAGTTAAACCAATATTAACACAAGCTATACAAATTTCATAACACAACCTGTCTCTTTCTTATTATAAGGAAATTGTTTTCGAGCGAACTTAAAACTTTCTGCAATCACCGTCTTCCTAGAATTTTGTATCTGACGCCATTTAACGGAAGGTAGCAATTTCATAAGGAAAAGTTACTTCATATCAAACTTGTTTATAAAGTATTCGATATAGTTAAAGTTATAACATTAAAAACATTTGGTAAAGTTTTGATTAATAATATAATAGTGATCGAGTGTGAAACTTAACGCTGCGCTTTTTTTCCCTGCTAGAAAGATTTAAACTAATAATCTATTCCCTCAAAAGGAATCGAACTCACGATCGTCTGCTGACCAGCTGAATGTGTTGACATTTAGCCGGTCAGTAGGTCAATGTGTGTTGAGACAAATAATAAAAATGTATCTAGTTGACTATTAAATTGACCAAGAATCACAAAATATAATTACTATACCTACACTTTAATGTTTTGTTTTAAAAAAAAGTAATTTTTATTTCAAAATTTTACTAGAAAATATATTCGATCTTTATTCAGTGATCTTATCTTATGATATATGTAAATCTGTTAGATGAGCATTACAGACTATTTTATGAAATTCAATTTTACAACATTTAATTCATTATACTTTTGAAGACCCGAAACAATTTAAAATTCGACGTACAAAACAAAAAAAGTGTTAGTAACTTATTATCGCTTTAATTATATATATGGCTGAAAATTAAAAAATCAAAATGCTATTCCAAATATAATTTATTAGAGATAAGTAAATATAAAGTAAAATGTACTTTAATTTAATTTTAATATGTAATTTAAAAATAATTATAGCGTAATTTGTATGGGGCGGGTCGCGGGCGACTCTAGCGGGTCTGTAGCACCAAAAGAAAAACAATTTGTAATTAAAAGATAACAAACTTTGCCTCCTCTACATTAATTCCACTTGAAATCCAATTCTTAGACTTGAAAATTTTAGATTAAAGTCTTTAGTATTATTATCTTCAATTAATAAAGAATTAAAGAAACATCAACAAATATATAAATCAAAATATTTACAGTCAAGCATCATTTTTGTTATTGTAGTCTCAATTGTCTTTATATCGTAAATTAGTTTTGTTTCACAAAAACAACTTATTAAGTATAATTGTTAAAGGAGTTTTATAGGCACATTCTAGTTACAGACGATACATCTCAGCAAAAAAGCTTTATTCTCTACAGTTGACCCTTAGAAAATAATGTAGAGTTCTATTAAATCTATATTAGATTAGTATGAAGGGGTACGAATCTACTACAATTTGTATAAATTAAAATTATTTCAGTGTTTTTTAACCAGAGTATGGTTTTCAACCGCAGTCTAAGACTATAAATAAGTTTAAAAAGAAACAAATAAAAGGTTAGAGTTAGTAATAACGAAAGGTTAGATTAAGGTGACTCAGATAACAGCTGCTCTTTATCTCATACAGTTGAAATTATATGAAATTAGTATAAAATAATACTCGTATAGGCAATAAAATTTCATACATTTTTATCACTTTGGCTTAGTTTTGCTTAGTAAAAGTCAAATCATTTAATGTGTGGTTTAAAGTTAACTAAAATATTTGTGCAGGTCTCCAAAGGAGAAAAGACACACAAGTACTAAAAATAAATAGTGTTTATATGTTTGCCCATCCTCCACATACTGAAATTTGGTTATTTCGTAGAGAATTTAATACTAAATTACTCATTTTTGTATCATCTATTTGTATATATTTATTTAATACTGATTAAAAGACATTCAAACTTATTTATCTCAGAAACTATTGGTTTAAATTTTAAAAATATTTTTTCAGACGACTATCTGAATATATCAGTTTATAAATGAAGACTTGTAGACTATATTACACGACACTTGTTGCTTTATAAGCAATTAGAATGTGTCATAACGACGAGGTTAAAACCGTAGCTAAAGCCATCTGCTATTTATGTATGTTCTACATTAGTGAGAGATATTACGTGAATGATAAGCTAATTATTTAACTATTATAGCGAACACAATAATTTTGAATTAACGGTCTACTTTTACTACTAACTGTTTTTTTTAGCTTCATTATCCCACACATTGCGAGGTAGGCAAAGGAAACTGCAGGAACCATATGAACCTAGTGTTAAGACACTCCGTTACTTAGTCCCTGCTTTCTCCGTCTCCGCTTTCCGCCTTTTTCGAGGCATTGCGTTTTGAGTGTCGGAACTCAACGCTGCGCTTTGCTTAGTTGCTAGAGCGAAGAAAATGGAAATAGAAAAATTCATCTCCCCCGACTGAGAACCGAACCCAGAAACCGCGGCGTTACAGGCAGACGTTGCGCCTCTGCACCACGATGGTCCTCACTGTTTTTTCTTTTTTTATGTTACGCATATTTTTTTGTTAAATTATACTAGTTACTTACGCTAATCGTAAATTGTCGTTCTACATCAGATATTCCAGGCATAATAAGTTCTGTAGAAAACTGCGTTATGTTTTAATTTTTTTTTTCTATAATCCATATACTTGAATATTATATGTTGTTTCTTATAGTTTAGCTGGATTGCAAAATTCTAAATTAGATATGCCAGTCTTAAAATTAATAATAGCCTTTATGCTGCAGATCTAACAGTTATATCGATAAAAACAAACAAGCCGTGACACAAAAAATTATATATACGTATAGAGATATTCTACTAGTTTTTTTTTTAATTTTCAAATTTATTTGCCTTTTAGTAATAATATTTTATAAGATGATACAATTTGATTGCAATATTATAGTATGTAACTTATGAGTAAAGTAAGTATGTTCTTTACAAAGTTATACATATTTACAAGAAATTAAATCGTTGCCTTCCTTGTTTACTGTGTAGTGTGTAAAGTGCGCGAGTACAGCGTTGTACAACAGTATCAATTAACAACAGTCTCAAGTCACCTTATAAACACCGTTAGACGTAAATAAAATTTAAATATTATTTATTACAAGAATATCTGTTATTTTTTTTTCTAAATAATTTAATAATACACGTAATTTTTAATTAGTGGAACTAATCTCAAAGTCTTCTTGCTCTAATTGAAGAATTATTTGTGTCTGCCATAGACTAACTACCGAGAAAGACTATAAATTATGTAGAGTGAATGTTAATCGTTTTAATGTAATACATTGTATTTCTTTCCGTAAAAAATATCACTCAGACATCGATGAAATATTCAATATTGTTATTATTTACACATGTATCTCCGGAACCAAAGACGAACTTATTCCACATACTACTATAAGTCATTAAAGAAATAACCAATTTTTAATTCATATTAATTTCACACTGTATTCCACACAAAAACCAATATGTAACGGGAATTGTAGGCTCTTTAAAGTAAAATGAAAATAATTCTAGCTTGAATTGAACCCATACACACCGTCACGTTAACAGGTAGACGCTGGCATGGCCAAATATTGTAATAAATATATAACATATCGATATATTTCATAATAGTTGCACTAAAAAATATTGTAATATTTGTACATATCACTTATGAAACAGCATATCAAACTCGAACACTGCCAAGACACACATCATATGGGGCAAAAGTGCAGTATTGCTTAAAATTCTTCACTATTTTTAAGTACTGGAACAGGGTCAGGGTGCAATCGATTCAAATAAAACACAATTGAATTGAATTTTAGGCAGCAAAAGAATCTTATTTCGATGCCAAGTTTGCAGATTGTTACGAAGTCTAGAAGTTCTTGCTTGTCGATGTCGATGTAGATTGTGGATCATTTTGCTAAAATGAAAAGTCAGCGATATTGAATGTTGGAAGTTTATGTACCTGTAGTTGGATAGATTTACAGGTTTGTTATTTTTAGTAAGATCTTTGAAACTACTTTGTATTACGTAGTTAGGTTTAAATTTTTTACAGTATATAATCGTTTAAGTAATTTATATAAACTTTTAAAGTAATAACTATGAGCTGTAAATGTCGATCTCGTCGCTAAGCTTTCGCTGGATCAGATTGATAAAATTAAGCTTTTAAGTAGAGCTTGTCTTGCGTCAGTAATACAATTCTAGTGTGGAAGATGTATATTTTATCAACATTTTGTATTCTAAGACCTTACTGACTGATAGCTTAAATCCACTTTGCTAATTTTAAAATAACGTTAGAAACAAACTAAACATTTTTTAATTATAACGAAAAGAAATTATTATAAAATAATTTAATATGTTAAAAGTAAACATAAATATTTGATGAACATAGAATTTCTATACAAAACACACTAGAGCAGCTGTCAACTCGTTGTAAATCGCATCAGTCCCCTTCGGCGCGTTGTTGTGTAAATGGACTGCAGCCGGAAGTTAAACATGCGCCAGATACAACTATAGACAGATATACGACAAGACAGAGCTTTGATATAGTGATAAATATTCCTTCATATCCTTTTAATTTATTTGAATATAAATACATCACTGTATTAGGTTCGTATTTCAACTAATACTGTACTTAATTTATTTGCAATTCAACCGCGTGCTTTGCAATTTTAGTTGTATTAAATTTTTGGACTACTTAAATATATTATAAATAATTCAAGCATCGTATCAGTGGGTACAATAATTTTATCAAACATAAAATTTGACCAGGCGTCCGTATCCTTTCGAGTTGTAGATGTCTATGGGCAAGGGTGTCCACTTAACATCAGGTAGCACTTTTACTCGTTTAACTAGTTACGATATAAATATATATATATGGTTCCTCATACTATTCTAACGCAAAATGATTTAAATTTATAATATTGTTATTTGTATGTTGATAATTTGGGCGGAAAGCGGAACGGAATGATTTTTCACTGGGTATCCTTCGCCTCCATAAAGGAGGGTCCGTTATGTGAGAATTAGCCTGAACCTATGAAAATATAGAGTAAACACATTTCTTTTAATATTTGTACTTACAGTCTGATGTCTACACACACGTCTAACATCATCTAAGGCTCTACATAGAGACGTGGATGTGGTTAATTTTATTTCAACAGCTCTGTGGGCGAGCTTTAACAATTATTTACGCTCAGTTTATGCAATACAATGCAAAATTTAAATCCATTTACAGCCGAAAACTTTACTGTGAAATGTATGCTTTAATAAATTATCTTTATAACTGCTAAATATACCCAAAACAATCGTTTACTTAGTTCATTTTTCAGCATTACCTGCTAGCTATTTTATACTGTGGTGACTGTTCTAATACATGTTTTATTATGTTCACGCTTCTCTCACGTTATTTTAAGACAACTTAGTGATAAAACATTGAGTTCTATTATATATTATAATTAGTGGTGGAGACTCTATTTAAATTAATTCACTGCATAAACATTATCAAGAAATAAGCTTGCGTCAGATAAACCCGTGTAAAGTACAAAATCAAATAATTATAAAGCATAATAAAGTGACTATGGCATGAGAACTTACCACTTATATACCAATCGATATCAGTTTCGATTGAACAGAGCCACCGTAAACATGGTGCCGTTCTCTTTGATACCATTGAATCGTTCGCAAATAACACCGATTGTGTATGTAGAATACAATACCACATGCATACGTGACACACTCACCTCAACTATCTAATAAGATATTATGGTATATGTTATAATTGCAAGTCCCAAACGCTGATTGAAGCTTCTGTTCCTACAACGCGATGGGCCCGGCACCCGCACAGTGAATCCATGGAATGCTAAGCAGTTTCTTCTCATTATCTATTTAAAACGTATTACAGAAACCTACATAGTATAAACAAAAACCAACACCTGTAAGTGTTGTAAAAAACAAATCATTTTAGATAAGAAATTATTTAATAATAATTTACATTATACATGCACTTACATTACAACTACATATATCTTCTTTGCTCTATCGAAAAGCTGTATGCAGAAGCTTTAAAAACTGATTTTACTGTAGTAAAACTTAATTATGTCTCCCACATTAGCAGGTGCGGTCGGTCATGTTAATTACGACACTATTTGTGGTCGGACTTAAAATATATATTTAGCTCTTCAGGGGATTACCGTACGTACAGACGAGACTAACGTTGAAAACTACAAATTTCATAGTAGCCATTTACTTAAACTTATATCACGTCTTGAATATTATTTTAACAAAAAATTCTTAATTTGTTTTTGACAAATATTGCACTACAATACTGAATTAAAAGTTATTATGTAACAATTTTATTAAATATACACGTTTTATGTTGAAATATTTTTCACATTTTACACGTTTATTAGTGGTAATGTTTATTAACATTTTTTGAAAGTTTAATATGACAAAATAAATACCAAAGCAAACGTATGATTTTCATCAATGATTATTTGTAGAGACAAAGTAAATGACAAAAAAATGTCTTGCTCGAAATGTCGAGTTCCCTGAACCGTTCTTCTTATGTATAAGGCATTTAAACTTAACAATTTTATTTTTTTATTTTAAATATAATTATTTGAATTTGGATATAATGTATAATAAAAACCAATAAAATAGTTCTTCTTATATCTTTCAGCATCATTCAATATCTATATATTAATAAATTTTATTTAGTAGTAGCAATATTAATATTTAGTTTAGAACAAATAAATTAATAAATTTCATTAAGTAATAACATTTAAAATATATTCAAGACTAAAAAACCCTAGTTTGCTCTACCATCGATCCTCATACAGCGGTCTATATCAGATTAGCGGGGCATTAGACGAAATCCATCAGATTACAGCATCAGATCGCTAATGCTAGTACCAGGTGCGCTCGGTCTGATTAATTTCTGCATTCGTCGCGGTTCTAAACGAGAACGATTGCAAATTGCAAGTGGTATTTTAGTTTGTGGACAATGTAGCAACGATTATTTAAGTAGAGGCAATGTAGAGCGGTTGCGAGTGTATGTATATACAGTGAGTGCGGGCTCGATTTTTAGTTATCTCAGCAAAAAGTTTATAAAAAACTATTTTATTATAAAACAATGGTAGACTTTTAAAATGAGTCTAAAATTGAAAAAAAGACTTAAAATTTGTTTTTTTACACGTTATGTTCTGTTTTATGTGAATGACTTGTTTACGAAGAAATTAAATTTTATACAGTGTTTATTCTTACCAACCTTAAAAACTTACATTACTACATTACTTTCCAGAAGAAACTAGACATGCAACTATCGCCTCTAATTAGACAAAAGACATGTACCAATTATTAACTAAATAACTTAGTATATTTAAAATTAAACAATTTGCTTAAAATATTTTCAAATCCATAAATTAAATTAAATGGTAAATATGAGATAAGTTTCTATCGCTTGTTTGTGCAGCAGGTGCCATCGCCGAGTATAAATCGTAACGAATGTATTGATATTGCTAATGCAAGATTTACTACTGCAGTAGGGCAATTAATAATTTAATTTAATAATTATATAGCTTTGTTATTGATATTGATAACGTCAAGGGAATGCTTATACGGAAGTGTAAAGAAATAAATATAGGTTTGTTTTCCTCACACAAATTAAAATACTTCTTAATAAATACTGCTTAGTTTGAACATAAAATGTAGAAAATGTCTATTGATTACGAAAGACGGAGAATATTGGAGAGATTAATATATGAAAGCTACACTTGAATTGAAAATATAACATAAACGCTTGAATTGAAAAGATAACATATATTATATATAAAATTGTATTAGACCAATTTGATCTGAACTTTCGCAATTATTCGAATTAAAAATATTGGTATAACATAAATTGTTTATAGATTACATTGAAAGCCGATATAAAACATTACAAATGATTGGACGCCATCGTTACTTAATAGTGCCGCATCTGACTTTATAGCAGGCTTCTTAATAACTTAACTAAATGGTTTATTTTAACATCACACTCAGACAAGAGGAAACACAGCGTTGAGTTCCGAAATAGCCAATGTCTTAAACTTAGATAAAATGAGTATAGTGGAGTATATATTAGACATTCTCTATGTAATACGATGGCGTAATAATTTCTTAATACACATTAACCACCCGAGACGGCCTGACCCCAAAACTCTCTCCAGGACGTCGACCTTCCTTCACCTCATTATGCTCTCTTGGCGATGACCCAGAAAAATGCTTTAAACTATTTTGATTACATCAGGACCTCTTTGTTATACATCATAGCCTTCTATTATTTTTTAAGAACTAACTCATAATAATAGAAATAATGTGATAGTAAACTATGACATTGTAAAGTAATACTGTTGAGATTGTTGTAAGTTTATATTTACGTAACGAATTTCGTTATTATTTATAACATATTTATAATATTTTATATATTTGAATTCATTGACGCATAGCATCTTCCTGTAAATCTGACGGTTTGTGGGTTTGATTCCCACTCTAGTAAGATGGATTTTTCTATTTCCATTTTCTTTGCACTGGAAACTGTGCAAAGCGCGTCGTTGTGTTCCGCCATTCAACACTAAATGCCTCGAAAAGGGCGGAAAAGCAGAGACTAAGCAACGGAGTGTCTTAACACTAGGTTCCTATGGTCCCTGCAGTTCTCGCTGCCTACCCTTATAGGGTATAAAGAATAAAGCGTGAGGACATAAAAAAATTTTATTATAAAAACTAAACATATTTTTTCGAAAAATTTAAAAAAAAAGTACTCTATACTTATATTAAAAATTCATCTTTGCAATAACACTCTTACCTTATTTAAAGTTCTTGTATTTTTCAATATTACTTTACTTCTGAGCAAATGTCAAAGTTGTGACTTTAATTTGACATTAAAAAAGCTAATGTAAAAAATAAAATAAATGACTAAATATGGAGCAATACTTTGGCTATATTATAATTTAAAATTATTATAACATTAATTACTAAGGAAATTGAACCGGTTACGGATAGAGCCTTAGATATTAAGCTACCAAATAAAGGTTTTAATCTGCTACGTATTTCTATTTGAGACCTTAGAAACCCAAATTTGTAACATAATTTCTAACTTGGAATTTATGATTAAGATTTGAAATCGACCCTAAATATTTGCTTGTCTCATGACCATGAGACAGTTAGTAGTTAGTAGCTGTAAGTTTAATATTGTCAGCGCTATTGAGTGTAGTAGCAATACAGATTCGAATAACTACTAATTAACCCCTCAGACCCAAAATATCTACATAATTTTTGTTTGAACTTTGTTAATGCTATTAACAGAATTATTTTACAGGTTCTGATATAATATATTATTTATTTATATATTTTTGTAATATTTTTATTGTTCACACTCCCAACCCTTGTCCTCTCTATATGCCCTGTCTTAAGGTTGTCTGGAAGAGATAGGTATTTATCGATAAGGTCGCCTCTTACGTCTTATTTTGTATGTATACTTTTGTTTGTTGTTTTCTTTATGGGTGTACAGTAAAGAATATTATTATTATTATTAATATATCTAATACCATGTAAGCTCAATTATTATTTTGTATGGAAAAAGTGATGCCACTTTTTTTACTAATTATTTTTTAATTATAAAATGAAGCCAGAGTCGAAGCTAGTTACTTTTAACTTTCCATATTTATTATTTAAAAAAAAAAACAAAAATTTATTGCACAGTTTCCTCAATGTGAGTGATAAAATCCACTATGTACAGTCATACAATTCAACAACTTAGTACTTCAAATGATTCGAAATAAATCAACAAATAAATACTAAGAATTTACTTAAGAAGCTATACAAATTTCAATACAACGTTTCAATATTAGACTCGAGTTCGTCAAAACTTCAGATTCAGGTGCAAAATCAATAGTGACTTTAACAATTAATAGTTCGTCTCACCGCGTCGTAGTAAATTGAATTAATTGCCCTTCGTATAACTTCTTAGGAACTCTAGTACGGAATTTTAGGTGAGAATATCCAATTATAGATCTTACTTAAAATTTTACAAGCATCCTCACATGACTTTATTAAATTACAAATACAACATAACGTGATCAAGCAAATTATAGATTATTGTAGTATATTGTAAGTATATGTACTCACTAGACGGTTTTGTTCAAAAAATAATTTTTACGTTCCACTTTTAGATAAAATATTACAAAACGATGAAAACATTTTTAATAATAGGAATAATGTAACACCTGAATTCTTTCCTGACTGTCTGGTAGATGGTAACAGGTTCCATTCAGATTAGGTGGAAAGCTAATAATGTGAAAATGTATATTGTGGATGTTTCTCTGTATTACTTCATTTCTACAATATGTTTCTCCTGTTAGCTTAGTTAGCTGTTGGCTACATTTGCTTAAAAATAAATACAATAAACCCTAACTGATATAAAATGTTTAATTTATAATGTTTACTATAGAACAGGATGTAAATACACAATACTATACACTACACAATTCAAGTATTAACAAAAGTTAAATTTAAATAAGCGAATATAGCCTTAGTATTATTAACATAAAGAATACATTCCCTCCACAATATTAACATAGTATCTATCATATAGTAATACATGAACCGTACGTATATATATTTTGGAGTAACGCCAAAAGCAAGCAGTGTGAAAATTTTGTATGAAATATATATTTTTAGTGTCATAACATTTTGTACCGATGTGTTTTATGCACGACGATGTTGTTCCACATTTTCTTTGTGTAATGTCTGCACTCTCGTTCCTACAAATGACGTTGGAGGCGTGAACTCACTGTGACACACATACTGTGGAGAACGAGAATAGCTTAAAACGTTTTATGTTATTTATGAAAACATTTATTTCTCATAAAACTTTGTTACTGATCTAGAAAATATTATAAAACAAGTGTTTCTTTTGTTTCCGATGGTTTGAAAAAAACATTTTTTAGTAATCACCTACAATGTAGTATTGACAATAAGTTATAAATATTAATCATGTAAAATATTATTTATTATTAATTTATTATACAATGTGTATGTTTTAATTGTGCTTTTAACTTATTATAGGTCCATATATTTACTGGATCTCTTTCTAGAATACGTACATTCTTTATTTGGGTAGTGATATTTATTTTACACCGTACAATATCTTTAGTATTTTCTCCATATAACCTAAATGGGTGAAACGCCACTACACAATAACAGTAGAGTACAATGTAGTGCATGCTTAGTCATATATATTAGAACAAATTTGAAACAAAAATCATAAATAATTCTAATCATAACTAATACAATTCAATCATAATAATATCAAAATATCACAACCTTTGTATTCAAAGTAAAGTTCCAGTATCCGTGCAAATGTATACAGCGTTGATTAATAAATTATTTATTGATACACATAAGCTCTGTTTTTATGAGGGAAATATATAACGTATTCGTATGAGGTAGCTGCCATCTCTCTAATTGATTGATTCATACGCTACTTTATGTGAGACAATAAGTTACAAATATTTGACCTAAATTTCGGTTATGCGGTGTAATATTTTTTAACTTCTAAACCATGCACGAGTTGTCGTTATTAATTTAGTCGATTTATAATATCTTTTTTAGCTTCACGTTTTATACCGAACATAGCAGGGTAGGCAGAAGTAACCGTAGAAACTGTAGAAACCTAGTGTTATATAATTAAATTTAATTAAAAATTACAGAATAGCCTTTAAGTAAATTTGGTTTATAAAAAAATATGTATTAATTCAGAAAAATTGTACCCGAGATTGGCATACTAGGGAAAACAAGCTTAATTATAATAAAATATTCTTTATTGCATTAAGAAAAAGTTAAACTTCGTGAAAGCAGTAAGTAGCGAGATGACAGACAAAATGCTTTATAAGGTTAATTGAAATAAAAAAAGTAATTTATATGAATAAATAAAAATATTACAGTTTAAATATATAAATGAATAAAAGTATACGACTACATTACAGACAAAATAATATGAGCTACATTTTTTTACCCATATATGATATTTTTAATTGAAATTAACGATATTTATGCTTAAAACCGCTTCTCTTGGTAACCTGACCACTAACTTAATGAGAATATCAATAAATTGTATTGAAATTCTGAAAAAAAAATATATAATCTAAAGAATTTTCAATCAACATATACTAATATTATGCGTTATAATATAGTATGTCATATAATAGCAATTGATGAAAAAAATATATAATATATTTAAACATTTAAAATTTAATTTATTCATTTTATTTAAGTTTTTTAAAGCCAATAAAAATGGAATTTATTAAAAATAAATAAAAAAAAAGTCCTGCTGTGATTCTATTTTAGCAGAAGAAAGAAATACCGGTTTTCAATTAAACTGAAGTTGACGGTCATTGTTCACAAACTACGAGTCTTCATTTTAATTTAACTTTTAAGAAATATTTATTTTTTGTAACGGCCTGCTGCTTCTGTTAGGTAGCAGAAAAACAAGGGGTTAATATATTGTTATATATAATTACACATAGTATAACAAAGAAGTAAGTAAATAAAAAGTATTTACTTTATTAACACTTTGCAGGAGGATCTAGAAGAATTACTAATCTTAAATACTCTACATTGCTCCTATGGTAAAATTTGAAGAATTGCGTGTTGAATGATGAATGTTGATTGATGGATGCAATTTTAAGTGTTGTCTTAACATATTAGCTGAATGATAATTATTAAAATAATAACACTGATTCGTAATCGAATCCCGTTAATATTCTTTAGTTAAACCAAGGCAAATTTTGTAACACGACCCGTCCCTTATTTAATATAAGAAAATTGTTTTCAAGCGAATTTTAAAGTTCTTGCAACCACCATCTTCTTGGAATTTTGTATTCGACACCATTTAACGGAAGGTAGCAATTTCATAAGGAAAAGTTATTTCATATCAAACTTGTGAAATTATCTTTTCTACTATTAAATTGACAAATATTCACAAAAATAATTACTATATCCACACATTAACCTTATATTTAAAAAGTTTCGCTAAGTAATTTATAATTTAAATTTTTACTACAAAATATATTCAAACTTTATTTAATTGCTTCAATTATGTAGAATATTTTGTCAGCTTTAGAGGCTGTTTCTTGAAATTCAACTCTACAACAATCAATTCATTGGACCTTAAGCGAAACAACTAAAAATACGAGTAACAAAACAAAAAACGGTGTCTGACTTGTAAGTAAGTAATACTTTAAATATAAGTATGGATGAAAATTAAAAAGTCGAAATGCTGTTCCAAACATAATTAGAGATGAGAAAATATTTAATAAAATAGATTACAATTTAATTTTAGTATATTATTTTAAAAGGAATATAGCGTAGTTTACATGGGGCTGGTCGAGGGGGACGCCTGCGGATCTGTAACACTGAAAGAAAAACAATTTGTAATTAAAAGATAACAAACTTTGCCTCCTCTACATTAATTCCACTTGAAATCCAATTCTTAGTCTTGAGAATTTAAGATTAAAGTCTTTAGTATATCTTCAATTAATAAAGAATTAAATAAACATCAACAAATATATAAATAAAGATATTTACAGTTAAGCATAATTTTTGTCATTGTAGTCTCAATTGTCTTTATATGGTCAATTAGTATTGTTTTATTGGAACAACGTCTGAATATGAATTCTTAAATAAGTTTTAGAAGAATTTTTATTTTATTTATTTATATATTCCATCGTCAGCAGTATGTGCATGGTTACTGCACTATAATTCAGGACAGACTAGAACTAGAAGAAAATCCTATTTTCCTACACACATCTCCCACGTATTGAAATTTGTTTATGTCGTAGAAAATTTTATACTAATTTACTCTTTTTTTACCTTCTATTTATATATGCCTAATTTATACTGACGTGTTGTTTGCTCAAACTTATTTATTTATTTATTCTTTATTGTACATAAAAACAAAATTAAATGTACAAAAGGCGGGCTTAATGCTAAAAAGCATTTTCTACCAACCAACCCGGATATGTTGGAAATAAATGTGGAGGTGTACAAAAAATTGACAAGACAAAAATTAAAAATAAAAAAAATAAATATAAGAAATATTTTCGCAGACATATGAGTGTTAAACTAAATAGAGAATACATATATGCTTAAATACATAACTATATACATACATAAATAAGTATAAACATGGTATACTACACACAAATAAACTATCTTAAACCTTATAAATATAAACGTCCAAAAATCCATCCATTATTAAAACATAATATTATATATTAAGCTTAACGACAACAATATATACTTAAATACAAACGAATAAAACGTATATGTAAAAATATACATATAAATATATAAATTCAAGCAATACATGACTAAATTATCATATAATATTGCCTTGTTTGGTAAATAATTTTTTCATCTGACGTTTAAATATCTCACGAGAGGGAGTTCTACGGATGGTCTCCGGCAAGTCATTCCAAAATCGAACTCTTGCGGCAGCAAATGAGTTAGATATGAAACCAGAGGTGTGGCTAGGCGTAGAGAGCATATATTATATGTTTAGTATACATAAAATTTACATGATTTTTGTCCAGAGAATAATGGGTGGACTTTGGATGAGAACCAATATCAATTTAACTGGTTCGATAGCGAGCTACCAAGTCTTGTCGATGAATTACTCGAAACTCAATCAGGTATGTTAAGTTCACATCAAATTCATTTTTTATATGCACAGTATTTCATATCTTTATTAATTTATTTGTATTCTCAGAAGATTCAAATAACGATATTATTGATGACGACGGCTTGAATATTGAAACCAGGATTGGTTCGAGGATGAAAGTCAAAACGCATATGAAGCTAACAATGAAGATAAAGACTTCATTGAACAATAATAGAAAAGCTTATTTTTACTAAATGTCTGTATTTTTGCATTAATATAATGATAATAATAAATTGACATTTAATTCAATAACTTATTGTTGAAAACAAACCCTTTATAAGCAAAAAAATCAATTGTCTCTGGGGTATAATACAAATTTTAATTGCGTCTGGGAGAATATTTGGCCCTTCGAATTGGTCTGGCTGTGCACAAAAGGTATTAAAATAGTCCTCTCAACATCATATAGGAGGTTGAAGACTTTAAATATAATAAAAGTTCATTTATTTTTTTATTGAGTTTAAAGTGTCTGGGAGGAATTACCGCCCACAAAATCGGTCTGTCAATATAAAATATTTATTTTTTATAATATTCTATGTGACATATATAAAAATCAGACCTTAGAATATAACAGAAGTAAATTATGCTTTTAGCTACCTTTTCTACCTGCTAGCTGTAAACGGGCCGCCTAGCCGAACTAGCGAGTATGTGCACACTCTTATAAACATATAAGAGTGTCTATACTGTAAAATTCGTTTCTTTAAAAATAAGTTACGTCTGGGGCCCCTGGGATCTTGGACTAACATATTTTTTAAGTGATGGGCAATAAATTATTTTTACGGAATACAGATAGAATACATAAATTCCTTAAACGAATATCAAACATCACATTAAAAATAACAATCCGGTAAATCTATCCAAGTATAGGTATATTAACTTAAAACGTTCAATATCGCTGACTTTTCGTTTTAGCAAAAACATCCACAATCGACAAGCAAGAACTTCTAGACTTCGTAACAATCTGCAAACTTGGCATCGAAATAAGATTCTTTTGCTGCCTAAAATTCAATTCAATTGTGTTTTATTTGAATCGATTGCACCCTGACCCTGTTTCAGTACTTAAAAATAGTGGAGAATTTTAAGCAATTTTGCAATTTTGCCCCATATGATGTGTGTCTTGGCAGTGTTCGAGTTTGATATGCTGTTCTATAAGTGATGTGTACAGATATTAGTGTTTTTAGTGCAACTGTTACGAAATATCGATTCGTCATGTATTTATTACGTTTGTGAATGGGTTCGATTTCCACTCGGGAAGATAGAAATATTTTAATATGTTCTTTTTTCATTTCTAGGAGCCTACAGTTCCTTCTTCATATCCTGATTTATGTGAAATACAGTGTGAAGGTAATATAAAATGAAAGCTGGTTATTGCTTTGGTGATTTATGTGTGTTATAGTTTTGGTTGTTATATTGAAAATATGAAGTGAATTCATTTCTGGTTTCAAAGATATTTATATAATTAGTATTAAATATTTCATCGATATCGTAGTGTAAACTAAAATGTTCAAATAATTAACTTATCCTAGACGTAATATTTCTATCATAACATTAATTTGCCTCAAGAAAAATATTTAATAGTAGATGTCAGGAACACGTTGTTATAAATTATAAAAACAAGCAAACTAAGTTAGCTGGTAGTTTGGACGAGTGTCACCGACAAGGACGCTGAGACCCGCTACGTTGAATGGACTTCCACTTTATAAATTGTTAATATAAATTACAGACTGGTTAAAGTAAATCATGAATTAATTTATTTAATTAGCCTTATTTATTTTTATTTAATTTTGGTACATTGGTATATTATGGTAAATAATTATTATTAATTACATGCTCTACACTAATGCAAAATATACATGAGCTTTAGCTGCGATTTCGCCCTACGAGGGCGTCATACACATTCTAATTGTACACAAAGCAATAAGTGTAGTGGAGTATACTGTATAGTTTTGATTCATAATTGATGCACTATCTGACAAAAATATTTTTAAAATTTAAACGAATTGGTTTCTGATATAAATAAATTTGAGCAAAAAACATATCAGTGTTAATAATGTATATATGAATACGAGATAAAGATAAGAGTAACTTAGCCTTTTGATACTACATAACAATACGTACTCTACATATCATAGAGAACCAAATTTTAATAAGTGGGAAATGTGTAAAATATTGTGGCCCATTATTAATTGTGATGAAGATGATAAAATCGTAGACACTAAAAATATATAAGACAATAAAAATATATATATTTCATACAGAATTTTCACACTGCATGCTTTTGGCGTAATATATACTCCTATATATATATATATATATATATATATATATATATATATATATATATATATATATATATATATATATATATATATATATATATATATATATATATATATATATATATATATATATATATATTATATATATATATATATATATATATATATATATATATATATATATATATATATATATATATATATATATATATATATATATATATATATATATATATATATATATATATATATATATATATATATATATATATATATATATATATATATATATATATATATATATATATATTTTTAATAAAGTCATATGAGGATGCTTGTAAAATTTTAAGTAAGATCTATAATTGGATATTCTCACCTAAAATTCCGTACTAGAGTTCCTAAGAAGTTATACGAAGGGCTATTAATTTAATTTACTACGACGCGGTGAGACGAACTATTAATTGTTAAAGCCACTATTGATTTTGCACCTGAATCTGAAGTTTTGACGAACTTGCGTCTAATATTGAAACGTTGTATTGAAATTTGTATAGCTTCTTAAGTAAATTCTTAGTATTTATCGGTTGACTTGTTTCGAATTATTTGAAGGATTAAGTTGTTGAATTGTATGTTTTGTTGTTGAATTATACGTCTTCATTTCGTGTGACTAAGATTCAATTGTCTTTTATAGGGCTTGTAATTTTTTTAATGATATCCCGAAGTAGATACGTAGCGTAAATTTTTGTAACGAAATCCTGAAGTTCATACGTAACTTGCCAATAGAGTTGTTTAAAAAACGGACAAAAGCACAACTTGTTAGCAAAAGTTATTATTGGTTGATGAATATATCATTGACATAGACGCATGTAGATAATCAGTTATGCAACCAGTTCTTAAGCGACTCGTAATAATTTTATGTCAAATTGTTAATTTTTTTTAAAAGATGTACTGAAGAGTTTCTTTTTCATTTTTTTTTCTTTTTCAAACATTCCATATTATTATAGCTGATACAAAAAGGTATGTTAGAGTCAGATCCATCTCTTGCTGATAAATTGTTAAATATAAAACACGTTACAAATTTCAATTTCAGAGGTTCCAAGTAATAACAAATATAATATAAAAGAATACGTAACAGATAAAAATCTGTCGTAACTAATAACGTTTATCTAGGCTAGGTAGGTTTATGTAGGCTTAGGTAGGCTTTATCTACTAGCTCCTTATCTAAGACTCTATCTGTATCCGGTGAATTTGGCTCTTAGTAATAATTATTAAAATGATTTTAAAGTAATAGCCAAAGAAATTTTCCGTATTTAGTCATTTATTTTATTTCTTACGTTTGCTTTTTCCATGTCAAATTAAAGTCACAACTTTGACATTTGTTCAGAAATAAAGTAATATTGAAAAATACAAGAAGTTTAAATAAGGTAAGAGTGTTATTGTAAAGATGACTTTTTAATATAAGTATAGAATACATATTTATACGAATTTTTGTCAAATGTTTAAATTTCAATACTGTTTCCTAAATATGGTGATTGGTAGAGTAAACGTATTGTCGAAAAAATATATCAAACATATTTTTCCGACAGTACGTTTACTCTGCCAATAATAATTGATTGCAAGTTAAAATTATTTTTTTTATAACTTCACGCTTTATCCCGCACATGGCAGGCAGAGGGAACTGCAGGGACAATAGGAACCTAGTGTTAAGATACTCCGTGGCTTAGTCCCTTGCTTTCTCTGTCCCTGTTTTTCACCGTTTTCGAGGCATTGCATGTTAAGTGGTAGATCTCAACTATGCCTAGTTTCCAGAGCGAAGATCTTACTTGAGTGGAAATCGAACCTACAAAACGTATCGTTTACTGGTGTATGATGCGCCTCTCCGCTACAACGGTTTAAATATATTCAAACATATTTGATTTTATAAATAAATTTCTTTATGTAAATTTAAACTCATAAACTTAATAATTTAAACTCAACAATACTACTTAAGAACATTTTAGTTCAATTATAATGAGCTAGTTCTTAACAAATGAGATAAAATTAACAAAAGGCTATGATGTGTAACAAAGAGGTCCTGATGTAATAAAAATAGTTTAAAGCATTTTTCTGGGTCATCGCCAAGAGAGCATAATGAGGTAAAGGAAGGTCGACGTCCTGGCGAGAGCTTTGGGGTCACGCCGTCTCGGGTGGCTAATGTGTATCAAGAAATTATTACGCCATCGCAATACATAGAGAACTTCTATTATATACTCCACTCTTCATATTTTATTTAGGTTTAAAATATTAGATATGGCGTAACTCAACGCCGTGCTTTGTATTGTCTGAGTGTTATATAATAATAATCCATTTACTCGAGCTATTAGGAAGCTTGCTATAAAGTCAGATGTTGCACTATGACGTAACGATGGCATCCAATCTTTTGTAATATTTTATATTGGCTTTTTATATGATCTATAAACAATTTATGTTATACCAATAATTTCTATTCGAATAACTTTATGAAAGTTCAGAACAAATTGGTCCCATACATTTCTATATATAAGTCCTGTTACGTTTTTAGTAAGGTATATCGCCTTGTAGCTATCACATTTTAAGGATTTATGATAAGCTCATTATTTACTTTAAAAGATTGCTTTAACTTATACACTACAACTTATAACTGTTACATATTAGTTAACGTATTTTGAAATTGAAATCTATTGAAACAATATATTTCTTAACTTACTTAGAGTACGAAAATGAACGAGATTCATAAAGAAAATATAAACGTATCGTAAACATATACCATAATTCATATAGGCTTGAGCTTTATTTATGTTTTCTTATAATAAATCAACATTATGTTTACTTGGTAGAGAGAACATAGTGTTCACATTCTCCAACAATTAAATAAATTAAATATATAACATAAATAATTAAATAAATGAAATCAAACCCTCATTCATCGCTATATATATGTGCATTGCTAAATTTATAATATAACATAATATTTATATATTAATAATATTAATTATCATAACAAGGCTATACCAATAATAAAATTATTAGTTAATTGCACTATTTCTAGTAGTAAATCTTGGTTGCATTAACAATATCAATACATTCGCTACGATTTATACTCGGCGATGGCACCTGCTGCACAAACAAGCGATAGAAACTTATCTCATATTTACCATTTAGATTAATTTATTGATTTGAAAATAGTTAGTTTGGTCGATAAGAATATTATGTAATATTTCTTGAAAAGCAAGTCCTACACAGAAAGCACACAAAATAAAATTTAGACAATCAATTATGAGTTAATTTTTCAATTCTACATTAATTGTTAAAGCTTACCATTGTTTTATAACAAAATTAGTTTTTATATACATTTTTAGCAAAGATAACTGAAAATCGAGCCCGTACTCATTGTACGCACATACCTAACTCTACCGAAACAATTGCCTCTCTAGCATTGCCTTTTCATAAATAATCCTTGCTGCACCACAAACTAAAATACCACTTGCAATCTGTAATTGTTCTCGTTTAGAACCGCGACGAATGCAGAAATTAATCAGACTGAGCGCACCTGGTACTAGCATTAGCGCTCTGATGCTGTAATCTGATGGATTTTGTCTAATATTCCGCTAATCTGATATAGACCGCTGTGTAAGGATCGATGGTAGAGCAAACTTTTTTGGTTGGGCTTTAATATATTTTAAATTACTTTACCTTACCTACTATAAATTACTTTACTATTACCTTATAATAATACGTTCATTCATATATTCCTGTCACATTTTAAACGTTCAAACTAAGAACTACAACTAGATACACTAAAGTTAATGCCTTAGGCCTGGAAAGAACCGATACAAAAAACTCTGTAGGACTTTCACTTTTTACGGTCATTTAGACTAAAATTACACATTGATAATAATTATATGTTTATGTTATTTATGTCATATATTTTGTAATATTGAATAACATTAAATGAGAATAAAGTGTAAGTAAATATGAAATATATATAGAATGAAAAATATTTAGGCTCTATATAGCCTCTTCCTCCTCAATAATCCTTGGCGGAAAGCAGAGACTGAGTGAAACGTAACACTAGGTTTTAATGGTTCCTGCAGTTCCCTCTATCTACTCTGCTATGTGCAGGATAAAGCGTGAAGACCTAAAATATATTTCATAACCTGTTTTAATGCAGTATTGCAGTGCAATAATTGTCAGATGAAGAACGATATAAGAATTCTGTGTTAAAATATTCTTCAAGACATAATATAAGTTTAAATAAATGGCTACAGTAAAATTTGTAACTTTCAACGTTAGTCTCGTCTGTACGTACGGTATTCCCTCAAGAGCTAGGTATACATTTTAAGTCCGACCACAAACAGTGTCGTAATTAACATGACCGACCGCACCTGCTAATGTGGGAGACATAATTATGTTTTACTACAGTGAAATCAATTTTTAAAGCTTCTGCATATAGTTTTGTATTTGTTAAATACTTCCGTCTTTACTTTTATTTGCGTTTTATGTATGACTCACACTATGGCTGTTATATTATGTATAATTAAAATTATATATATAAATAAAAATATTTCTTTCCCCTATGGACCCCCCCTATTTGCTTTTATTTGTATAAACCAAATTTGTGAAAGGAATATATTATTTTATGGGGCTACAGCGACATATACTCGTAATTGATTGATTGATTTAAGGATTTGGCAGTTTAACAATAAATGCATGCAAAGTTATTCCCAAAATAATTCCCAAAATGTAATAAACCATAACTTTTTATTTTAATCTATTTAGCATAATCAACATCGTCTTTAAATTACCGATTACTAGGGTTAATATTTGATTATATAACTAATCGGATATAAAATATAATATAATATTAACTATAAATAATAAATAATTACAAATAATATAACATAATAATCGGATATAAAATATAATATAATATATAAAAGAACTACTCTAGAGCTAACGATTTCATATAAATTTCATTTAAAATACATTGTGAAATGTAGAGCTACTATGGTACGGGTACTTTATTATATAAATTATAATATATACTATATCATCTTATTAGATAGTTCTGTTCACGTGTGCATGCGGTATTGTGTTCTACATACACGATAGGTGTTGTTTGCCGACGGATCAATGGTATCAAAGAGAACGGTACCATATTTACGGGTATGCTGTTCAATCGGAATTGATATTGATTCGCATATTCGCATAGTCCTTGCTTTCTCCATCCCCGCTTTATTATGCTTTATAATTATTTAATTTTATACTTCACTTTGTCATTAATTTAAGTAGAGTCTCGGTGTTTTGTCACTAAGCTATCTTACAATAACGTGAGAGATGCGTAAACGTAACAAAATATAATTATATTATTTACAACAGTCGCCACAATATAAAACAGCTAGCAAGTAATGCTGAAAAATGAACTGAAGTAAACGATTGCTTTAGATATGTTCAGCGGTTTTGAAGATAATTTATTAAAACATACATTTTACAGTAAAGTTTTCGACTGTAAATGGATTTAAATTTTGCATTATATCACATTAACTGAGCGTAAATAATTGTTAAAGCTCGCCCACAGAGCTGTTGGAATAAAATTAGCCACATCCACGTCTCTATGTAGAGCCTTAGATGATGTTAGACGTGTGTGTAGACTATAAGTACAAATATTAAATGAATATGTTTATTAACGGGCTATTTCCCACGTAAAGGAGGGTAGGTAGAAGGTACTCAGTGAAAAGTCATTTTGTTCTTCTTTCCGCCCAAATGATCAATATGTCAATATAAATATTTTAAATTTAAATAATTTTGCATTAGAATAGTGTGAAAAATATTTATTCATATTACTTTTTTATGTTATAAGAAGATAAGCGAGCAAAAAGGCCATCTGATGTTAAGTGGACACCCTAGCCCATAGATGTTTTATTTATATGATTTTGATGTTTAGCAAGATGACTGTACACACTGATATCAGTCCATTTGCACAACAACGCGCCGAAGGGGACTGATGCGATTTACGAGTTGACAGCTGCTCTAGTGTGTTTTGTATACAAATTCTATTTACATCAAATATTTATGTTTAGTTTTAATATATTAAATTATTTTATTATCAATTATAAATCTAGCAAAATACATTTTAGCTATATATATTAATAAAACGCTTTGGTGGCTTGTAATTAACTGAACTGTTTTATTTAAATATCTTTGTATATAGCATGTATGAATGACAGCAGGTGGCGCTAGTTGTATTTTGTTACACAGATCTAACACCCTAACTTAACAAAATAATTATATTTTCATAACAAAAAAAATAAATAAGTTTTCCAGTTATCAAATTACACACATACATATTCATACTTTTGAAATGCCCATTAAACTTAAGAATTTATAATGTTTCTCTTTACATAAGCTTTTTGTAAGTATGTCTGCTGGCATATCATTTGTAGAAACATATTCAAGTTTAATTTTATTCTGTAACACACATTCTCTAACAAAGTGATGTTTAACGTCAATGTGTTTGGTTCGCTTATTATGAAACAAAGGATTAGAAGCTAATTTAATGGAACTTTGGTTATCGCTATATAAACACAGTGACATAAGCTCATTAGGTACTAGCTCACATAACAAACTATTTAAATATATTCCTTCTTTACATGATTCAGATAAGGCCATATACTCTGCTTCAGTACTGGATAATGCTACAGTTTTTTGTTTTTTGGATTCATAAGAAATTATTGAATTTGACAATATAAAACAATATCCAGTATATGACCTCCTGTCTAAGGAACATGAAGCCCAATCAGCATCTACATAACCATGCAAATTATCATTAGTTTTCTTATACAAAATACCATACTCTTTAGTCTTCTTTAAGTATTTTAATAAACGTTTCAAATGCTTCCAGTGTGTCTCATTAAAACAATTATTAAACTGGCTTAAGTAGCTTACACTAAATGAAATATCAGGTCTAGTTAACACTGATAAGTACATTAAACTGCCAATTAATTGCTGATATGGAATTTTCAATGACTTATTATTAACATCTTTTAGCAACTTTAAATTAATTTCCATAGGAGTATCACATCCTAAACAATCTGACATATTGAATCTCTTTAGAATAGTTTCTATAAATTGCTTCTGGTCTACAGTTATACAGTCTTTACATATATTTATATTCATGCCTAGACACTGTTTTATCTGACCTAAATTTTTAATTCTAAATTTCACAACTAGTTCATTAATTAATTCTTCACAAGTACTTTGACAGTTGAAAAATACAAAAAAATCATCCACAAACAAAGCAATATAAACTTTAATATTATTAACACTTTTAATAAAAAGACAAGGTTCATTTACAGATTTCTTATAACCTAATTTTAACAAACAATCTTCAACTTTTATATACCAAGCTCTAGCTGACTGTTTAAGACCATAAATTGCTTTTTTAGTTTCAATACCTTATAAGCACAATTCCTAAATTCTGAACATTCTGGTACTTCCATATACACAGTTTCATTAAGAGATCCATTAAGAAAAGCTGTTGGTACATCTAGGTGACAAGTTTTTAAATTAAGGTGAACACTTAAGGCTAGTAATAATCTAAAAGTAGAATATCTTAAAACTGGTGAGAATGTCTCATTGAAGTCTATACCTCTTTTTTGTGTAAACCCCTTGGCCACAAGTCTAGCTCTGTAACGCACTTCACTTTCACTGTTAACTTTCTTTTTAAACACCCACTTGGTTTTAACCACTGTTTTGTCTTTTGGCCTATCCACTAACTCCCAAGTGTCATTTTCCCTAAAAGAATTTAACTCTTCTTTAATGGCGCACTGCCATTCTTCTTTTTCAGGACTATTTAATACATCACTTACAGTAAGCTGCTCATCTGACATTTCCATGCACATGTTTCCAATACCATAGTAGTCTGGTTTACGTCTCATACGTTTCTCAGGAACATTGCACTGCTCAGAGAGGAGATCCATGTCTTCCGGTGATAAGGTATCTGAGTAGCTGTAATCAGTAGTGTTCGATGAATCATCTGGAATGAATGTGTCATCCTTCTGGCTATCACAGCTGTCTTGCTCGTCACTCACAGGAGCTTCTTCTTCTTCTACAACTTTAGATGGTCTATCTTCATTAATAGTGATGCTTGTTGTTGATCTGTCATTTATGTTTTCCATGACAACAACATCTCTGGCTATAATTACATCTCGCGTTATAGGATTGTATAAGCGATAGCCCTTGGTATTTTCAGAATATCCAACAAGAAACATTTTCTTTGCTTTCTTGTCCCATTTTCTTCGTTTTTCTTTTGGGACATGCACCATAACTGGACTGCCAAATATTCTTAAGTGATCCAACTTTGGCTTTCTGTCCATCCATAACTCATATGGAGTAGTACATCCATTAATACCTGCAGCTGGTGAACGGTTTTTAATGTACACAGCTGTATTTACTGCCTCAGCCCATAAACATTTCTCAAACTGAGCATCAAATAGGAGACAACGTGCTTTCTCAACTATTGTTCTATTGTACCTTTCACATACTCCATTCTGTTCAGGTGTGTAACTGTTTGTTTTCTGATGAACTATACCATGTTTCTGTAAGTAGCTCTCCATTTCCACTGAACAAAACTCACCTCCATTGTCAGATCTTAGAGCTTTAATTCTTTTTGACTTTTGTGTCTCTACAAGTTCTTTATACTGTCTAAAATATTTGAAAGTTTCATTCTTCTCTCGCAGAAAGTACACAGTGCACATTCTACTGTAGTCATCTACAAACAATAGGTAATATCTGGCTTTACCTAGTGATAAATTCTCCATTGGTCCACATAAGTCCATGTGAATCAGTTCTAGGACTCCATGACTTGTGCTTACACTGTGAGGGAATGGTAGTCTTGTTTGTTTCCCTTCGCAACAAACTGTACAATTAATTTTACTGATGTCACATTTGTCATCAAAGTTAACACCTTCAACGGCTCCATTTTTTAATTTATTTAGATCACTTGCATTAATATGGCCAAGACGCCTATGCCAAGTTGCACTTGATACTTTGACTGCTGCTGCCAACACTTGTTCAGATTTCACAACATTCAGTCTGTATACACCATTCTCTAATTTAGCCTCACCAATGCAATCATTCTGTGAATTATAAATAAAACAACCATGTTGTCCAAATTCAACTCTGTTTCCGTTGGCTATTATTCTACTCACTGATAGCAAGTTGGTAGTGAGGTTAGGCACATACAAAACATTGTTTACAGATATCTTGAAATTCTTACTACCGACGCGTGTCATAATTTGCAAATCTCCTGAGCATTTAACAGGCACTATCGTTTTATTTGCCACGATAATCTCCTTGGTCTTGGGTTGATTACACACATTTGACAACAAATTCTTATTGGAAACCAAATGAGTACTTGCGCCGGAATCCAAGTGCCAGTCGGTTTGACTGAATTCTCTTGTGAGAAAAACGGCACTAAATGCATTCTTTTTCGCTTTATCACTCTGTGTCTGTGGACAATGATTTTTAAAATGTCCACTCTGTTTACACTTATAACAACGAATTACTTTCGATGTGTTGTTACCGCTTCCACTGACAGTGACAGTTGACGGGTTCGTTCGACTCCCGCTCATTCCACTGCTACCGCCATTTTGTAATTGATTTTTACCGCCATATTTATGACTATGAAATCTTTTTCCCGCGATAAATGCACCTTCCGACTTAACTTCAAAACTCATATCCAATAGTTTTGTTTTTATAGCGTCCGCGTTTATGTTGATACCTGAGTGTTCGATAGCCATTATCATCGGCTCGAACTTATCCGGTAATCCCGCCAACATGAGTGATCCAATCCACTGGTCGTTTATTTCAAAACCAGTTCCTCCAAGTTTCTGTGCAGTCTCGATAATCTGGCTAACATAGCTCGTCATTGAATCGCAGGTCTCTAGACGTATATTTATGAGATTTCTAAGCAAACTAATTTTACGTGAATATCCAGAATCGTCAAACATATTCTTCAACGTTTTCCACAAATCGTATGTCGTAACACACTGTTTTATGTGAACATACAAAGAAGCGTCGATCGTTAAAATTAATTTTGCTTTTGCCTTCATATCTTCAGCTTTTTGAGCCGACGTAGAGGTATCTGTTAATGGCTGCTTGAGAGTGTCCGCCATGCCTTCTAATACTAGAACATTTTCCGCCGCAAAACACCAGTCGTCGTAGTTTTCCCGACCTTTCAGTTTTGGCACGTTCACTAAATAATTAGTAGACATTTTTTCGATCCGATTGCACTAATTATTAATTACTAACTTGAAGTTCGGGACTGGGCCCATAACCTAATAAAACGCTTTGGTGGCTTGTAATTAACTGAACTGTTTTATTTAAATATCTTTGTATATAGCATGTATGAATGACAGCAGGTGGCGCTAGTTGTATTTTGTTACACAGATCTAACATATATCTTCTATATTAGACTTGCATTACTGACGCAAGATAAGCTCTACTGAAAAACTTAATTTTATCAGAGTTCCATCGAACTTAGCGACGAAATCGACGTTTACAGCTCATGCTTGACTTACATATATATATATATATATATATATATATATATATATATATATATATATATATATATATATATATATATATATATATATATATATATATATATATATATATATATATATATATATATATATATATATATATATATATATATATATATATATATATATAGCGACGAAATCGACGTTTACAGCTCATGCTTGACTTTTGATATATATATATATATATATATATATATATATATATATATATATATATATATATATATATATATATATATATATATATATATATATATATATATATATATATATATATATATATTGGCTGGAAGAGATCTCTTACAGAGATAAGTCCACCGTTGTGTACGGAACTATTCTGCCCTGCTAAGCGCAAAAGCGATATCTCAAAAAAAATCGTAAAATTGATTTTTATGCCATCGGATAGCTTTAAAAAATACGCATCTACTGGACTAAGCCATTTAGCACTATCTTGTTCAAAACGTATGAAAAAACCTTAAGAAAGATTTTTCTATCTCAGTTTTACCATATATCACTAAGGGTGTTAGAGGTATATTAATATTACGTAGGCAACCAGCCGCAAATTTAAATATCGCTAAAATTCTTAAATAAATACACAACTTTTGCTTAGCCGATAAGCGGTAAGTAGGATGAGTAAAATCAGTAATGAGTTACCGCTATAATGCTTAGTATTTTAATGCTTGCATAATACGCAAATTGTTTTGAATTAGTGAGATACGGTTGCAATAGCAAAATTAAATTAGCCCTTATTGTTTATTACTGGATAAGATCGAATTTCTAATACATTTTACAGTGATTTATCCCTGCCCTTGGCAAATTCGTGTCATAACTTGTTTGTTTTTGTTGTGAAGAGGTCATGATATTTGTGCAAAATTAAGAAAAAAACTGTAAATTAAGGTGCTTAATGGGGTAACTTCATACATTGACATTCAGGTAAGTCCTATTAAATGCAAAATTAGAAATTTTGTGTTAAACTTTCTTGCGGTTGGCGTGCGCGCCCTCGTACGCATTCGTACTTAGCAAAATTGACCTTGATCTACCAGAACATAAAGTACATTATTTTTAATCATATTTTCCCAGCCATGCGGTTATTGTTGTTCCGATGATAATAAGTTGATTTGCACTTTACATTACGTAAGTGCAATATTTTAATTTATTTCCCAAATATATAATTTGTATTATGTTTGTTAAAGATAACTAAACGTTTTTGATGAATAAAATAATTCAGTTATACTTATTAAATATTGTTACAGATAAACCATGTCGCAAAGAAATACGAAAATGATGATGCTTTTAGCACAAAAAAATAAGGCGTTGAGGGAAAAGTTTAAGGAATCCAAACAATTACAACGTAATATTAAAACTATCGATCCCGACTTTTTTCCTACTAGTGATTCAGATGATGATCCCGCATTTTCAAGATTCAACAGTGCTGATCAATTACTAGCTCCGATTCTTCCTTCCTCAAATGGTTTCGACTTTGAAGATTCACATTTTTTATCGGGTCCGTGTACATCAAACGTTGATTATTTCGCTATGCATCAGGATGATCAAAACACAGAAATCGAGAATAACAACAATCCCCTAACTCGTTGATCACATTGACAACTGTGCCAATTATTGAACATAATGATTTAAGTGACATATCATCGCCAGGCTTTTGTTTTAATACACACAACATACACAATGTTTTTAATTGCGGTAATCCAGAACCTTTGATCATAGATACTATTGAAGATCAACAAAGATCCTGTATTTTTCAAGATGATACAGAAAAAATATTGATAACTGCTTCCGATAATACTATTTGCACTTCTGAATCTCTTAGGAATAATTCAAATGTGATAAGTGTTCAATACGAAAAATCTGTTGAGAATTCATCTCAAGGACACGAAGTGACACCAAATGATAATCTTAGGGACACCGAGAATCTGACACAAAACGAGATAGCTGATGGAAATACACATAATCTTACAACTTATACTAAGGCCGGTACAATTAGGAAAAGAAAAAAACACGACCAACCTCTCAAAGTCAGAAATGAAGTGAAAAAAAGTGAGATTAGAGAGAAACATAACGTTAAACCACCCTGTCCTGCTTCATGCAAAAAGCAGTGTATCCAAAATATATCGGAAGAGCAGCGAAAAATTATAAATGAGAGCTTCTGGAGTTTGAATGACAAAGAGAGGAAGGCTTATATGCTGCATCACACCTCAGCTAAATCTGTGAAACAAAGAACAGTAACAAGATTTGAATCAGAGGAGTACAGAAAAAAAGTAAGCTACAGTTATTCACTTAAGGACGTGCTCGGTACAAAGTATGGAGTATGTAAAACCTTCTTTTTGACAACTTTGGGCTACAAATCATCTAATGACAAACCTTTACATACGGCTTTGGCCAATTCTAACGACACGGTTGCACCACCAGTAGACAAAAGACTGGGAGCTACTCCTCACAATAAAATTGAATCTACTCCTATTAAGGAACATATAATGAGCTTTGAGCCGAGTATATCTCATTACAGGCGTGAACACGCTCCCAATCGCTTATACTTACCCAGTGATTTGACAATCAGTGCGATGCATAAAGACTTTTTAGAAAAAAATCCGTCTTGCAAAGTATCTTACGATAAATATCGAGAAGTAATCGCAGAATTAAATATTTCTTTTGTAAAGCTTGGCCACGAAGAGTGTGAGGACTGTGAAGAGTTCCGTTTACACGATGATACACATACCAAAGAAAACCTTAAAGAAGACTGTCTAGGTTGCACGAAGTGGAAAAGTCATAACAAACGGGCATACATGTCCAGAGAGCAGTATAAATTAGACAGTGAGCTAAATGAAACTGATACTGTTGTATATTCTGCTGATTTACAAAAAGTTATCATGCTGCCCAGGATAGACATGTTCAAAACTGCTATTTTTACTCATAGGATAGTGGTTTACAACGAAAGTTTCGTGCCAACTGGTCAAGGCCGAAAAGATTTGAGTGTTTTTCCTGTACTATGGTATGAAGGGTTGTTTGGACGTTCCAAAGCCGAAATTATAAGTGCATACTATCAATTTTTATTTTTCATCGGGATAAAAAAAATATTATACTATGGGTTGATAATTGTTCCTCCCAGAACAAAAACTGGACGTTTTTTTCTTTCTTAATTTATATGATAAATTCTAAGGATATCAACGCCGACAAGATTGTCATCAAATATTTTGAATCCGGCCACACCTTTATGTCAGCTGATAGTTTCCATCATAGGGTAGAGCTGTCCATACAACGCATGAAAAACAAAATTTATGATTTCGCAGATTTTTCTCCGGCAGTTAGCCCTGCAGGAAAAAATGTAAAACTTAAAGAGATGAACATGCAAGACTTTTATGACTGGGATGATTATACCACACAATATGCACTGTCTCGAATTAAACCGCGTCCATATGTCAGCTAAATGGTTGAATTTGAAGTTAAAAGAGGCAGTTTTGATATCACCTACAAAACAGGATTCGATCAAAATGCAATTACTGCTAGCATTATAGGAAAAAAAATTTTAAAAAGTCATGTCTTGCCTCCACCAAAAAAGAAACTGCTCCGGAAGGAATTTCAAGAAACAAAAAAGAAAATATTTTGAAATCTTTTCAAAATATAATACCACAAAATAGAATGTCCTTTTGGAGAGAACTCCCTACTTTTGACTACTAAAATTCCTTCCAAAAACCGTTTGTTTTTAAATATTTTTTATGTAATTTCAAATTTTAATAATAAAAAACGTTATATATATACTTTAATTGTTTTTTTTTTCAAATAATACATATTTTATTCGATAGAAAATACATTCCTTTTTGTATACACACATGTTTGAGAAGAGCTAACGAAAAAGCGGTATCTCAATTTTAATTCTATAGTTTACTAAGCGGTGTAACCGTATCTCATGAATAAAGTACATTATTATACATTTTTGATAATTTAACTAATGTGATAACAAATACACCCTATATAATATATAAATAATATTTAACAAATAAAAAAAACTATACATAAAGTATATATATAACTATTTTTACATAACTTCAATTATCTCAAAACTCGCTTTCTTTGAGTTACCGCTTTTGCGCTTAGTTGGGCAGTATTGTAATATGTAATATTTTTTCCATGTAAAAATTTGTGCAATAAAGAGTATTGTATATATATATATATATATATATATATATATATATATATATATATATATATATATATATATATATATATATATATATATATATATATATATATATATATATATATATATATATATATATATATATATATATATATATATATATATATATATATATATATATATATCATATTATTATTACAATTTAGCTGATCGAGAAGCAGGTGCGCTCGTTCACGTTAATCAGGACGTGTTGTGGTTGAAGCATTGCACTGTAACTCAGTCATTTACTATTTTTATAATATTCACTAACATAAAGCTTTAAATGAATTCTGAATTTGTGTAAATGTAATTAAAATTTATTACATTTTAAGGAATAATTTTTTTAAATATATCTCTAAGGTTTTCTAGTGGTAGGATTTGTGTTTGTGTTTTAAGAATTTATTCTCAAAAAGAAATACAATTTCACTTACATGAGAACAGTGCTATAAATGTAACAATTCACATCGCCTTACATCCAAACCCAGTTAACAAAATACAAATATTGTAATTTGTTTTAATTTTTTTTGTATACTAATTACAGTAGAAATGGGTATTGTCGAGTATATATTTTGAAAGTTGAGACTTAAATTCGTTAACTGAGCTTACATTTTTTATAGAAGTAGGTAAATTATTATAAAGTTGTGCTCCATCAAAAGTAATATTTTTCTTAGCAAATTTGGTTCTAATTTTTGGAAGTACCAGTAGGCTTGCTCTTCGAGTGCTACGTTTACTGCTCCGTTTTGTAAACGTTAGATTTGAGTGTATCGATTTTTTAATGTTTTTATATATAAAGATACAAGAGTTATATACATAAAGTTGTCGCAGGTTCATAATATTTGTTTCTTTGTAGACTTTAGTCGTTGGTGTCAAAGGTGGATATCGAAAAAGTATTTTAATTATTTTATTTTGTTTTCTTTGTAGTGCTTGTAGTTTAGACTTGCCAGTGTTACCCCAAATTTCAACCAAATATAATAAATGAGATTTTACCAAGGAATTATAAATATTATACTTTATTTTCTTAGGTATGCATTTTGGTATGTTTCTCAGTGACCCAATTAAAGAAGAAAGTTTATTATTTATGTACTCTATTTGATATTTAAAAGTTAAATGATTATCTATTCGTAGACCTAAGTATTTTTCACAGTTTTTTTGTTCGATTTGAATACCATCAAGAGTAAGTGGATCATGCGGTGCAATAGTTTTGTTCTTAGTTTTAAATATAATGTAACAAGTCTTTGAAGCGTTAATCGTTAAAAGATTACAGTGAAACCAATTACATAGGTTATTTAAATCACGCTGAGCTTGAGTAATTATGTCGTTTATATTGCTACCAAAATAGAATAAGCACGTATCATCTGCGTATAAAGTCAGATGACCATTTAGTTTCAAGGTTGCAATATCGTTAACATAGATTAAAAATAATAACGGTCCTAAAATTGAGCCCTGTGGGACTCCACACGTAATAGGCAACGCATTACTCATGGTGTCACCAATTTTAACGATTTGCAATCTATTTGTTAAATATGAGTTTAGCATTTTAAGTACAGTACCATTTACACCAATTTTTTGAAGCTTAAGTAACAAGAGTTTATGACTTACGGTATCAAACGCTTTTTTTAAATCAATAAATACGCCTAAAGCTATGTTCTTTTTATCTAGATTTTGTCTTATTTTTGTTAGCAAGTCTATAGTTGCAGTAGTGGTGTTGCTTCTAGGCCTAAAACCATACTGCCGTTCCGTTATGAAGTTGAAAGAGTCCAAATATGTAGCCAAACGGTTGTAGATTATTTTTTCTAAAATTTTTGAGAGAGCAGGTAGTACTGATATTGGACGGTAGTTTTCTGGATCTGTCAAGGAACCGGATTTATGTATTGGTGTTATTTTTGCTATTTTCAATGAGTCTGGGAACATCCCCTGGGACATAAGTTTGTTAAAACACTGTGCTAAACTCTTTGAAACTACATTGCATAAACACTTTAAAGCTTTTGTGGTATTTGGTCTATGCCAGTACTTGAATTCGAGTCTAATTTCTTTATTAGACCTTCAACCTCATCAGAACTACACGGTTTAAATGCTAAAAGTTCATAATTGTCGTATTCATGGTTTACGTGGGTTAGGTGCAGAAAATTGTGATTTGGCGTTGGTATGTTTTTTGCTAAGAGGGAACCTATTGTTGCAAAATATTTGTTAAAAACGTTACATCTATCTTTCGTATCAGAAATTATTTTAGATTCTACTATTAATTTCGAGGGAGCACCACTTTTAAATGTCTTGTTACTACATAATTTGTTGCTTAATGTCCAGGCCTTCTTAGGCTTCTTTGTGTTGTCTTTGAAAAGTTTGTTATAGTATAAATTCTTTGTATCTTGTAGTAATTTTGCTATTTCGGTCCTCTTTACATAGAATTTATTTTTCATGTCTTCATTGTTTAGGTTATTTTTATGTTGTGTCCATAGAAAGTTCCTTTGACTTAGTTTATTGATAATATCCTTGTTAATCCAATCATCTTTTAAGTTGTTCAATATTTTCGTTTTTGTTTCCTTGCTATCAATAATGTGCTTTTTTATTATGTTTTCCAGTTCTGTATAGCTTTTTACTGTGTTATTAAATTGTGAGTTTTCCAAGGATTTGTACAGCTTAGTGTAATTGATTGCTTCATAAGTAATTCGTACTTTTTTTGGGGATTTAAATTTATTTAGTTGCACATAAATATTTTTGTGGTCTGATAATGATGAATTAATAATAGCAACGGTAAAATTACTTGTTTTTAAATTTGTGCTTACGTGATCTATAATTGATTTTTTTGTAGTCGAATCTCTTGTGCAGTAAGATTTATTAATTTTGTTTAGTAATCTGTATCCTGATTCTTGTAATATTTGTTTGTATTGTGTTAGTCGCTTGTTTTTTTTCTAATAAGTTTATATTAAAATCACCAAATACGATCGATCTTTTCCGTTGTTGTAGTTGGCTGTCATAGTCACTAATGAATTGCTCAAAATTTGTATCACCAGGCTTGTAAACCAAACCAATATCCATTGCGCATTGTTCAATATGAACCCATAAGTAGTTATTACCATCTCGGTAAGTTGACTCAATTAAACTATGTTGTAGGTTATTATGTACGTAAGCTGACACTCCACCTCCCCTAACGTCTTTCCTAAAATTGTAGTAGTGCGTATAATTTTCTATTTGTAGCTGTGAGGCTTGATCTTCTGATTGTATCCAAGTTTCCGAGAGTAAGATGATATTTGTGAGTGTTGGTATGGATTTTAAGATGCACTTTAATTCGTCTAGTTTACCTTTTTTCTTAATACTACGAACGTTTAAGTATAGAAACGATAGCCGCGATTTTTCAGTAAGTAATTCTCGGTAATCATTATTATTTGGTATTTTATAGTGTTAGTTGTTGTTACTGATTGAAGTTTTTTGTAGGAGATTTGACGATAGTTGGTGTTCCGTTTACGTATTTTATTGTTATATCGGTTTCGCCGCTGGATATTCGTTTGTTTAATTCATTTTTTATTAGCGCGTAATACTTATGTTGGGCCGGGGTTTGGTCGGAGAAAATTTTTATATTGGTCGGGAATTTATTACGATTTTTTAAGATTAATAATGCTGTCTCAGGTTTTTCAAAACAGACTTTAACTTTGCGAGTTTTTCCAGGAATATGCCTACCAATGCGAAATATATTTTTTGGCTTTGGGATATTAGTAACAATCTGCTCCAGTAATTTATGTACTTTAGTTTCATCCTCAAAATGGCCAGGGCAGGTATCTTCTTCAGCAATTCCCATAATAATAATATTATTTTCCCTCCGCTTTCTCTCTTGTACTTCATGAATCAGTTTTTCGTTTGTATATAATATATCACTATTCTGGTTTGAGGACGACGGGCTTATTTTTAATTCCTTTATATTTTTTTCCAGTAATTCTATTTTTTTATTATCTATACTTAATTTTGTTTCTAGTTGATTTAGTTGAGATTTGATGTTGTTATGCTCAAATGAAATTATTGAAGTTGAGGATTTAATATTCTGTATTTCTGAGGTAATTTTTGTTAAATTATTTTCAAATGACTTTTTAATTTCATCATGAGAGACCTTCAGACCAGAAATTTCCGTTTTTATTGTCCCAATGTAATCATTCGTCTGAGTCATCATTTGGGAATTAGTCGTGACGTATGTCTCAAGTAGTGTCGTAATACGGGTTAATTCACTGCGTATTAGTTTAATATCCTCTGAGCATTGACATTCCTGATCAGCTGGTTGTTTCCGTTTACTACGAAACGTAATTTGTGAACCAGAAACATCTACATGTAATTTTGATAGATCTGGTTGCGATCCGCCACCAGTGGCGGTAGGAGGCGATCGTGTTACGCTCATTGTCTTTAGAAATATTAGTTTGTATCAATACAATCGCAACAGGTTTTAAATATACTGTCAATAAGATTGAGAATGTATCAACCAAAGTACAAACTTACTTGTAAAGCGTGTTATTCCAAACGCAGGGTCGGTGTGCGAGCGAGTTAAAAAATAGCAACTTACTGCTTCCGCGGGTGTGAGGTAGGTGGCTCCTCTCTTTATAGTTGTACTTTGATATTACTTTCTGTTTATATATTTTATGCAGTTATGAAGCTAAGTCTGTTTCACTCAAAGATCAAAATTGCACAAATTTTTTTTATTAGATTGAAAAGATAACGAAAAACACGTCTACTTAGTTCAACGGTCAGGCGAGTTACTCAATTTAAACACTTCATTACATTTTTGCGTTGCGTTTACAGTCAAAAACTGTTCCACCGTGCCATAGTGACCTTGCCCTGTGTATTATTTTAGATTTTAAATGACTTGAATGTTTTGTAATATTTTTTGTAATAACATACAAAAGTACATACTTGTTAATGTTATTAACTTGCCGATCTGTCAAAAACTTTGTATCTAATTTAAATCAACAAAAAAGCCCTTGAATAAATTGAATAAATTATGTTTCTTAACAATAAAGTAAAAGTTTTCATCATAAAATAGAACTGTTATTGTATTAATTAAAGATAAACATTATTTTTCTTAATTATTTTTGACCGTAGACTAAGTTTATAAAGAAAAGTCATACGTACCAATATTTAAGGAAAAATACCGATTTATAAGTATTAGTGTGAAACTTATAAATTTCCAAAGTATCAGTAGCATGTATACGTACGTACACGTAAATCTAAAGATACGATTTAGTTGGAACAGGCTTCGTTTATCACGATGCGGACAGAAACCGCTAATTGGGAGCGCGATGTACCTGCCTGTATTCAGAATTTGCAGGATTTCAGAATTTCACCGGCTGTATTTCTTTTGTGTTTTTTTTACCAACACACGTGCTAATTTTTTGTTTGGTTAGTACGATAATTTAGTTATGTATGCACATTTTAAAAGCATGAAATGAAAGCATGTATATATTTAAAAGCACATTTATACATTTCTATTACATTCACTGGTAAATAACTTGTATAATCCTAAAGCAAAAACTCAGGTGCAATCGTTAATTGGAAATGATCGTATTTCTGCAGATATTTTATAGATTTATGGTTTGTTTCACGATATTGTGAATTCTTGTTTTATATATATACATATATATATATATATATATATATATATATATATATATATATATATATATATATATATATATATATATATATATATATATATATATATATATATATATATATATATATATATATATATATATATATATATATATATATATATAGATATATATATATATATATATATATATATATATATATATATATATATATATATATATATATATATATATATATATATATATATATATATATATATATATATATATATATATATATATATATATATATATATATATATATATATATATATATATATATATATATATATATATATATATATATATTATATATATATATATATATATATATATATATATATATATATATATATATATATATATATATATATATATATATATATATATATATATATATATATATATATATATATATATATATATATATATATATATATATATATATATATATATTCATAGCAGCACGTAAGCATTTTGGTTTGAAGAAATGCTGGACAGCTGATGGGGTAATTATTATATTACTTCCCAATAAAACCAAATGCAAAGTTTCTTCGCTGCCTGAGCTAAAGCACTTAATACAGAAATGTTCTGCTATGAAATCTACCGACGCTCATTAAAAAGGCACCATTACCATCTATTTACTACTTATGTAACAGCCGTATTTATTTTTAAAATTGAATATATCTGTTAATAACCTTATTAACATAATTTTAATTTGTTATACTTGTATGTTGTTGTTATATTTGTTTTGTGACAGTGCAATTTGACACTAATATATGTTGCCAGTACTGTCGCAGATTACACTGCGTTACAAATTAAAAAAAAAATTAAGTACCCCTTTTGAAATGTCATGTTTTCCTATTAATACCTATCGTTTAGTAATTTTTTCTTTCCATGACGTCTCATTTTTTCTCCATGAAGATGTGACAAATAATGCTAAACATGAAAATGTTCAAACACAATAGAGAAATCTAATAAAATGTACCGGATATTTCTTTATTAATCAAGTTTATTTTTTATCTTTTTGGTGTAAATAGTACAAAAAAAATCAATACATACGAGTACAATTTAAACCCAGAATACCTTTAATTTTAACTTTATTTTTTGTGTTTTTCTCGTTTTAGACGCCAACAGTAATCGCCTAGCATAGGTATGTCCCAACGGCCTTGAAATTGTTCTTCAAGCTTCTTTATATCTTGGTGGAACCTCTCGCCCTGCTCATCACTGACAGCACCAATATTAGATAAAAAAATGAAAAGAGAGAATGAAGAAACTGAATTTTTAACGACATCCTACAACCCAGCTTTTCATATGCTCTTAACATGTTGTTAACTAGCTGTTCCGCATTTTCGGCCCTATGGTTCCCTAAAAACTCTTTTACAACTGTTTTCAGTGATAACCAAGCATCGAGTTCCTTGTCAATAAGCATTTTGTCAAAGTTGGGATCTCTCATCAATGTGCGTATTTGTGGTCCCACAAAAATCCCTTCTTTAAATTTTGCGTCACTTATCTTTGAAAATATCGTCTTCAAATATAAAAATCCATCTCCCTCCTTGTTCATAGCTTTGACAAAACTTTTCATCAGACCAAGTTTAATGTGGAGTGGTAGTAAAATTATATTTTTAGGGTCTACTAATGGTTCATGTTTCACATTCAAATGGCATTGACGTTTTGTTTCCCTTTAACCAAGATATGAGAGTAGCATAGCGCGAAACACAAAAAAAACTGTGGTATCCATGGTTTATCTTGTTTATCGTCCAAAATAAAGTAAATATGCACTTCTCACTTATTCATAGACATTTTTTGTTTGTGATTTCACAATGTACTGTCCACAAACGTAACAAAACTTATTTGGTTCAATTTTGTAGTCGCGACGGCCACTTCGTTCAGTATTCATGTTAGATTTTAAAAAAATATGTTTAGATATATCGAGGTTATCGAAAAGAAACGATTTATGAATAAAACAAAACAATAAAAAAGTATAATATATCGAAAACCTGAACTGTTTCTTATACGTCCGAAGAGAGGATAGCTTAAATTATTATTGACCTGTACCTCGAAAACTAGACGTGATGGATACCGCATATATTTGGAACATTTTATCTGTGACTCATTACCAATTCATTACAGCTATCAGTTTAACGGGTACCAAAATCGTGTAACGCAGTGTTATTAATGTTAACTGTCATTGTAACACTTGTCTTTGTATAGTCTCTGGTAAATTAATAAGTTAATAGTAAATTAATATGTTAGACTAAGTTTTACTTTATACGTTATTAATTAGTTTCTTTTAAAATATGTAATTATTTTTTTTTTTTTAGTGTAAACTTATTTTGTAATGGACTTGTGCACAGGTGATTGCAATTTTTACTATATTATTATTTTTCTTTTGTTAATATTAATTTCTTTATATATTTTTAAATATTTTTTTACTATATATTTATTATTTTATATTTTTATTATACTATTTGTATTTTTATTATTATTTTTTTTTTCTATATATATATATATATATATATATATATATATATATATATATATATATATATATATATATATATATATATATATATATATATATATATATATATATATATAATATATATATATATATATATATATATATATATATATATATATATATATATATATATATAATCTTATATTTTTTTATTTAATACATATACTTATTGTTGTTTTTTTAAGTTATGTGAATCATGTTTTCAGGAAATGAATATTTTTCCTGCCCTTCTAGTGATTGCGATAGCGCAGAAAGTAATAATTCATCACTTTCAGATTTTGTGCCACTTGAAGATAAACTATCGAAAATTTTTACCAATCCATCTAATTCCATCTCAATTGTGCATATCAACGCTCAGAGTGTTCCTGCTCATTTTACTGATCTTCTCACATCTTTTGGCTCCGGCGTAGTTGATTGTATACTCGTAACAGAAACTTGGTTTAAGCCATCTCTCCCATCTATTTGTTATTCTATTCCAGGATACCAGCTGTTCCGTAATGATCGTACTTTGCAGGGTGGTGGAGGCGTTTGTATGTACCTTCGCAACTGCATACCTGCCAGCATCATTAAATACTCTCTTAATGACACCATAGGAGCACTTGAATATCTTTTCCTGGAAATAGAGTTACGCCATAAAAAAGTTCTTCTCGGAGTTTTGTACTCTCCGAGTAATAAAATAAATTATTTTAGTACTCTGGAAGGTATTTTGGAATTTCTTTCACCACAATACGAACATGTTATATGTATGGGAGATTTCAATACGTGCCTTTTAAAGAATGATTCCAGATCTAATACTTTATTAGCACTACATGAATCGTATAATTTACACATTCTCCCAATGTCTTATCCCACGCATCATTTTCCTAACTGCAGGCCCTCTCTCATCGATCTCATCTCCGTCTCTAATCCTAATCTCGTTATTTCTCATGGACAAATGACTGCCCCTTTCTCTTTTCATGATTTAATTTATGTTTCTTATAAACTACGTCCTCTTAAGATTAGAGACAAAATATTTCTTCAGCGCAATTTTTCGCATATGGATCTGGAACGCTTGAAAGAAGATATGAGGAACATCGACTGGTCTCCCATATTGTCGTCCACAAGTATTGACAATATGGTGGAATCTTTAACTACTGAATTGATTAACATTTATGACAAACATGCTCCAGTAAGACCAGTTCGTATGAAGCATGCACCTGCCCCATGGTTAACTCCAGTAATTAGGCGAACAATGACTAAACGTGACAAAGCTAAAGCCAAAAACAAGAAATACCCTTCTGAAGAAAATCTAGCTGCATACAAAAAGCTGCGAAATATTTGCAACAGAATGTGTAGGGATGCAAAACGCCGCTACATTCACAGTACTATTCAGAATCTCACTCAGCCGCAAGTCTGGAGATTCTTAGAGTCATTAGGGGTAGGAAATATCAAAGCTACTCATTCTGTAACAATGAGTCTACACGAATTAAATTATTTTTTCTCTAAACCACCTTTAACCATAAGCCCCCAAACTAAAATGAATACTCTTAAGATTCTGTCTCAAATTGAACTACCCGACTCAACTCAATTTTCCTTCGAAACTGTTACTGAAGATGACGTTAAGAGGTATATCAAATCCATCTCCACTAAAGCCATTGGTAGTGATCATGTCAGTCTTGACATGATTCTTCCCGTGTTGGAAATCATTTCACCAGTGGTCACCCACATTATTAATTTTTCACTGTCTCGTAATGTTTTTCCAACTTTGTGGAAGAATGCTTATATTGTCCCTCTACCCAAAACTACCAACCCAACCGGCTGTACTGAATATCGTCCAATATCTATTCTTCCTGTCCTATCCAAGGTCCTTGAATCCATTGTAAATAATCAACTTTACTGCTTCCTCTCCTCGAACAATCTACTATGTCCTTTGCAATCTGGATTCCGTCCTTTCCACAGCACAGTTACTGCGCTGTTGAATATTACGGAGGACATACGGTACGCCTTGGATAATACCAAGCTCACCGTGATGGTACTACTGGATTTCAGCAGTGCTTTCAACTGTGTTGATTTTGATATACTTCTGGGCACTCTTCGAACAGTTAACATTTCTACTTCAGCTATTAAGTGGTTTCACTCTTACCTCTTCGGTCGCCAGCAATGTGTTAAAGCTAACGATGTCACATCGACGTGGTTACAACTCACTGCTGGTGTCCCTCAAGGCGGTGTTCTTTCCCCACTTCTTTTTTCTATTTTTATCAATAACATATCGAAAGTCATATCTTCTCCTTACCATCTGTATGCAGATGATTTGCAGTTGTATCGTCATTGCAGTTTAAATGATCTACCGGAGACTATTGCAGCTTTAAATAAAGACCTTACTGCCGTGCAATCTTGGGCCCAATCTTTTGGACTGCTGGTTAACCCTAAAAAATCTCAGGCCATTATCATTGGCAGTAACAAGTTAAGAGATAAAATTAATTGGGGTTCAACGCGTAAAATTTTATATTCAGGTATTGAAATTGCTTATTGTGATAAAATCAAAAATTTAGGTCTAACTATTGATAACAACATGTCTTGGACATCACATATTAATTGTGTTAGCAAACGCATGCATTTCTCTTTGCACTCTCTCAAGCGTCTCCAATATTACCTCCCTTTTAAGACCAAAATTATGCTTGCGCAATCTCTTCTTTTACCAATTTTGGACTACGCCGACGTTTGCTATTTAGATGTGACTGAGGAGCTATTAAACAAGCTGGAGCGTCTTCAAAATCTCGCCATACGCTTTATTTATGGTCTGCGAAAATATGACCACGTTTCCGAATTTCGAGCTCAGCTTAATTGGCTCCCGATTCGCCTTCGCCGAGATATGCATATCCTCACACTTCTCTTTAAAATCCTTAATTATCGTGATTTCCCTCCTTACCTATGCTCCCGCTTTAACATCCTACCTCCTCCTTCACGCTCGAGGCGGTCTTGTGTCTTGCCGACGCTAGACATATCGAAGAGTAATACCAAATTCTTCCAGAAATCCTATTCAGTATATGCTGCATCCCTATGGAACCAACTTCCTAAATCTATCCAAAAATGTCCATCCTTAAATTTCTTTAAATCTCAATTAAAAAAATATCTACTCACAAATTTAAATGCACAAGATTGATTTTGGATGGTGGTTTTAATTTAATCAACTGCATATATTTATAACTTTGTATATGTGTATGTATTTGAATATATATGTGTATTTATACGTGTAATTGTGTATGTATATATATTGTGTATGTATATTTATTGATTCGTATGTATACGTATTTATATAGATCTATATATGTATGTATGTGTGTATTTATAATTATACTTATTTCTTTAAATTGCACTTGCTTCACCCGTTAGTTGCCACTCATCCACAACCACAGGTTGACTGGAAGAGATCTCTTGTAGAGATAAGTCCACCTTTGTGTACTAAATTTACTGTAATAATAACCCATGTATATTAGTGCAATAAAGAATATTATATATATATATATATATTTATGTATATATATATATATATATATATATATATATATATATATATATATATATATATATATATATATATATATATATATATATATATATATATAATATATATATATATATATATATATATATATATATATATATATATATATATATATATATATATATATATATATATATATATATATATATATATTATATATATATATATATATATATATATATATATATATATATATACATATATATATATATATATATATATATATATATATATATATATATATATATATATATATATATATATATATATATATATATATATATATATATATATATATATATATATATATATATATATATATATATATATATATATATATATATATATATATATATATATATATATATATATATATATATATATATATATATATATATATATATATATATATATATATATATATATATATATATATATATATATATATATATAAAATTATGAGAACACATTTTCTTAACAGACAAAATAATATTACTTCAAAAATACATATTTATATATAAATATAAAAAATCATAATGTAAATATGGATGTAAATACAAAATTTAAGGCTTCATATAAATTGTCCAAAGAAAAGTTTTCCATAGTAAGTCACGATCTCATTCTAGTTAGTAAGAAAAATAGCGGAAATAAACGTTTAAATTCGCTCAAAAAGCTTCACGCTTCGCGGCGGCTACTATTACTATTTTCAGGTTAATTAAAATACAATTTCAAAGTACAGTATATATTTTATTCTTTGCAACAGCGAATTTCAACCGTACTTATTCTGATAAAATTGCACGTCCAAAGTAGTAATAAGGGAAATTTTTCCTCAGAATATCGTATTTATTGGCAACAAAGCTCATTTTTCTTAACGTTTTGAATAAGCACGGAATAAGTTCAATACAATTTTTAAATAAATCCTGGATGATGAAATTTATCTTGAAATATTATAGAAAATATATATATGACTAGAATGATAAAATATATTTCTAACGTCAATCTTTTTCTGGTATATATGTTTAAATTTAGGAAATTTTAGTTAGTCTTACTTTGGTGTAGTTGAATAAATAAAAATTAAATAATTTCACACATAGTTTTGTTTTCTACATAACCAAGTGTTAAGTACCTCGTTAAGGTTCAATGTGGCACAGCGCCAGACTGTGAAAATAAAAGCTGTGGGTTCAATTCCTATATGGGGAGAATGAATTTACATTTTTCTCGCTCTTGTACCAAAATAAAGCGTGACGTTGGGTTCCAGCGCACTATACGGTCTAGGTTTCTCTTTAGTATATACGTTGTTATAAATATAACATAACTTAAGCGTAATACTCAGGTCTGCCGGAGCATATTTCTTACTTTGGAACTATAAAACTAAAACTAAAAATAGTGAAAGCCATATGAAATATGATTGAATTTTGATATCAACCACTTGTTGTACGAAAGTTATGCGTAGCATTTTTAAATAAAAATCGTCATTTAAATTATAAATTAAACGAAACTCTTTTGCTTTGTATTAATCGCATATAATTTTACGTTCTAATTTCCCTAACACTTATAAAATAATATATTTATATAATAATAAGTAAACACTAAACATAAAGGAATATCTTCGAGCAAAATTACCATCTTCTATTTGACGAGCTCTCGAGACTGGTTGTTACTTCAAATTACTCAGACCAGAGGGGTTCAATATTACAGTTAGCGTAGTCATAAATATCAGTGAAAATTTTGTTTACGATTTAATTTATAATGTTATTTATACTTTTAAAATTGACTTTAAGAACTGTTCTTAGCCAGAAATAGGAAATAAAGCAAAGCCAATCGTACTCCAGTGCAAATTATGTAAAAGTTTTGATGTTAATACAAATTCTTGAGGACCGTCGTGGTACGGAGGCACAGCGTCTGCCTGTAAATGCGACGGTTTGTGGATTCGATTCCCACTTTGAACTTTTGATGATGAACTTTTTCAATTCCAGTTCCTTTGATCTGGTAACTAAACAAGTGCGGCGTTGAGTTCCGCCACTCAACACGCAATGCCTAGAAAAGCGGACAGCAGACAACGGAGTGTCTTAACCCTAGACCCTACCCTGCTACGAGCGGGTTAAAGCCGCTAAAAACCCTTTTAACAAAATTATACTATAATCCACGCGTCTAGACGATATTTTTAATTTAACAAATGAAAAGGCCTTTAACTTTATAGAGCTCTATTAATACCACTCACTTCAATGTTACCCTCAAAATGGATTTTAGGCGATTCAGTCATTCAATTAGGACCTACGTATCTCCGTATCCAGGTACCTTGTTAGCAGACAAAGGGTACGTACAATACGTACGCTTTTACTAAAAGCTCGTGTAAAAAGCTTTACGCTTCTTGATTTTCAGCGGTTTGTAATATTATTGTGGTAAACGAATTTGATTTACGTTTTAGGAATCTCTTTCAAAGCAGCTTTGATGTTTTTTTTTTCTTTTTTATCTTCAATTATCTCATTCAACTGTTTTATGCAACGTTGGGTTTTGTTAAAACTGTATAGTGAATAACTGAGATAGTTATTATTAGATATTGATATACTTAGATAAACATTGTAAACAGCTATTTGTAGGATTTTTAAAACGATTTTCACACAATACGTAGAATACATAGATGGATAGAAAATATTAAAGAAAAAGATATTATTTTGAACCCTGGACGGTTTTCAAATCGCGGGTTCAAATCCCGCTGCGCTTAACATTTTTATATGTTTTCTTTAAATATCATAAAAGAAACCTTTTAATGTGTAAAGAACACAAAAGCAGTAATGAAAATGTGGTATATGTTTTAAAAACTTATGATAACAAATATACATATACATTTTTTTTAAATAAATCGAATTTACTAATATATGCAGACGAAGTCAAAGGTTTGTCAATGTAATAAATATATAACAATTTCGATGAAATTTTTAAAGTTCCTGTTACTGTTACCGTTACCGTTACCGTCGCCGTTACCGCTTACTTTAATAGAAAGTAAAGAAAAATCCTAGTCCATGACATTTATACCTGAAAGGACATACTTGTCGGGAATCACTGTAACAGATAAGCGTAATCCATTAGCCTCTGAAGGAACTGAATGTGTCGCTTTGAAAAATGTCCACATTTTCGCCGGTTCGTTAATGCCCGCTAGGATTGAGATCTGTTCGTTTGGATTTACGTTACGTTAATATTTCGATATAGAGCTTTGGTATCTTTATTTAACGGGAGTATTAGCTGAAGTTATTTAAATATCATTTTGATTTAACTTGTTTGTTGTTTGTTATTTATTAAATAGTTTTTTTCTGTTCCTAGTAAATAATTCTTAAAAATACTTATTGAATAGAAAACTTCTACGAAATAAGTATTACTTAGGCTTAGGGCTAATATAAATAAATGGATTTGTTTAAAACCACGTACGATAACATAAAGAGCGGTCCGTTTTCCTTTATACACTCACATTACTAGCATTTAAAGCTTATTTACCCTTACATTTTTATAAAATCAGGAAAATCATGTATACATAATGTCTCTCTTTCTCTCTCTCTCTCTCTCTAGCTTCACGCTTTATCCCGCATATTGTAGGGTAGGCAGAAGGAACTGCAGGAACCATTTGAACCTAGTGTTAAGACACTCTTGCTTGTTTAGTTCCTGCTTTCTCCATCCCCACTTTCCGCCTTTTTCGAAGCATTGCGTGTTAAGTGGCGGAACTCAACGCCGCGCTTTGACTAGTTGCCAGAGCGAAGAAAATGGCAATAGAATAGTCCATTTTACCCGAGTGGGAATCTCAAACCGTCGCGTTTACAGACAGACGCTTATGCCTCTGCGCCACGACGGTCCTCAATATATACATCAATGTATACATCATCATTATGTTATATTAACTGAACGACGAAAACACCTGAACTTGTCTCCTGAATATGTTATTTTTAAAAACTTTCACGGTTTTAGCAACTTCTTCGGTTGTCGTTTTGTCTCGAAACGAGGAAAGCGTTGAATGGAGTGTCTTAAGATTATGTGAGATTGCTATAAGCGGAATGCATCGTGTAGAGAAGAAACTTCTTATACCGCCGTAGTTGAAGCCATTGCGTTGTAGTAAGGAAAGCTCAAAGCAATATCTTACCTATGGGAACCTATGTAAATTTAAATGGCACAAAAGTATAGATTTTAAATGCATTAACACTAACCTCCTCTTCACTGCGAGCTTTTTCCAGTAATTAACCAAAAACAAGACTAATACGTAGATTATTTGTAATTTGATATAAATTGTATTTATATAATTTGTGTAAGTAACCAAATTATAAAGTATATTACTAATAAATTTGATAATAGACTTTGCCAATATTCCCATCCCCAAAGGTTGTTCTAATTATGAAGTAATGGGCCTATTTAGGTCATTTGCGAAGGTTTGATAAATATCTACGAAGCAGTTTGATAATCGTTATTGCAAATTAGCAGTATTAAGGTCGAAGTTAAGGAAAATGGCAATTTAGGTAAGCGTTATGTAATAATAAATATCCTGTTTTTTTATAATATTGGTAGTAAAACTAAGGATTGTAGTTTCGAAATCTGTTTAAGAACATTTTTTTTGGCTTCACGCTTTATCCCGCACATAGAACGGTAGGTAGAGGAAACCGCAGGGACCTGCACCTGTTACATACCGTTCAAGAACTCTTATGAATTCTGGCAAATATTTTTAATCAAACTACATATATATTCTTCTAATCTTATCATCTCTTGGAATGTACAACTATTTTCATAATAGTCCCAAATTCTACACAAAAAATAGTATTTTAGTACAATATTCTTTTTACAAAACGAATGTAAGCTATAAAGTTGAGTAAAAAATGTTCTAAAATTTGTCTAAAAATAACGATCTTAATGTAGTCGTTAACAATGAAATATGTTCAGCTTTGTTTAGAGAATACGCCATAATTAAACTAAAATTACAATTTTATGTATATTTTGGTTTCCTTTTATCTAATGGGTGGGACATTTTTACTGGACTATGACGTATATCATAATAAATGTATATGTCCATAAATTTTAATATATTATGATCAAATGTATGTATATATGTACATATATGTAAGTATGGAAAGGCTGGAAAAATATATATGAAAAAAATGAATGTTAAGAGAGAATATCAGAACTTACAATGGTTGGTGAGTAAAAGAAGAAAACTTAAAATATATATTTGCGCTGATCATATACCATTATTTAAAAAATTCTAGCATTTACTGCGGTGATAGGACAGTGGATGCCATATATTCTAGTGTTGCGGATGTTTCTTAAGAAAACGTTGACGATTGCCAAAAAGTACTTATGTCTTCTTACTCCTCATAGAGCGGTTGGAGCCTGGTTAAGTTTAACCACCAAAAGACGCCTTTTATGATAGACGGGGTCATGGGCATCGGTGATTACAACCAAGTTGACCCCACAGTTTGCCTTGTCTTTCCCTTAAGAAAAAGAAATTGCCAGAGAGAAAGATTCTTATATCTTACAAGAAGCTTCAAGGCTATATATAAAATTAAGAATCTTTTTCAAAAAGAGGGTAGTCTTAGATCATAAAAACTATAAAAGCAATGCATTGAGGCAAAGGAAAATGCTTAAAGGGAACTACCCTGAAGAATCGTTATTGAGTGATTTATGTTTTTTAACACAATTACTTAGAATTTCTGCCCGAATATGCTCAAAACGTATGATCTACATGTTTTTCGGTATATTTCTTAAAACATTGACTTTTAACCACTTCTGTTTTCTAAATGTATTTATATATAACATTTCCCCCTCTATTTTTAAGGCTTCCACCTTTATTTTACTGCGCTATAAATATTTATTGCATAGATATCTTCATATTCAACTTTACTGTAGTAAATATATGTAAAACAAAATTGAATAACGTAAGACCTCCCTTTAAAGTGGTCAAGCAAGTCCCCGGTCGTCTAAAGGAAAAATACACTCAATTTATTCTTATAAAATCTTACTTTGCATTTTATATCTTAGATATATCTTAAAAATCACTTTGCTATTTTAGTGATTGGTTTCTCATATTTCAAACAAAGTAATAATAACAGAGTACACATAATAACTTATTTAACTGAAACAATTCCTTCGTAAAAACTTTTGTTTGTACTTTTGAAAATATGTGGATATTCTTTTCCAAGATCATGTTAGATTGGATTTTTTATTTTATTACTACGTCGCTGAGTTGCAATGTCTCAAAAAAAGGGAAGGGAAGGGAAAGGAAAGTATAGAACGGAGTACGTTAACATTAGCTTTTCACGGTTTCTGCAGTTCCCTCTGCCTACCCTGCTATATGACGAATAAAACGTGAAGCTAAAAATATAGAGAAGAATGTATTGTCATATGAGAATATTAAAGACTGTACATCATGTATATTGTTATTTTTTTATTATATATATTTTCTGTTGAATTTTCTATTAATACGTACTTATTGATATCCTAAAAACTATCAGACATGTAAATGTAATTTCAAGTTTCAATACAGTGGTCAAGCACTCTCGTTCGAGCGCTCGCAACTCCACAAGAAATAGTCACAGTCAATTTATCTTGGGAGTCGCTGTCGCACTCCGAGCACACTGTGGATAAGGTTCGTTTAACTTTGTATATTGGTGTATAAATGCGTTTCAATTTCAAGCAACGATCGTGAGTTCGATTCTGTGTTGAGTAAACTTTTAGTATATAAAAAGTACTTAAATTAACCGTTGTGACGTTGAGGTGTAGCGTCTGCCTGTAAACGTGATGGTTTGTGGGTTCGATTCCCACTTGGAGAAGATGTGATGAGAATTTTTTTAATGAATTTACTTCACTCTGGCAACTAGGTATAGCGAATTGAAGCAAAGCGAAGTTGACTTGAACACGCAATGCCTCGCAATTGAAAACGCAATGGGGAGTTGGAATAAACGAGGTGCCAAATTCGGTGCCTGCATTCTCTCTCTTTCGTTTAAAAGAAATAGTAGAGACAATTGCAATACAACTATGTTATACATTACTACTTCCAAGAACCAGCTTTGTGTTCGAGCTTGTTTATAAATCAAATATTAATTACTACATCCTATCACGACTAGTTAAACTAATTTAGTTTATATATATATATATATATATATATATATATATATATATATATATATATATATATATATATATATATATATATATATATATATATATATATATATATATATATATATATATATATATATATATATATATATATATATATATATATATATATATATATATATATATAATAAACACTGATTTAAATATATGTTTAAAGAATAGAAATTCTATTATTTATAATATTCTTTACAAATTTTAGCTATGTTTCATAAATTAAAGACAAATGCAAGCCGTATATAAAGTAGAGTTAATCTAATGTTTAGACTTCCTATTCTTTTCCACAGTGGTTGTTTTGTTTACTAACGAATTCGTCTCACAAGAGCATTATAGGACATTCAACAAATGTCATAGACAGGAAGTATCCTAGCAAAAGCCTTACTATATTAAAAATGGTATAATTTTAGTTAGTGTGGTTTTAAAAACCATTTTTTTTTATCCCTAGAAAATTAACTTTAAATTTGAAAATAAAAGACCAAATGACTTCAAAATTTATTTTCGCATTTAAATGTGTACGTAAATGTATTAGATTAAAGCTATCGAGTCACAGCGCAGCGATAACAATAAGATCCTTTGTCACTGACAACGCTGTCTACCAACTGGAATGAACTTAAGTAGATTTCCTTTACTTCGAGATTAAGTATCGTGATTTTTTGTTTTACTTTACCTTCGTTTTGGTTATTTGGTTGGATAAGAAAAAAATTAAAAACATATGTTTTTTACTTATGCTGAGAAGTTCGGTCAAGTTTAAATGTTCGGTTAATGTTTGATAACTGCTTTACTTGCACGTGTTTTGGTTTATCTTCGATTTTTATCTATTCAAAAAATGAAACAAAGATCCTGCATCAAATTTTGTGTGAAAACGAAATTAAGTGCACAGATGCATACATATGTACACATACCTTTAACTTTCAACCATTGCTTTTACAGTCACCCTAAATATATGAACAGAAATTTTAAAAGTCTGTCCATAAAAAGTTATATTATATCGCAAATAGAACCCCAAAATCAAACCAGTCGCCATGCAAATAGTTGTCTGCTCGAGACCTAAAGTGATTCGTCTAGTTTTATTTAAAGACAAACTGACTGATGCTCAATGCATCAAGTCATCTCATATCGTGTGTTGTGAAGAGGTCGATTCTACTAATGCTATAATTACGAAACTATGTGCATGTGAAATTTGGAACCTATTTAAGTCTTAGTTACAATACATGATTAATTTCTTGAACGTCAAAAACATTAGCACCGGTTCACTAAAGTTAATGCCTCAGACCTGAGAAGAACCAGTGTAAGAAACTCTGTGGGAATTTCTTTTTATATCAAGGACCTCACCTAGTGCCTATCCTATTTTCTTTTTAAATTTACTACACAATTCTCTATATAACCCAAGTCTTAGTTACTAGGACTACAAAAAGAAAAATCTTTGAATATTCTTTTCAAAATCAATAAATATCTATTAACATATAACATATTATAATAAATCACTCTATTTTTTAAAAATCTACCTAAAAATAAATAAGTGTTGAACCTGTTAACATTGTCAATCGAAATATACATACATACATACAGAATGCAATACGGCGAAATGTACAGAAAAAAATCCATTGAAATTCTTTGTTTATTGAACATTTTGCAATTTTTCATCGTTCGCTAAGAAGACGGGTAGTTTCGAGCTGGAGGAAGTTTTTAATAGCGTTGCGGCGAGTTAATTAGAGCCTCGTCTTCTACAGTTCCCGAACTACAACTTACAAAATACAAGGAAAATGTAACTACGCTTTAATCTAGCGATGTTGTTGCATTTTAAATGTAGCAACTACATATTGTTTTTGACGCTAGTTTACGTTAGTTCAGTAGTTATATATATATATATATATATATATATATATATATATATATATATATATATATATATATATATATATATATATATATATATATATATATATATATATATATATATATATATATATATATATATATATATATATATATATATATATATATATATATATATATATATATATATATATATATATATATATATATATATATATATATATATATATATATATATATATATATATATATATATATATATATATATATATATATATATATTGTACTATCCATACCCATATAATTTGCCTTACTCATATAATTATTTTGTATTTATTCATTTTTTCCAGTAGGAAAAAGAGCAGAGGTAAATTACGCTAGGTGATGGGTAACGATGCTTTATATTTGTATTTAGATAATACAAAAATATTTTATGAAAATAAGGGTAGATTGGTAATATATCAATTACTTAAATAAAATAAGCACAAAAAAAATAGTGATATAACACTAGTTAGTGATATCGTATCATAAAATAGGATCAATAACCATATATGGTTTACTGTACTTATTCGGACACTGTTTTCATGGATCATTTGGCTTAGCGCCACGATAGTACGATCGTCATTTCGGTAGATAGTCTTGTAACGAACACTGTAACAAGTAGTTTGTGTAATGTCCTGTCTGAAACAGGTCTATGTCCAAATTAGTAGATAAATCTAGAATAGGAACTCTATAGTATTTTTACTAATATATAATTCAGATTTGAAATAAAACATTTTAAACGGATTATTCGTGTATATTGACATTTTTATGTGCGAATGGTCCGTTTAAATTGTTTTGTTTAAAATGTATGGAAATTGCATTGCGTGTTGAGTGGCGGAACTTAACGTCGCGCTTTGCCTGAGCGAAGAAAATTGAAATATAAAAATTCATCTTCTTCAACTGGCATTGAGTTCCACCACGCAATGCCTCGAAATAGGCGGAAAGCGGGGAATGTCTAAGCAACGGAATGACTTAACTTTAGGCCTGTTACGGGATAAAACGTAAAAATAAAATTGCGAAAATCAAAGATCTTAATAAATAATTAGGATTTTTTTTATATCAATGCAATGTGTACTAGTTTCGATACTAACGCAAAACAAGTTATAGGGTAAAACCGGGATAGATGCCCCAGTTTTCGAAAAAGCCTCATTATTTTAATGCTTAACATATTGGCATGAATTGTTCCTGTTATATGGGTAGCTTAATCATTTATATAGCTTTGGAACCATTTGTTAACTTAATCATTACTGGTTTTATAATAATTAAGTTATTTTCAGACAATTTTTTTGGGGATAGATGCCTAACTTACTGGATAGATGCCTCACTATAAAATCGCTTCGAAGGATAGATGCCTGTCATGGGGGATAGATGCCCTTTTAAACATTTAACAAAAATAAGTAATCATAATGTAATATTTATTAATATCTTTATATATAGGTAATATGATACGCATGGCCATAATTAAATATATGCATCTCTTTAACAAAAAAAATGTTTTTCAGCGATAAATTATATTAAACGTTCGTAGAATCATCTCTAAGAAAACATATACAATTATATTGTAACGTAATAATAATTATTCAATATTTTTTAAAAATCAACATTCACATGCATGTGTAATAAAATAAAAATTAACAATTTCTTTTAATAGTTATTAATTTTTTTAGGTTGAATCGGAAACAGCTTCGACTTTTTCACATGTAGTGCAAAAGTGTACAGGTTTCGTGTAGCCGCTTCTGGCACATTATACACTGAATCCAATCAGATTTACACTTCGTGTTATTGTAGCTATCAAAGCTTTCTATGCAAAAATTTTCTTCTATACCTTAGTCTTTTCTTGTTTATTTCTCTTCGAGTTCTTCACAAGTAGACCTTTAGTTTTTCGTCACTATCAATCAGAACTTTGGTCAGAAGTTCATGAAAATTATTCACTCCTTCTCTACTAAGACCTTTAACCCTGGCGATAGATAAACGTTCTTTTTGCCTGATAAATAAATCTGAATTTCGTTTGATAAAACTTTGAAACCATTCATTGCCAGCCATCTGTTTTTCATGATTAAAATTGTATTGAATTTCTAGTTTTTCGGCGAACAGGTACGCTAAACTACATATAGTTTGTCTATTTGGGGGTAACCTAGCCCCACCAAGCTTCTAAATGTGTGCTACCAACCTTTTTTCATTTTCAAAACCCAGGGTAGGATGTTTTCCTAAAGTCAACTTAGTTTTGTTTCTAGTTGCGTAATATCTTCTTAATGTTCTGAATGAAATATTAAATCGTCTGGATATTTCATTGATCCCGAATTCTTCTTTGTCAATTTCATCGAAAGCTGACTATAGCTGCTCTGGTGTCCAAGAAATTACTCGAGCTCGCACACCCTCCTTTCTCTTGTATTTCCTTGGCATGGCTCACCTACATAATCAAAGTAAGCATGAACAAATATATCTTGACATGTAAGTACCCACACAGATATTACAATACCTATTAGTAAGTACTAAAATAGTCATGACGTAATATTAAAACACATTAATCAGGCATTTGTAGTATTGAAAGTTAGAAGCCCCTAAGGGCATCTATCCTTTGAAAACTCGGGGCGACTATCCCTTTCGCTAGGGATAGATGCCTCTTTATATTTTGGGTAAAATAAAAGCAAAAAATCAATGATTGACTTCTTAATGTGTTCTCAATGTACCAATGTATTAACGTTATTAAAATAGAATGTATTCCATTACTACTTATAAAGATATGGAGCTGTGAATACTTACGTTTGAAACTTAGAAGCGTTCTTTGTGTCCATACCAAATGTTTTTAAAGAAATAAGTGAAAAAACGTTCACCAAGCTCAACCGTTTCCGTGTCACTGAGGAGGGGGGTGCATGTAGCAAGTATATGAAGAACACATACGGTGTTTCCTTTTTTGTATATTATGTTTTTAGAACTGAGGCGCCTATCCCAAAACGGCATCTATCCCGGTTTTACCCTAATAGATTTTTCATTTCTCCTGCTTGGGGCAGCCGACATGGCATGGGCGAGTTTCAATTCTATGGTCTTATAAAATAAAATGCATCTATTGCCATATTTTATATTATATCCACAATTTTTTCTATCTTCACGTTTTATCCCGAACATGGCAGGTAGGTACAGGGAACTGCAAGAACGATAGCAACCTAGTGTTTTTTTTTTTTTTTTTTTTTTTTTTTATTTTAAAATAGTTAGGTCTACAGAAACTTGGTCCGTACTCTTTTTTAACTTACACTATATGTTCTTATTACAAATATTGATTATATTAATACATAGAATTAATATTTATCATAATGAACATCTATTATAATCTTTACATTTGTTTTATATTTAATATTACTTAGAGTAACCTAGTGTTAAGACACTCCGTTTCACCACATAACGTGCCTATACCTCGAATTCGGAAAAAAATCAAACAATATTTTTATTATAAAATGTCTATAAAATTTATGTTAAAACTTACTCTTTTATTACATAAACAATTTTCAGAAACAAACCATTGTTATAATGAAAAAATGTGAGTAAAATTTTCATGTATTTTACATTTACAAAGCCGTCAGTAACTTTACACTATGAGATGCAAATAACAAAAGAGCACTAGCACCAAGATCTCCGGGAGTCGGAAATTTGAATAACATTATGTATTAAAATTTGAATTGTTTGCTCGAAGCTTTTATTAATTATTATCTTATTCTGTATTAAACTCATAATTTTTTAAAAAAAACATATTAAAGTTGTGAATAAAAATATTTTTAATATGATAATGAGCCCTATATTGTCAAAAAACAATCGAAAATAAATATGTTTTAATGAAATAATTAAGCTAAGCATGTAGTAGGTATATAAATCTTTATATTATACTGAATATGTAATATAGATTAAAACAAGATTTTACTGAGACACAAGTATATGACAAAGTGAAGATATATTTCATCTTTTACTTTTATTTATTTTAAAATGTTACAACAATTATTAAAATCATAATATAATTTTAGTATCATAATTTCTGTTACTTAATAAATATATATATTTTGAGAAATATAACACTTAGTGACCAGACACTACTCTCCGTGTACTTCAAACAAGGCAAAAATATATATAAAAAGTTGAATAAAAGACATCATTATATCACAAAAGTGAACGCCAGGCACATTAAAGGGCGTGCCCATAATACGTCTTCACTCCAAGCGCGATTATGTTTAATTTATGTACGTAATTTGTTTAACAAACGCCCGCGATTTCCCTCATAATTAATTATACAAAGCACATTCTCGTAAAATCGCCGCTTCGCGAACTGCGATTCATTACGATCTGTGTATAGGTTTGCTTGTGTGTATGTACGTGGGTACCTATCTCCTTACTAATTGTTATATATCGTTAAGTGTTTTAATTGTAGTATGAATTATGGGAAATTAGTTCTTTTAAATATGATATATTATAATTTTAGAATAATAAATCGTCTTTCTGATGATTTTCGTGTATTTCAGGGTGAAATTTCTTTTTTACTTGATTTTTTTTTGTAGCTACACGCTTTATCCCGCACATGGCAGGGTAGGCAGAGGGAACTGCAGAAACCATACGAACCTAGTGTTAAGACACTCCGTTACTTAGTCCCTGCTTACTCCGTCCCCGCTTTCCGCCGTTTTCGAGGCATTGCGTGTTGAGTGGCGGAACTCAACGCCGCGATTTGCCTTAGTTGCCAGAGCGAAGAAAATGGAAATAGAAAAATCCATCTTCCTCGACTGGGGATCGAACCCAGAAACCGTCGCGTTAGCCGCGTTCCAGGCAGACGTTGCGCCTCTGCGCCACGACGGTCCTCACTTGATTTTGTGTATATAATAAATATTATTAAGGAGACAAAAAGCTATATTGATTAGAAAAAATACAATTTAATTTTTCTCGACTAGAGTCGAAAGCGTTTCAAGTGCTCTTGCAAATAAAAGCTATTTATATCTAAAGAACGATTGTTACAAATTTCCATTATCCAAAGTACTTCTTAAATTTGAGAATATAAGACTAAACTATCATTAAAATATTTTAACACAATTCCTATGAATATAGTTAACATAAAATATATTTTATGTACTTTTATTGTCTCTAAATTTAAATTGTATATTAATAATAATTAAAAGGTATTTTTAAAAATAAGCATATATTTACTTAATTCCTTTTCAATTCGCTTTGAATCAAACAAAAAAAAATATAGCAAAAAGCCTTACAATTTTCATACGTTATAAATAAATATTCTCGACGTAAATTGACTGTGACTATTCCTTGACGACACTTGTATGACCGCTCGAGTGTAACTTTGCTTGACCGCAGGGTGCTTTAAGACGTTTGATATATATAGCTACTTATTCAAGTTTCTACTTTTAGAAAATGGTTTTAATGTCCTTTTTTACATTATATTGCTAATTTTCTTTTTATATATAATTTTCTTTGTACATATGTTTTTATAAAAATATTATGATAAATTAACTAATAAAATAAGTTAAAGTTGTCTATGACACTGAGCCTGAAGCAAATTTCACCGCATTTACAGTGATGTAATGGGCTTACTCGAGAAATGGAATATACAAAATAAAAAAGTCCTGCTACTTTAAGATTAGATTACATTGAGAAATATTTAGAATTTAATCTGCTTAACTTAAATATTATATTTATTTATGTTGAGAACGTACCACAGCTTTTTTATTTATATTTAAAACGTTTTCATATTAACAGTTATATAAACACACAAAAATTGAATTAAAACTTGATAAGCTAATTAATTATCATAATGAAAAGACTTAATTAATTTACCTCAAAGTAAAACATTTGACTTTTGAAGAGACCTGCCCATGTTCAAACAGTTTCATAACCGTCGTTTGATAAATTCACTTATTGGAATGTAAATAACACAAAATATTGTTACTATATAGATGTTTCATTTGGTTATATAAAAAGGCTTTTTCTTTATATACATATCTCAAGCTAGGAAGGCGGAGAATACTTAGTAATATATTATTCTATTTCATTTTCCACTTGTTTTTGCAACACTGGTCGATGGGTCGATGGGTGGTAAGACAAATAGCCAAGCGCTATATATATATATATATATATATATATATATATATATATATATATATATATATATATATATATATATATATATATATATATATATATATATATATATATATATATATATATATATATATATATATATATATATATATATATATATATATATATATATATATATATATATATATATATTCAATAACCGTAAAAATTATTAAAGAAATTAGTAAAGGACCGAAGGACGAGCCGCAACATCTACATGTAAACGCGACTGTTTGTAAATTCAATTCCCACTCGTTGAATATGTATTTTTCTATTTCCATTTTCGCTCTGGAAACTAGACACGCGCGTCGTTGAGTTTCCGCCATGCAACACGCAATGATTGATAAAAGCAGAAGCGGAGACGAAAAATGCGGAGACTCAAGAACGATGTGTCGTTCACTAAGTTCTATGGTTCCTCATTTCCCTCTGCCTAACCAAGCTCAAGACGAACAAATAAAAAAGGAAAATAAATAAATAATTAAATAAATAAAGAATTAAATTATGTAAAAAATATAATTTAGAATAAATTTTCAACCCATTTTTCTACAGGCAAAGCACTATACTATTAACTAATACGACACACCACATTAACCAATAGAACAGTAATATCAAAGATACTTCCACTAAGAACCCTTCACAAAGTGGATAGACAGTGGAAAAAAGCTATTGTAGTACAATCCCCCTACCCCCTCGCCCTATTCTGAGGTATAACAGATTTAGCGTTACACTTGGTCGAATGATATATTACCTTATGTTCCTTTTGAATGAAATTATCTAACCTTTTCCATAAAAAACTATATTATAAGAAATTGCTTTCTCGGTTTAGTTTTGTATATAGTAAAATGATATAAATTTTCATGTTTCCTTACTGTAAGTAACTCTGTAATAGATCTGATGTAATCACCTAGTTAAACCACGATGACATGTACTCGTATTTAAGTACTGCTTTAATGCTTTTTTCTATGAAATTTCGATTTACATGAATTTTCTACGTTTTCGTTACATTTAGTACGTATATACATACCAATAAAATATTACTGAAACACAAATAAAAAATAAACATGACTCCATAAATTTTTAAAAACAAATGTAGAATACAAACTCTAGAGCTCCTTTTCCGGCACAGTCCTTTTTCCCCGTTTCTTTATTCTATGTCCAAGAACTATACCAGACTGAATATACATAAATTGTATAAATGCGGAATACTTTCAGTACTTTTGTTGAAAACGTAAAAAATATATAATCTGTGAATCGTTGTTACATAAAATTATTTTGATGCTTTGTCTCAAACGGTTCATCGAAAGTACTGTGATATTATTTGATACAGCAGAGAATTACATCACGCCAGTATAAGTATTTTTTTTTTTAATCTTTCGCTTATTCAAAACATGGTAGGGTATTGCAGATTCCTAGGAGCCTAGTGCTAAGGACACGCCCGTTACTTAGTCCATTTTTCTCCGTTCTGATTTCCGCTTTGATTCGATTCTCTTGAAACAGTCCTTGAAAGGTGAAGTGTAAAATTAAGAATGGCGTGTAGTTAATTCTATTTGTTCGGTATTGTACTTCTTCACGATCCTTTATGTCACAGGATAGGTTTTTACCATTATAAGTAACATTGCGATGTGCCTTTATTTATTTGCTTGATTTTATAAGTAAATTTTTAATGTTCATATTTTTCAGTCAATATTTAGGTATCCAAAACTATGGTCGTTTGCTTTCAAAAATATCTATTTAATTTTATATGAGAATTATGTTTTTTATGCGTACTTTAAACTTCAGCTTAATACTAATCGACCATAACTAGTGAACAAATAATAACCCTAGATCAATTGAAATAGTTATTATTAAACGATTCGTGGTAAGTATTAATATTTGGACAAGCTTTTTCATTGTTATTTGGAAAAATTTCACTTTGAAAGTTGATCTACTAAAGCCACTATTTCTGGCTAATGTAACTACTATAATTTTTATAAAATTCAACTTAACCTTTTGTGTTTTTTTTTTTGGGGAAATTAGCGAAAAAGTAATTACATATTGACTCGTCCACGTACATGTGAACTTTTCCATAAGTTTAGGCCTTCGAGAGCTACAATTCGTTAAACTGCAACAAGTGAACTTCATTTCAGACAGTTTATCCGACAACTAGTTGTTCGAGTAGGACGTGTTCCGTCTGTGTATATGTACGATTATTTTACGAGTGTGGTTTGTATAGGATTAGGAATTTTTGTTACTATATTGAATGATGTAAGCCTTGTTTGAGGTGACTCGATGCCTTAGAGACCAGTGTCGAAGACACTAAGAAAAAGTCACGCAAAGCATGAGGTAAATTCTTGGGCTTCACGCTTCATCCTATGGGTCCTCCTTTACGAATAGGTGGACTATTTAATGATAGGTTCATAAGTACCAAATATTATATAAAAATGGAATTTACCGATGTTGACTTATTTTTATAAAAATATATTGTACACTAAACTATGGAAACGAATATTTCGGTGTAATATCTTTATCCACAATACTGGCAGTTTACTCAGAGTTTCTAGTTACAATATTTTTTCCGTAGCAGTCTATAAAGTCGTTGCCAATTTTCCTAAAAATACGTCCACTCGTGTCTGGTGCCAGCAATAGTGTCAGTGAAGTCCGCTACATAGCTCTGTTACGCTTTTTTCTAATCGACGTATGGATAGTCCTTATTTTTTTTGTGTTATTTGTTTCATAACTTTTATGTAACGTATTTAAAAATCTCAAATAGTCTCACTGCGAACAGTTTTGTAGTCAGTTTTGAGTAAAATATTTTGGTAACTTACTTTATTATTATATATAAAACAAAATTGGGATTGACTATGTGCGTTTAACGGTTGTTTTATGAATAATTGTTTATTTAAAATATGATCACACGGATAATTATAGAAATGTATTTTCTGGGTAATTTTTTTTGGCTAACTGAAGTGCTTCCTATGGACATATATTATTTACGTTCTTAAATCTTTATTTTAACTTGTCGAATTTAATACATTTTTTAAACTTAGTGTGTTGGCATAGGAAATACACTCCCCTAAAATGGACAATTACCCACAATCATCACATTATCGTTATCCATTGCGCTGCCGCACCACGCATGTTTTCCTTAAATAAATAGTAATATACTTAATCGTATCAATCATAAAATTCCACATATAATACATTTTCAGTATTAGATACAATGCATATTACAGAAAATAAACATTCTTGAACATTGTTCATTGTTTCTTATAATATTGACTATGTAACGTTTATGTTTGTAGTAACCCGCAATACATCTATACAAATGAGCGAAAGTTGCAAACAAACCTCGAAATTGACTCGACCTAGTCTTGGAATTGTTGTATATCCTACATATAATGGTTTATTACAAAACGTCTAGTAAAACTCTTATGCATTGATTGCATTTCCAATAGTTTTGACAAGTTGCCTGCGAGCGGACAAATGACTATCGCTGTGAAGTAACGATCTGCACAGCGGGACGCGGCCACAATCACTTGTAGAAACTTCGTCCGGTTCCACGTCGCAATTTGTTTTACTAAAAATGTAAAGTCCTTAATTAAGATCGACGAGACTGTTGTTGTTGTGTCCTTGATTACTATTGTGTGTCTTTCGTATTTCATTTTTAGCTACGTCTATAAGGTAGTAGGTAAGTTTATTTTGACGTTGATTTTCTTTTATGTATGCCCCATCCATTATCCCTACCTTTTCATCTTTTTTCGAGCTTTTTCCTGTGATAAAGGCTATTGGCGGTTTGGAAGGCAGTTCTGTTAAAAAAGTACAAGAAAACGGTCGTTATTTAATATCAATACAATTTTATAATAAAAGCTATCCTACGTGAATTCATTAATACATGAGACAATATTATAGACTTAATAAAAAAAAAGAGGAAATCTTAGAAATAGTATATTCAAATAGCGTTTTCACGTCATCTTCTTGTATACAACTTCCACCAAAATGAACAAAATAAATAAGCTATGCGTTTCTACGATCACTCTAGCATACTTTTATGTTCACTTTGTACCAACATTTTACAATAAAATGCTTGTACATGAAATATTGTTGTAGTACATGTTATTGTTAGAAAATATCGTGAACTTCTTTTAGGACTAGCAGATTCTTAGGAACTGTAAACCAATTTAGGGAGTTTCACCGCGCTACATTGATAAAAGTTTCACTACGTGATTTGGGGCCGTTAAAACAAGCGCCCGTCCGCAGAAGTATTAAAGAAATGAAATTGAAAATCTAGATCCAAGCAAGTGGCTGAAATGAAGCGATAACTTAGAAATATACTGGATAGCCTCAAGATATTCAAAAGTTTCGGGTTAAACTGCACTACAGCGAAGTTGCGAGTTCCGAAGCTCGGATGAGAGTTGGCCTTCAGCCAGAAGCAAAACTGGGAATAAAATTGAATTTTAAAACGCGCCCGACTTAATGATTCTGTCGCGAAATCTTATTAGTGTTATAACTTTACAAAAAGAAATAAAAGTTAATTGCTTGGCACAAGACTACGGAATTCCGTTTTAAGTGCTGACCGAAATGAGTCGATGTAAATTGGCCTCTCACGGGGTTGAAGTGCTCGAGCTCTTTTGTTCGCGAACTTTTGTGATCTTGAAGTGTACGAGTACAAGCTATTCGTACTAACAGCGGTTATGATTGGTTATGAGGATTGTGCTTTTGAATATTTCACGTCAATATGCTTAATGAAGCATTAAAGAAAGGTTCGGTGTAATTAAAAAGTTTTAAATATGTAACTCTAATTTTAGAAAATATTTTTTACTAAACAAAGCATAATAAATATATTAAATGAATAGCTTCATGTTCAGAAAAACTTTGTGAATTATAATTTGTATAGAATTATTTGACTAGCATATGCATTGTAGTTGGCAGTTCTGTGATATTATTTAAAGATTATTGTTTAAGAATGTAATAAGAATATAGTAATGTAAACAATAATTATTGTTAAATTTAAAATTAAAAAAATAACCCAATAACTAATTTTCTCCGCTTTTTAATTTCTTAATTAAATTGGCCGTAGTTAAGTTGGATAATATCGAAACGATTAACGTAATTTAATATATAATAGTCTATAGACTACATTGAAACAAACTTTCTACGAAAAGTGTGTCATATGAAACAAGAATAATATACAATTGTATTAGAAACAATAGTGTCTCAGAATACAGATTTATTTTACAAACAAATATCTCTTTAAAAATGAAATATATGTAAATGATTTCCCATACTATTTAGTCAAAGAGCTGATTTTGTTTCCGCAATTCAACCAATATCCTTAAATGGAAATCTGTATATGAGATTTTCTTGACCATATATTTTTATATGGGTATGAAACCACAGTTTACTTAAAAACTAAAATTTTACAAACTTGTTAAAATTATAGCTCCAATTTCAAATGCGATAAAGCACTTTACACGAAGTAACGAAGCTATTTAAATACAAACAGGAATATGTAACAGAAACACGTATCGATTTGTTCACAAAGTAGAAACTTCTACTATACAATAATTCAATGAAAATCTGATAACATCTGTAAATGTTATAATAGTATTACTTGTACGCGTACAATTTGTACCACAAATACAAGTACAAATTGAATTTTGATAATGTTAGTAAAATTTATTCTAATTACAAATAGAGTAGGTATATGATTAGGAATTGGATATATCTTTAGTTCTTGTAATAATTATGATTAAAATTATTTATAACCAATAACTACCACTAACTAATCACTTGAATCTTTTAGTTAAATTTTGAAGCAATACGAGTATACATATAGGTACATATAAATGTATATACAAAATAACATAATAATATAAAAGCTATACAATATTAAAACAATTTCAATGAGCTTTTACTGAGATCTGGCATCAGCATATTCAATTATATAAAAATAAAACATAAAATAAGCTTGATACATAATACCCGAGCTTTTATTCCAACATATACAACGTAAACAGCTTCAAATATTTCATACAACTTCGAGTTTACACATTTCCTGACGAGAACGTGAATGTACTGGTGCTAGTATAATATTTGTTACAAAAACACTACTGCTCTCAGTTGGGCTCGGTTCAAACTAGTTCTCAGATTTTGTTTTCATTTGATATTTCGTAGGACGTAATTGTAAACCTTCGCCTTTGGAAGTTTGTGCCACTGGTTACTGTCACATGTCCGAGTAGTGGTTTGGATATTTTTTGCAGTTTCATATAAAATACTAACTTTTAATATATTTCCATTTTTTAGTTTCATTTTGTCCCACACATAGCAGGGTAGGTTAAAGAAACCGCTGGAACCGTGGGAACTTAATGTTAAGACATTCCGTTTTTCGATTTCCATCTTTCGAAACTTTGCGAGTTGACTGGAACTCAACGCTGCACTTGCCTACTTGCTTGAGCTGAACGAAAATTCAACCCAAAAACCGTCAAGTTTGCAAAAAGACACTGTGCCTCTGCGCCATTCCTACGTAAAAATCAATAGAGCCGCTTTTTGATTTTTACGTAGGAATTCCTTTTAAATTTGTAAAAATTGTGAATATTAAATTAGAGAAGCAACATATATTCTTTGTTCAAAAAGTATAACCGTATATATAAAATCATATCTGTGAATAATCATGCAAATAAAACATCAACAACGCTATTTTTTATATTAGAGGTAACTTTTAGGAAAAAGCAAAATTCAATTGTTAGTATATTTATAAATTCGTGCTTCACACCACTTGTATGTGTGCAGAAACAACTTGATGCAAATTTAACTAGGCAGTCTGTTTGACTTAAGCAGGGAAATCAAAATCAGTCAGAGATGGTAAGCGTCGATACTATCAGTATTTCTAAGTACATATAATTAAAGAAAAAAAATATTGCAGTATATTTAAATAATATGAATTATTGCAGTGATATTTGCTTTCTCTACCAACACTGAAAAGTATAGAAAATAGCGATTACTTTGAATAAAAAATGTAGAGTATAGAGTGCCTTTATTCTGCAATTTCACTCTTTACTATATTGATTGCATCTTTCGCCTACAAATCTACTATTACTCGTACAGGCTGAATTTTAGAATTTCATTGCAGTAAACCAGTTTGAAACTGAAAGACACACCTATCTGGTTGCCGCAAATACGAGCGTCACTTTGTACTCGCAGCTATCTCGTGGATCGCCGCAAATATCCTACTGCGTTCGTAGTTTTGGTATTAATTAAATATTAGTATCTTTAAGTATTATTTAAATATTTATTGTGTGTTCGAATTCAGTTTAATCAATAAATTTGTGAAATTTCAAATGTTTATTTCAATCTTCCTTAAATATGATTTTTTCATTTTAAGCATAGTAGGTAGAATTATAAAATATTATGAAAATTTAAGCAATGTAGAGAAATAATGAAGTGAAGGTGAGCGTTAATGCATTTTAAAGGGGCCCTTTAAACCTACACTTGGGTCGCAAGTCCCAAGCGCTGCTCGGAGCTCCTTTTTCTACAACGCGATGGGCCCGGCACCCGAACGGTGATTTTTTTCTTTCTAATTTCTTCGCTACTCTACACTATAGACAGAAAAAATATTTAAATAAAACGTACAAAAATTTAGACGCAATGAGATTTGAATTCTTTGGAAATCGTCCGTATTTTTTTCTAAAACACATTTTCCTGAGTTAGATTCAAACTCACTACCATCGCAGTATAATACTTGTAATATGAGCTAAAGTTTCAAAGTCATTTTTTTTTACTATTTTAAATTACCATTTCACTTATCATAATAATAGTTACTGTTCTTAAAGAAAAATACGACGTGATTTTATTTATTTTGCACATCTGACAAGACAATTAGCCCTTCAATATGTAATAGTAATGTAGGAAAACTAAAGTAAAAGCAGCCTTATAGTTAAGGCTCTTCGTTCTTCGTGCATTCGTTTTTTTGTGCATTTTTCTTAAGAATATTTTTGATATACACGTTCACCATAAATATCTTGATTTGTGCGCCCAACAACTAAGCTAATATACCTCGCCTACGCGTCTACTTCACTCTACTGTGTAACATTTCGTCTACATTACACTAATACAGTAAAGTCTCAGTTTCCCTTTAACTCTGACCAAGCGAAACTTTGTGTAAATCCCAAATTGGTCACTCCTAGGATCATTTGTGCACTTGATAGAATTTAGACGTTGCCAAGATGGGGTCTCTGCAACTACATACATATATACTTACATACATACATATATTTAATAAAATTGTGTTAAATCTATTTAATTATTTTACTGTATGTATCAAAGAAAGAAAATGCGAGTATATTAGGAAAAAACATGAATTTTATTTGTAGGTTTGTTCGTAAAAAATAAACCTATAACTTTATTCGTTATTAGTTAATATTATAAGTTAAAAATATGTACCAGATATTTGTTTTTTTTAACGAATTTTCAGAATATTAGGTTCCCTTTACCTTTCTATATGAGTTATGTTTAAATTCGTACAAATAAATATTCAACTCAATCATTTCGTTTACCATTTGGTGAGTATTTAAAAAAATACAATCAACTACCCAAGATAATAGACCAATAAATTGCTCTTGGATACGGTCTTAGATTTTACTGAATTAAGAGGTTACTCTACTCTAGGTACAATTACACATCTGTTCTTGAAGGTGGCTGAGCTTTGCTGCATATGGTTGTCAATACACTGTATATAATACTGTACTGCACAGATAGATATAGACTGAATGAGACAACATATTATTCGTTCAAGTCGAAGAAGAGTGTTAAGTGTAAAAATAAAAAAAATATTTTTTAAATATTTCATCGTATCAATAGTTTTTACAAGAAAAAGCCTACTTTTCGTCTATTTTTTAGTTTTTAAATGAAAATGTAATTATATTATAAATTTTCAGAGATTGTAAGAGAACTTAATGTTAGGCAATTTCAAGTGGCAAACTTAACTCAGCACTTTGCTTTTCCACGACGCACACAACGGATAAAAATATAAAAATGTCAAAGTGAAAGTAAATCAACGCTTTTGTAGCTGAAACTTAACGATTATGTTAGATCCCCGGAATGTCACAGAATGTGGTCGACGCGATACTCTAGTCTGCAATTCTTGCCTTTGTATCCTGTGATTGCTTCATCGACCAGAGCAGCTTTTGCATCAAGAGATTAGTTTTACATGAAGTAGGATTATACTTTTTATCATTAATATACTTAATTTCTAAGAAATTACACTTTTATTTCCCACATGATAGGCTGGTAGAGAATGCTTTGTAGCGTTAGGCCCGCCTTTTGTACATGTTTACACCTTGTATTGCATGCAATAAAGGATAAATAAATAAATATTACTATGTACAATTAAATATCCTATACATAAGGTAACTTAGACTTACTTCCTTAAGTAATGAATAAAAATTATACATTAATTTTAGAAAAATGGGGAAAGGAGTGTTTGAACACTACGTTATGAAATAATATTATGACATTTTCAACGTATATTTTAAGATATAGTAATAGTAAAACACGTATATTACTTTTTTTAGAGTCCATACAATTTACTAAGTTAGCTTACGAAAGCTTACGAGAAACGAAACAGGGCAGAGAAATTAGCAGATAATATAGAATGTAATATAGAATGTACAGTCTAACTTCAAACACATTATATTTCGTAATAAAATACAAATCCAAAGTAAACAAAACATTCACATTCTTTCTAACACGTCTAAAAGGCGCTACATCTAAGTAACAGTAGACGTCGACAGCAACAGGGTAGTATTACCATAACAGCGGGCCGCAGTCGTTCGCCGCAGCCGCTCGCGATCATCACTGACTTATTAATATGATAAAATATTCATTTTTTACATGAGCTTTTTAAATTCTTATACACGAAAGTGATGGGTGTGTTTTTATTCTTGCTTTTTCTTCTTCCTGTTAGTGAAATTTTCTTGATCGACAAGTGCCGTAAGTAAAGAAATCAAACCAGTACTACTCCGAATGGGAATTGAACGTACAACCGTCAACTTTATTGTCAGATGCTCTATCTGCCGAGACGCACGATGACTGAGTACTACTAATTTTGTTTATTTATTATTTTTTATGTTACAGTATTTTTATACATATTCCACAAAAACGTATCAAATTAAGTAAAAACTATTTACATTTAAACACGTAACGGTATCTCCCTATATGTCTGTATACAAATACATGTATTTAAATAAAGATTATCCAGCAGACGCCACCTCCGCACCGACGTTCCTAGATTTTCACCTAAACGATACAATTTCCTCTCGCATTTGCTAGAATGTGTTAGTATTCTGCTAAAAGTATGATTACAGTCAGAAGTTTGAAAAAAGGACACAAATAAAGACACAATTACGGAGCTTTGGAATAATAACTGGCTGATTATTTAACTGTCGTGGGTTCGATTCCACGACGATTTACTATTAAGTTCATATAACTTCTTTGGTGTGGGTGAAAAAATCACGTTATTAGTTGCCATTACACATAAAAATAGAAAAAAAAACATAATTTAATGCAATATTCTCTCAACATAGTACAAATACAGTAGTGTGTACGAGTATGTGTAACATATGCCTAGCTGTGAATGTGTAATATGTAAGGCTGAAATACATATTTTATCCTATAATTACCGTCTTATTATCATGTAAGAATTTAAATTATCTTTAAATACTATATAATTATTTTTCTATAGTTAAAATACTGAAATGAAAATTCTATAAGAATAAAAAAAGGCAACGATGAGGGGTCACCGTTTCACACTACGATGACGTTACAGGAAGACGAGCTCAGAGCAGTGTTCGGAATACAAGTGTAGATTTCTCTATTTAACGAAATTGGATTGAATCTTCTAATATGATTTAAAGTACGTCTTGAAATGTACTTATAATAGCATACTTAAAGATATGTATAAATAAATTATAGAGCATTTCTTGTGATTCTTAAAAAAAATGAGGTAATGAAGGGGCGTGAGATGAAATAATCGATCTAATAATCACGACGGTTTCTGGGTTCGATTACAACGCGGACAGGATACAGTAATTAATTTTCTATCTTAAGAAAGGCACTGAGCCGACTTCCACCACTCAACATGAAAAGTCCCAAAAGGCAAAAAGCGGGGAACGGAATGTCTTATCGCTAGGTTCCCACGGGCACACCGGTCTCTCTGCCTACCCTGCTATGCCCACTTATAGCGTCTTCAGCGTAAGTGTAAATATTTATATATCAGGGTGTGTAAGGAGAACCTAGTAATAAGTAGCCATAACAATGAATTGTATATATTAATAAATATATAGATGACAGGATATTAGATTGTCATACAGATAGGTCTTCGAGAAGATTGTACTTCGTCATAACGGAAATATCTTTCATATGTTAAAATTTTAAAAAATAAATTTAAATTATTGGGCCCATGAGTATTTTGGAAAAGATATTTTTTTATTTAAAAATGTAAGAAAAAGAGAGACAGAGAGAGAGAGATGAGATTATTCAAAATTTATTTACCTTTGAGAATGAGAATTGAATAAAGTCAATTAATTGTTTGGTCGATGAATCTCCATACATAGTCGTATAAAACTACAAAGCTTAAATTGTCTATATTATTTAATTTTCTACCAAATTTTAATTAAAATTACTATTCGTTAAAAGTTTAAATCTCGCATCAAATCACAAATATACCTCACGACGTACCTTATACATTCTCATTGGTAATTTGAAGTAAACAACAAGTTGAGATCACGCGAGTCGTCGGCAATAACTGAGATATTGGCAAAGTTATGATGTTCCGGACACTTGGTCGCCTTTCAATAGTTTATGTTGGATTGACACTTAGTATCTGTTAGTTATTTTAAGTCTAAATTTATATTTTTATTTTTTTATTTCTACGGACACAGAGAGAATTTTGTGTTTAAATTCTCCGATCTCCATATTCCGTCTTGTGTTATGTTGAATGAATTACTGAACTACGTTGCTACCGAATTGATTTGTTATAAGTTTGTTTTGTACATATTGTGAAAATAAATACTTTAATATAGAACACAACAATGTGGGCTGTTAATCTAAATGTATATTTGAAGTTCTTAACTTGTATCGTTAGGGAGTGTCTTGGAGGACTAAGAGTGGATTTGCAGAATTTACACTATATACTCTAAGCAGGTTTTAGTTAACTATTGTATATATATATATATATATATATATATATAGATATATGTATATATATATATATATATATATATATATATATATGTATATATATATATATATATATATGTATATATATATATATATATATATATATATATATATATATATATATATATATATATATATATATATATATATATATATATATATATATATATATATATATATATATATATATATATATATATATATATATATATATATATATATATATATATATATATATATACATATATATATATATATATATATATATATATATATATATATATATATATATATATATATATATATATATATATATATATATATATATATATATATATATATATATATATATATAAATATATATATATATGTATATATATATATATATATATATATATATATATATATATATATATATATATATATATATATATATATATATATATATATATATATATATATATATATATATATATGTATATATATATATATATATGTATATATATATATATATATATATATATATATATATACATATATATATATATATATATATATATATATATATATATATATATATATATATATATATATATATATATATATATATATACATATATATATATATATATATATATATATATATATATATATATATATATATATATATATATATATATATATATATATATATATATATATATATATATATATATATATATATATATATATATATATATATATATATATATATATATATATATATATATATATATATATATATATATATATATATATATATATATATATATATATATATATATATATATACTGAGTGTCCGAATGATGAAATGAAGTCATTTCATAAATTAATGCGCAGTATGTCAGTATCACTAACTGTAATAGAGATGATATTCAAAGCACTATATACTACTTTCAATTTTGAACTTACTTTAACAGGCGCGGTTTTGACTCCCGCCATGACTAAAATGTTTAAATTTTAACTAAATACGGCAAATACAAACATATCGGAGGAATAATCTAGCTGAGATAGCTATTGTTATTAAAATATAGTTGAAATACGGAGAAAAAAATGCTTTCGAAAATATATTAAAAAAAATTAGTAACTGGATTTGAACCGGTATTTTCTGAAAATTGAAAGTTAAACCAACAAGATGAAACAAGAAAACATATTAAAACGTCACTGTCTCTCTCTAATTACACAAAACGCAATCATATTACTTCGCTCCTGATTTCAAATACCTACATTTAATAGTGCGTTACGTTTATTACTTCAGCGTAATAAGATTTGATTAAACTACAACACATAGGAAATCAAACCTAATACCACGAGAATAAAATTAATTTTCTTAAAATCTCAAAACAATCATGGGTCCTTCCTGTATAGAATACATATGCTGTAACCGAATATGTAATAAGCGTGCTACGAATATTAAAGTTGATATATGATATTTGGAGTAAAACTTCTTACGATATTGAGAGTCACATTTTTTACAGATAAAACACAATAATATGTTTTTAAGTGGTTTGTTATTGGTATCTTATAAATACATTGATTAATACTCAATAATAAACAATTATGAACCAAAAACTGTAAATTGTAATTTGTATTGAATTTCGTCTCTCTTATTATTTCAATTATAATACAACTCCATACCAAACCTATCTTGCCAAATCCCGGAAATCTAAAGCTTCAAATTATTATAAATGTAAACAGTATATAAAAGTTAATTTGCCAAAGTGTTTCTTTACTGAAATATGCAGAATTCGGTTATTACGATATTGTATGTATACGAAAGAAAAAATAATAAGGAGCTTAAATGACAATTAAATGATACTGTACAGCAATATGCTCCTACGAGGGCCAAACTGAAAGTTTTTAGAACTGGCAACTTAAAAGCATTATATTAAAAAAATAAGTTTAAATTTTGAAAATAGAACTCTTTACCAATAATATTGAGTATACATACATTTCATTCATTTGTCATTTGTTTTACGATTTGCAAATTGAAAATAGTCTGTGCACGTCAGAATGAATTTAAGCCGAGAAAATTTTCGTGCAATGATTTTTTATGACTTTCGATGTCATATAGGTCAACAAGAAAGTTATGATAGACTTCGATTGGCTTTTCACGATGAAGCCCCATCTCGTGCCATAGTTTACAACTGTTTTAATGAATTCAAACGTTGTCGAACTAATCTCACCGATGATTTGCGTGAGGGACGGCCTTCTACAGCGACAACTGAAGATAATATCAGTGTTGTGCGGCGTATGATAGAGACTGACAAAAGAGTGACCTATCATCAGATTCGGACAAGTCTAGGCATAGGTATGAGTCAAGTGCACAAAATCCTCCATGAATATTTAGCGGTCAGGAAGCTTTGTGCCCGCTGGATACCGCATAATTTGACCGAGGCTCAAAAACTCCGCCGTGTTGATTGGTGCCGAGAAATGATCCAAAAATTTAACGAAGGTGACTCAAATGCTATGTTCGACATACTACCAGGTGACGAAAGCTGGATTTACTGTTATGATCCGGAAACCAAAAGACAGTCTGCTCAGTGGGTGTTTCCTTCCGAAGATTTGCCAACTAAAGTGAAGAGAGGTCGAAGTGTTGGAAAAAAGATGGTGGCCTCGTTCTTCGGAAAGACAGGTCATTACGCGACAGTTGTCTTAGAGGATCAGAAAACGGTTAATGCAGAGTGGTACACTAACAACTGTTTGCCACTTGTCTTGGAAAAAGTTCGAGAGAAACGACCTCGCAGCAGGATCCTCCTTCATCACGACAATGCCTCGTCGCACACCGCCAGGCAAACGATCGACTATTTGGCGACCTTAGACGTGGAATTACTGGGTCACCCGCCGTATAGCCCCGACCTCGCACCCTGCGATTTTTATTTATTCTCGAAAATAAAAGAAAAACTTCGAGGAAAACATTTTATGGACGCCGAAGAAGCAGTGGCTGCGTTTCAAAACGCCGTTGAAGAGACCCCTAAGGCCGAGTGGGCAAGGTGCTTTTCTCAATGGTTCCATCGAATGCAGCGATGTATTGATGTAAATGGACGCTATTTTGAAAAGTTATAATAAAACTAATAACTTGCTAGAATGCTTAGTTTTTGATTTTCTAAGAACTTTCAGTTTGACCCTCGTACTTATACTGTGTACCAAAACGAGAAGACTGAGACTGAGAAATGGTTCTCAGTCCTTTCCGAACCTTCATACATCGCATGACGCAGCTATTTGTTCGGTTCGCTTTGAAGTGCGGCCTTCATAACCCATACCGAGTATTAAGCCAGCCGGTACTCTAAGAGGCTAGTACTACAAAGAGACTATGTCCGTTGCTGTGTGAGGCGATAAGGCTTTGTTTAATTGTTCATTAAATTTTGTATCAGGTCATCGCGGCGGGTCGGAACAGTCTGCTTGTACCTGCGTGACGTCTGGAAATTTGGAGATTTATTTAAATACTATTTTTGTTTATATTATTTTTTTTAATTTATAAGGTTAAGATATTGATATTAATGGCAATAATGTACTCAAAATCACAATCAAATTATTGTCTACTCAATCAGGTTATTGAAGGATATTTTAAGTATTCTAAAACTTATATTATTATTTGTATTATAGTAAAATGTAATTTGTCACACTCTCTTACCGTTCTATAAACTGTGTATATTAGCAAGTTAAAAGTAATGTAACATTATAAAATAGCTATGTTAATGAAAATCAGTTATACGAAATATACATATTACGAAACTAAACTTAGACATTGAAAATTAAAAGTATTTTATTAACATCAAATGGTAACAATAGGTCATAATAATAACTATACGTTATATTATAAGTCATTTTTTATTGAAAAAAGCATTTGTCATTTATTTATTGATTTTGTTGAAAATCAATGTACAAATTCAGTTTCATTAAAAATTAATTGCGTAGTTAAAAAAAGTAAAGTCACTTGTATAGTATTATAAAACAAATTACACAAACCAAATCCTTTACTCACTTACAATCCTCCTTGTAAAATATTTCTCATATTTAAAATCTTAATATTTCACGTTAACGTTTAGATTAAATACTCCGCCCAACCACATTGTTGAGTTTAATAATTATAGAACACAAACTAAAATTGTTACTAAAATATCATTTTTGATGTAAATAAAGTTGATTTTCGCTTGAGCTTGTTTCTTGCAGTCGCTTGGCGTATTACCGTCGTGATTACTTTAACACCGTTTTGAAAATATAAATAAAATTCTAGTACAATTTGTATCAACACATGAATGTAATGTACGTGATGAGACTACGTAGTATGTAGTACCTAGCGCTGGTGTCGACTGTCGAGGTGTTCTGCATTTTTATCGTTGTTTTATATATTGTGTGAATGCGAGCTTGATGCAATCTCACTTGTACTCACTATTATTACTAAAAAATAAATTCATTTTTTGTAGGATTTTTATATACAATTTATTTGTTACATATTTTAAGTGATGTATTCTAACGAATATTACATTTGTTGTTATGAGCATATCTTATATAGTTTCACATATTATCACGTTTATAGCAGGAGCCAGCCAAAGGTCGACGGTTATTCACTTTATGATTCATATTTTTTACCAGATTTAATCTAAAACCAAGGAAAATATTACACATTAAACGAGGGACAGCTCCCACTGTGTCACGATACCTAAGAAATATGTATTAGTCAGTAATTGCCACCAACCGATATAGATATCCTCTCTCAGTTGATACAATATTATTTCAAGATCCATAGTCCGGACAAACTAACTAACGACGATCTAACCGACAAACTTCAGTCTACAATAGAGGAAATCTAATAGGAAATCAATATATATTATTATACAGTTTGTGAAACGCTGTCATTGTAGATCTTAATATAGTAAGTCAATTCAAGTATATTCTAACTACGGTGCTTAGTGAAACTTAAATTTAAAATAATCTAATAATTGCAAGAAAAAATATTAAATTGAATTTATAAAATAAGTCTTTAAATATTAAATTAAGGGTCTACGTAGGATCTCTGGAGTACTTTCTGACGACAAGCTTCTTATGGAACTATATTACCTACCTTCTGCTTCCGGTGAAAATAAAGTAATAGTAATATATTTTTATATTTTTGTTATATTTTAATATTTTTTTATTTTCTCATTTAAACTCACTTGTTGTGGGATTTATAGTACAGATACTACGTAATCCAATTTCCACCTGATACTTTGTCAATTAAGTAAAGATATACATAGTTTACTATTTAATTTAATAAATTTAACCTACAAGTCACGATGGTCATCTATTTGAAACATGTTAAATAAATAAATTATAACAGCCACCCTTTTTCGGTTTTGTCGACGTTCCCACAACATTACTCATTTCCTAATTAAAGTTAAACATTTGCGTTGATTTCAAAGTTTATTTTATTTCATATAAGTGTAGTATTTGTGAAACTCTCGAAGCGACGTATAAAATAGAGCTAATTTTGTATCAAAGACATTGAGTTGTACAGTCCGGTAGAAAAGTGAAAGTGACATAAATAAAATTATTTCTCTATATCGATGAATACATAAAATGTAACACAAAAGCTCAATTTTGCTTTTTCAATTAAAAAGTTAGCTTGTTATAATTAATTTTAAATCAAGTTTTGATTGATTGAACCTTAGTTTAGGGATTCTGATGTTGCCAGCATACGGCAGTAAATACTTTGTGGTCACAGAATCATAGACTGTAATAGGTCGATTATACTTTTGTCTACCAAATACCAATAGATTAAGCATGTACTCTCTTTTAATTTAAAACTAAGAAAATCCGGATAAAGAATTATATATATATATATATATATATATATATATATATATATATATATATATATATATATATATATATATATATATATATATATATATATATATATATATATATGACGAAGAAATTCCTTCAGGGTTATTTTTAAAAAGCGTGACGTCAGCATTGCTGACGTCACTTTCACCAACATAATCTTGATGGCTCATTTTGCAATGAAATAATAAAACTATTTCAGCAAAATAACAGGTTTATTCAACAATCGATCAGGACACAAAGTTCGTCCGAACAGTCCGACGGCTCGAATGAGAATGCCCCAGAGCAACCGTCGCACTGCCTTTTATAGTAAAAATCATAATAACAACACCTGTTGAATACAGGTTTTCAATCAATTAAATTACTTTTAAAATTCATTTTTATGTTTCGTTTTAACAATGATTAATTCATTTTTGATTTTTAAACATTAAACAACAACTGATTTACAAATTAATTCGAAATAACTTGATTAAATAATTAATTTAAAGCGTTTGCGCCGACACGGCCATTCTGAAAGGCGGTGCGCGCTCTGCACCAGCCTTATCTCGCCGTCTTCTCGTAGTTTTCTCGTGGTCAATATAGTTTTGTGATGATAATTGTTCGGAGTTTTGCGCCGACACGGCCATTCTGAAAGGTGGTGCGCGCTCTGCACTAGCCTTATCTCGCCGTGTTCTCGTAGTTTTCTCGTGGTCAATATCTGTAAAAAGCACAATTTTTGGTTTGAGCATTTGTTAATAATTTCTAAGGAATCACGAAGGAGGTTCTCGGAGGTTCTCGGAGGTTCTCGGAGGTTCTCGGAGGTTCTCGGAGGTTCTCGGAGGGTCTCGGAGGTTCTCGGAGGATCTCGGAGGTTCTCGGAGGATCTCGGAGGATCTCGGAGGGTCTCGGAGGTTCTCGGAGGGTCTCGGAGGGTCTCGGAGGGTCTCGGAGCGTCTCGGAGCGTCTCGTAGGGTCTCGGAGGGTCTCGGAGGGTCTCGGAGGGTCTCGGAGGGTCTCGGAGGGTCTCGGAGGGTCTCGGAGGTTCTCGGAGGGTCTCATGGTCAATATCTGTAAAAAGCACAATTTTAGGTTTGACCATTTGTTAATACCTTCTAAGGAATCACGAAGGATTTTCTTGGTTCTTGGAGGTTCTCGGAGATTGTAGTAAATGTGTGCATTTTCATGTAACTGTATGTGTGTGTGTGTGTGTGTGTGTGTGTGTGTGTGTGTGTGTGTGTGTATGTGTGTGTGTCTATAAGGTTCTCGAAGTTTCTCGGAGGTTCTCGGCGGTTCTCGAAGATTCTCGGAGGTTCTCGGAGATTGTAGTAAATATGTGCATTTTTGTGTAACTGTATGTGCATGTGTGTGTGTGTGTGTGTGTGTATGTGTGTGTGTGTATGTGTGTGTGTGTGTGTGTGTGTGTGTATGTGTGTGTGTGTGTGTATATGAAGTTAAATATGCTTTTACTTTGAGTGTGACGGTAATCGGTCCTAATTATAATGAAAAATGTTACTTACGTTTATGTTTTTAATTTTATCTTTCGCCGCCACGACGGTAACCCGTCTAAATGTTAGGTTATAATGAAAAATATTACTTACGTTTACGTTTTTAAATACTTATCGTTCAGATTGCGATTGCTTGGGTAGCTCGAGGTTGTGCAGGATCAGTACACGTCGAAACATACGGTACTGCATGATGGATTCATTGCCACTCGGCTATTGCTTGAATTGTATTGCTTGAAACAGCGGCTGTCCATTAGCGACCGCAATCCTTCATCTCTCCGTTGTTCGACCTTTAGCCAATCTAAATCTTTTGTTATGTTGTTAACTACCGGTTCATTTGGATTCTACTGAAAAAGACAGCATGTTGTAAACGCTCGCTTTTGCGGTATTCTACGTCAAACTCATATATCCTTGGTAGTAGGTCCTTTTTATGTTTGGAGACCTTCAATGCATTGCAGTCCGTTATGACTGTAAATTTGCGCCCATAGAGATATTGTGGAAAATGTTTTATTGCGCGTACTACTGCTAAAGTTTCCAATTCGTATGTGTGGTATGGGCTCTCCGCTTCGGCAGTTCTCATACTCATAAGGCAACTGCGTGTTGTCGACCTTCAATAATTTGGACCAGTACAGCACCAAACACTAAACTGCTTGCATCAGTATAAAGCTGTATTGGAGCTGTTTCCTGAAACAGAGTTAATGCTGGAGCTGATGACAGACATTAGATCACCTTAGATCGAGCATTTTCATGAAGCTCAGTCCATTCCCATTTTGCCCCACTGTCAAATACAGCTTGAACAGTTTTGTACCAACTTGGATGGTAATTGGAGCTAATTTTGTTCCTGCAATGAAGTTCAGGTTAGACTTGATGGGAAATGAGATGTCCTGGTTTCTTACAGTATGTGCAGATAGTTATAACCGTAGGCTTTGCATCATTGTTGTTTTGACTCTGCTTTACATCTGAAGGTTTGAATCTATTTCCGGTTCAAATGTTGTGATGAGGTTATTTCATGACGCATGACGAACTGAGGCGGTACCCCGGTCATAATGGATGATGGCATATTTATGCCCTCCATATCTTGCTATGGAGCCGACGAAAGAAACTGCCCAGGATATGGAGTAGTCCCGACACCGTTCTGTGGGGCTGTTGCAACCACTTGCCTCCAATTAGCTGTATCAGGTTGAATGCGAGCTGATGAGGATGTGGTTTGGATTGGAAGAGTGTCCGAATCCTGTTCCCTGACTTCTGATGACGAAGAAATTCCTCCAGGGTTATTTTTAAAAAGCGTGACGTTAGCATTGCTGACGTCACTTTCACCAACATAATCTTGATGGCTCATTTTGCAATGAAATAATAAAACTATTTCAGCAAAATAACAGGTTTATTCAACAATCGATCAGGACACAAAGTTCGTCCGAACAGTCCGACGGCTCGAATGAGAATGCCCCAGAGCAACCGTCGCACTGCCTTTTATAGTAAAAATCATAATAACAACACCTGTTGAATACAGGTTTTCAATCAATTAAATTACTTTTAAAATTCATTTTTATGTTTCGTTTTAACAATGATTAATTCATTTTTGATTTTTAAACATTAAACAAATCAAAATCAAATCAAAAACACTTTATTGCACTTATGAAGTAGATAGCTTATTACAAAATAATATACCACACACTATAAGTACAAAGGCGGCCTTATCACTTCAAGTGATCTCTTACAGGCAACCTTTTTATAAGAGGAATCTGTAATTGGCGGATAATGAAAAAAGATATTTTTAAATATAAAAGATATATGCATAGATACACATACACATAAACAACATACATACATACATACTTATTACATACTTACCTAATTACATAAATAGTAAATATTTAAAACGCATAATACTTATATTGGTCTATAATACAAACAAACATACATATATTTACATACATCTATGTATGTATATATATATATATATATATATATATATATATATATATATATATATATATATATATATATATATATATATATATATATATATATATATATATAAACACATAAAATATACATACACACGACAATATACAGAGATACATACAATCATACACACATACATAAAGAACTCATATTACTAACAAGTTATAACCGTAAATAATACTCCTTGAGGCGACGCTTAAAGATGTTAAGAGACGTTGAATGTCTGATATAACGTGGTAATTCGTTCCATAGTTTTATCGTCTTAGCTGTAAAAGATTCACTATAGCACTTGGTGTGACATAGTGGCACCTCCAGTACATTGTCATATCTTGAACGGAGATGGAAAGATTGCGAATGAGAACCCAGAAATGTAAACCTTTCTTTGAGGTATGAAGGAGTTGTAGGCAGAAACAGAATAGAGTATAGGAGAATCAGTGCATGATAATTACGTCGATGTCTCACAGTCAACCACTTGAGTTGAATCCGATATTGAGATATATGATCGTATTTCCTCAAACCAAAAACAAATCTTATGATCAGGTTCTGGAGACGCTCTAGTTTGTCCAGCAATTGCTGCGACAAATCCAGGTAACAGGTATCTGCATAGTCAAGTATAGGGAAAAGGAGGGTCTGAGCCAAAGATATTTTTGTTTTTAGAGGTAATAAATTTTTCCATCTCCTTATTCCCCCAATAGCACTAAATATCTTGCGGCTTAATTCTGCTACTTGAGGGACCCACGTTAACGTACTATCGATCCTGATACCCAGATTCTTCACAGAATTACTAAACTCCAACTTGCAATTATCAAGCATTACAGAAGGAATTTGAGAGTAGTCAATCTTGGAGAGTTGCTTTGCATTACCGAGGATGCACAACTGAGATTTGCTAGGATTTATCGACAGGCCACATGATTTGCTCCAGGTACTAATAGTATTCAGGTTAATATTGATCTGCTGGATACCGCTAGTAATATCATCAACTGGTATGGTCGTATATACCTGCAAATCGTCAGCGTAAAGATGATAGGGTAGTGTTAATGAAGGAGCTATGGAGTTTATAAAGATAGAGAAAAGCAACGGAGAAAGTACACCACCTTGTGGTACTCCAGCACTGAGTGGATAGAATACTGACTGCTTATTATTAACATGAATGCATTGTTCACGTTTCGTCAAGTAAGAATAAAACCATTCAGTAGTAGTTTGTGATATATTAATGGATTTAAGTACTGCTAAAAGAATGTCGACATCAACGGTATTAAAGGCATTTGAGAAATCTAACAATGCAAGAATGGTAACATTCTGATAATCTATTCCGCATCTAATATCGTCACATACTTTGTTGAGTGCAGTTACTGTGCTGTGTCCAGGGCGATAACCAGATTGGAGAGGAGATAATATATTATTTTCCGTTAGGTAAGAAAATAGCTGTTGGTGTACAATTCTCTCGAGTACTTTGGATAGAAAAGGAAGGATAGAAATTGGTCTATAGTGAGTGAAAGATGTAGGATTAGCAATTTTAGGTACAGGAATAACAAAAGCAAATCTCCAAGAGCTAGGAAAGGAGCTAATAGAAAGAGAGTAGTTAAAGATATGACAAAGCACAGGAAGAATAGTTCTCAAAGTTAAAGTAATCATTTTACGGCTCACTCCATCAGGGCCAATAGCATCTGACTTTATTGCGAGTATATGTCGCCTTATTTCAGCCTCAGTAACAGATTGGAAACTAAAGGGAGTATAAGAAGGCAAAGGTTGAGAGGAGATTGTTGAAAGAGTACTGGATTTAATGTTCCCACCTAAGATACTAACAGTTGTAAAGTGTTTGTTAAGTTTATTTAAATCCATTCCGTCGTTTATGATTGTAGGCCTACGCTGCCTGCCAATTCCCAAAGTGTCAAGAAATTTCCATACTTTAGCAGGACTACCTCTACTAACAGATTCATGTATATATTTTCGCTGGTACAAATTAATTCGAAATAACTTGATTAAATAATTAATTTAAAGCGTTTGCGCCGACATATATATATATATATATATATATATATATATATATATATATATATATATATATATATATATATATATATATATATATATATATATATATATATATATATATATATATATATATATATATATATATATATATATATATATATATATATATATATATATATATATATATATATATATATATATATTTTAATAAAAACTATGTTACACCTACTAGACTGCTATTGTAGAAATTCTTTAATAACTTTAGAATAAAAAACAGTATTTGGCTTATATTTCAAAAAAAGCGAATAACAATAAAATGAAATCAAAAAAACAAATCCCTTATCCAACCGATAATACATACAAATTACCGAATTAAAGCACCGTAAAGTTTGAAGTTACGGGTATTTCCACGTACGTACGCTAACATAGCATGGGTAGGCTACGATTGCATTGAGACCGAACACTTTGTTTACCAAAGCGTCTACTTTACCGCTCTCCTAATTAGATGACTGTTTGAAACGATTTACTACTGATGGAAATTTTGCTGTACTAAGGGCTTTTTAGATATGTTTTTGTTGTGTTCAAATATGACGTGAAGTATTTGATACTTAAGAGTGGCCATAAGGCAATGAAACCATCAATATAAAACAAAATATTAATTATTTATTAATTATATAAGAAGTGT